>LPNX010880575.1:0-183442 GCA_001517045.1 Pseudotsuga menziesii | reverse complement strand
AAAGTGATCCCCCCCCCCCCCCATAAATGTAAATTCTATGGAAAGAATGAATATTCGAAGCAATTGTACTCGTACTATAAATATGCCCATCTTGTCTAAGAAAGGGATTATAAGTTGTGCCATAATATCCTCTCATCATAATTACTTGGAAATCAATCCTTTTAGGACATTCCCTAGTCCCTTGGAAAAGTAAGACATTAAGCCGAAACCTGAGAGGCCACATTATCATATAATTGTGGAAATAGTATTTGACATATCAAAATAATGTTTGCATAATGATCTATGCAGTCACAAGATATAATTTAAAATGATCCTCATCAATCAATATAAATTCTCCCTAACCCTATATGATAATATCATCTCCACAAAATTTAGTGGCACACAATCCTTCATAGCAATCAAGTAGCACCCAATGAGAAAGACATAACTTTGTTGTCACCCAAAGTTGATATATGACTTGACTAGGGGTAAGAAAAGATAATAAATTAATGACTTGTATGATGTAGAACTAGAGTGTGTCATAGAAATCCTAAAAATATAATTAGAAACTAGAGGGGCTCGCAACTAGTGTCCACTGTCTAGCACCCTAAATAGATCTTGTAAATCCAAGCTCCACTTCCATCTCATTGTAGAAATGGATGTCTGGACAATGTAATAAGATGGAATCTTGACGGAGTGTTTGTATATATGCTGTCTATGTATAATAAATTCCTTGTAAGTCTAAGCAAATATTCTCCTTGTACCCAATGAAGGTAATAAGTGTCTTTCTTGACAATCCAAACAAACAGTAATACCAGACCCAAATCTCATAATAAACTTAGAAAATAAGGATAAACTACTCCTCTTCTTTAACCTATAGAGCAATAATTTTACATGTAATCAGGTATTCATTGAATTTACACAAGTAGATTGACCTCTAGGTATGTGGCAATCATTATCAATACATAATGTGAACTTGAATAACTATAACTTGTCCTAAAGGATATCAGGATCTATGAGAGCAAGGTCATAATAAGTAGCTAGGGAGGATGATGGCTTTATCCAATATTTGGAATTTGTAATACAATATTAAAGCATCGTTGATATACAACACCCATCATTGATATTGCACCATCTTGGCCTAGTAGTTGGTAAAATGGTGATTTTGGAAAATATTAGATCATTAAAGCATGTTACATTCTAAATAGTTGTTTAGGAAAAGAAACTAGAGAATCGACATATTGCCAAATAACTAGAAAAAAATATGATATAAAAATGATAATTCTCTTTGTTGAATGAAAGGGAGGATAGAGTGGTTTTATTGTCACAACTTACCACTGATGTGAGATGTAAACCTTTAAAATAAAATATATATCATATGTTGAAACACAAGAATATAACAACACATTCAAAAATCACGTGGTAATATTTTTTCGAATCCCAATGCAAGCAAAATTACACTTCTAAAACCTGCAGATCTACAATAATTAGTCATATCAAACAACAAACGAAAAAATGAATCACAGATTCACAAGAAACTACAAAAATACAATTAGGAATTAAAAAAAACTGTCATGTTCCTTGTAGAAGAAAATGAAAGTGGTGAAAGTGGTTAGTAAGGTGGGGATGGTCAATAAATAACTAAAGAGTGCAAAGACAAAATATTTGTGACTTTAGTCATTTGAAGGGAAAATACTAGCATATCAAAGTGGATAAATACCAGAAAAGAAAAATGCAAAAAATTTTCAACCCATACGAGTAATAGGGAATAAAAAAATACTCAAGGATAAAACAATTGATGCACAAAAATGAAAGAAAATAATATTCATCCAACCTCTACAGTTAAAAACAATAAGATAAAATTCCCAACATTTTGACTCTTGAGAAGGAATAGGCCTCACTGGTTAACTGATGAAATAACAAATAATTTAAGTTGAAGAAAACATAAAAAGTTATGCACATAAGCATAAATCCAAGCATGCTTTGTTCCATACACATTATGTAAGTATGGTGAAGAGCTTGTGAAATGGAGCATTTTGAAGGGACTAAACAGAGAGTAAGGTGAACCTATGACTTACTCATGAAAATGAATGGATTTAGATGGACCAAGGCTCACAAAGACACCTAAGACTACATAAAGCCACATTATTTATGAAAGTGCACAAGAACCATAATACTGCCTGTAAGTTTCTAAGAAAAGTCTGACATCAAAACTATGAAGAATGTATCACATGTACAGTATTGAATCTGAACACGTAAGAAAAGAAATTATTTAAACAAAAAAAAATTAATTTCATGTATTCATTGCACCGAGAGGCGCTCTACAGCCTAGTATGGGGGAGATCTTGTAACGTTATGTAACGCTAGTAACGTTTGTAACATGTCGACAAAAAATAATAGTGATAGTGAATATTATGGGAAAGATCTTGTAACATGATGTAACGTTAGTAACATTTGTAACATTTCAGCAAAAAATAATAGTGATAGTGAATATTATGGGAGAGGTCTTGTAACGTGATGTAACTTTTGTAACATGTCAAAAAAAAATAATAGTGATAGTGAATATTATTTTGTAACACAAAATAAAAAATAATCACTTTAGTAACGTTATTTTTATTAATAAAAAATGAATTTTTTAGTAGGCCAAAATAAATTTTGGCCACAAAAACAATCTAATATGGGGGATATGGTGTAATCTTCCTATCTAACAAAACAACAAAAAAGTAAAAAATTAATTATCCGTAAAAAAAATATGTGGGTCAAGAATAAAAAACACAAAATTGAATTATCTGAAAAAAAAGTTGGCATTGCACATGGTTTTAAAACCATGTGCAAGGAATTCTAAACAACCCATGGTTTTATTGTACATGGTTTAGGAGGATTTGCACATGGTTTTTAAACCATCTGCAAGGCCTCCTAAACAACCCATGGATTTATTGTATATGGTTTAGGAGGGCCTTGCAAATGGTTTTAAGACCACGTGCAAGGCCTCCTAAACAACCCATGATTGTAGGAGGGCCTTGCATATGGTTTTAAAAACATGCATGAGGAAATGATGCAATGTTCTTTCCTAACAAAATAAAAAATAATAAAAAATATTATATGTCATCGATAAATAATATTAAATATTAATAATAATAAAATTATATGTGGACCTTAAATAAAAATATGTGTCTTTTGGTTTGAATCAAATCAATGGATACCTAAGAAGAGGTTTGCACCTCAAGAGATTTGATCCATCTCGGCGCTTGATAGAGCCTAGGATCTGGATCTACGTTGGTTATATGTGCACTGCTTCACACTCATTGTCAATGTCATCTGGGCATGCAAAAAGAGATCTTACCCACAAAAAATCTAACCAGCGGCTAGTGTTTCAGGATCTTACAAACAAAATGAAAAACTGCATTATGTGTGTGTTACTCCATGCTTATTGAGTATTGGATTTTCAAAGAAGTAACCATCTGATGATTTTGCAGCTAATATCAAAGAAGAGGTATCTATAGAGTGGTTAGTACAAAATTTTCAATAAAATCCCCTTCTTTGAACCCTCACCCAGTTGTGATTCTAGCTGCTTTGTTTTGGACATCAAGCAATAGAGATTCTCTTGGTGATATTTATGGAATATTGTTTCCATTACACCCCATAATCAATCGAGCACTCACCTATGGATGGGAATTCCTAAGTATTCTGGTATTTTCAAATGGGTATTCTAGCATTTATTCACTTTGTTATCGGTTATGCCTTGATTATGGCCAACTATCACCGACCAACTGAAAGACAATATTCTTCTGTAAATAACAGCTTCAATTTATGGTTTTAACTCTAGAGTTGGAAATGGTTAATGAGACAATACTTAACATCAATGAAGACTAAGATTCATATTCAAGTGTAAAGTAGATGGAAAACTAAGATTCATATTGAAGTGTAAATTAGATTTAATGTCATTTTAAACAAATTTTAATGTTTAAAAGTGCATTCAACTTGGAGGGAATGTCCTAAAAGGATTTACATTTTTTTAAAAGAGATTGTATTCATATATACTTACCTACCACCACAAACTGACCAATTTCAAGAAAAATACACATAATTGGAAGAGTGCGATGTTACTTGTCAGCCTTGATACTTATGCATATCACACAAGCCTATTGGAAACTATAGGGGCCTAGATTATGCGGCACTTGCACAAACTACAACAAGAAGCACTTTGGTTGCAAGAACAGAGCCAACAACAACCCACCAGCATTTTTCTAAGTATCCATGAAGGCACTAGGAAATTTACATTACGATATTAAGCTAAGGTTTTCTGTTTATAATTTTGTAATTCACAAAAATAACCCCTGTGGGATTTTTGATCAAGAGTCCTTGTTTTTTGCTAACATTTTTGCCCTCTAATTGCACTATCTGTTTAAGCGGTCTAGAAGGGTTTCAGGATTCTTGCAATTACTCTTAACTCTGTGGATATATCTCTATCATAAAGTACACCCTCTCTAGAAGTCTGATTTCTTCCTTGTTCACTGTAGAGGGTTTTGCAATTGGAGTGATGGTTTTTTGTAAGGGTTTTATCCAAAATCATCATAAACCTATCAAACAAACCCTTCACATCATTCATGGAAGCAAAAAATATAATGAAATAGATAAAAATCTAAAATTCCTTTTCAAAACACAGAAATTTAACAAACCCAATACGAATTTAAGCATAGAAAATAACCCAATTTGACATGACAAGTAATGGTCAGGGGGTTCTCATCATCGATGAGCATATTCAAGAAATGGCCAGTGGAAGAATCCCAAATCCTGTAGAGCCCGTCATAACTACTGGAAACTATCAATGACCCATCTCGGTTGAAGTGAATAGCCATCATGGGGTCTGAATGGGCAGGAAAAACCTTCAGGCATTTCCCTTTCCTCACATCCTAAATCCTCATAGTTTCGTCAAAGGAGCCAAAAACTAAAAGATTTGACTGTGGATTGAAATTAACACAGAACACATAATGCCCTTCATGTGACCTTGAAACTCCTTCTTGACACTTCCATCTCCTGCAGACCATATTCTCACGATTTGTCGGCAGAGGCACTCCCCAAAAATTCCACTTCTGCTAAATCAGTTCCAGTACATGGGCTAGCTAATAGTGGACCAAAGGAATTTTACCCTATTAATTGGTAGGTTCTCCTATTTCTGCTAATGCTTATGCAATGGAAACCCCCTATGACATCCTTTCACCAATTCAAAGTTTTGATTTGGGTCCTACTCTTGTGCTTGCTCCTACTTGTGCAATGGAAACCTTCTCTGATGTCATTTAACACCCTTTCATAGTTTGTAGTTGGTTCAATTCAGTGTTTTTCACCGGATCATTTCACAGTTGGGATTCGGGGTTTTTATTTTCGATAGCACTGGGTTTGGGTTGTAATATATATATTATACACAATGTAATTTGTTTATATATATTACAGTGTAATATATATTATACATATTATAGTGTAATATATATTATACATATTACAATGTAATATATATATATTATATATATATAACAATGTAATAAAAAATAATAATAATTTTTAAATTTTTTATTTTTATTATCATGTGAACCAAGTTTGCTTATTTTTTGTTCTCACGAGTTTTTTTCATGATAAGAAGAACAAATAATGGGCATGAGAATGTCTAATATGCATTTCTAATGGAATTAAAATAGATTGGAACCATACCAAACTTTTGACTTCAATGTTTATAACATTGACGATGATGAGGCTAAGGATGAGGATGAGGTTGATTAGGATGTCAAAAAGAAAGGAAAAGAAAGGAAAAATATAAAGTTATAGACATGAAAAATTCATGTATTAGTATGTGCAATCATAGTTATTTATGAAATACATGAAGTCATCATTGAAGCTTGTCCCTCTTAGGAGGTGGGGCCTTATCAGAATTGGTTTCCTTAGATATGCAAGATATTATGGATTGTTCAAACCCTGATGTGTTTGGTAATTGAATGGATATAAAACAATCAGGTGGAACAATGTCTACATTCTTCTACATTGGTAGGGTCAGTGATGACGACGATGATGATGATGATGACGACGACGATGATGATGATGATGGAGATGATGATGATAATGGTAATGATGATGATGATAATGATGATGAAGATGATGATGATGAGGAAGATGGTTTTGATGATGATCATCATGATGAATATGATGATCATGATGACCATGATGATCATTATGATGGCGATGATATTGATGATGATGATGAAGACGATGATGATGAAGATGATGATGAGGATAATGATGATGATGAAGAAGAAGATGATGATGAAGATAATGATGATGATGATGATGATGAATATGATTATAATTATGGTAACGACAATGATGATGATGATGATGATGATGAAAATGATGATGGTGGCGATGAAGATGATGATGATGGTGATGAAATGGTGATGATGATGACGATGATGATGAAATAGTGATGACGATGATGGTGATGATGATGGTGGTGGTGATGACGATGGTGATGGTGATGGTGATGATGATGAAGATTTCATTGGTAAAATAATTTCCTTGGTTTATGATTGTGATAGAAATACCATAGCCCATTCCAAGCTATCATTATTCCAAGGACATAGATATGCGTTAGGTGTTTAGCTAAGGGAGTGTCTTTAAATCACTGGACTAAGTATTCAAACACATGATAAAGTAATAATTCTATCTAATTGGTTGTGAGGAGAATAAACAAATTGAATGACACTAGTTCAAGAAAATGAAAGTACAATTGGTGCAAGAGTTCAATATCGAGTTCAGAAAGAGGGTTATTCAACTAGGAATATTCTGGAAGAGTCCGATATTTTTTTATTAAATACATGGGTGCATTTCAATAAAAAAAATTGATGTTATTTTGATGTTGTTCCAACCTAAGACAAAATATAATGCTAGTATAGAATTCCAATATCTTAAGGGAGATAAGTAGAAGTAACAACCTAGTACACACAAGGAAACATAATCTAAAGAAAAAAAGAAAGGGAGGAACACCAAGAAATAGAATGGAAGGAGAATAAGCATAGTGTGGCATTGGCATAGAATTGAACGTGGCATTTCTCATATCATTTCTAGCAAATATGTGGGTCATTGACCCTGAAATTGTTCTCAAGTCCACAAATCATAGATCCAACGAAAATCCATAGATCAAGGACCATAACTAGGAAAGGGGAGGGGAAAACACATGAACATATAAGGAAATAAACCCAAGTCTTAGTCCCCTAGTGGGAAAAACACAATCATGCACCTAAGCTAAGGAAAATCCTACTTATGGAAATAAATTTAACATGTTCCATCAACAATAGTGGGAGGTTATAATAACGACATCAATGGTTATGGACTTCATGGTTCTATCACACATAAAATTAAGTGTGACACTACCATGTTGAAGATATGTGCATAATTATCCTTGAGTGTGAAAATACATGCACTACAAGTGTGCCTTGGTATACAAAATAACCTTTATTGGATATTAAGCCATGAATAGACCATGAGACCCAAATTTCTAACATATACAATAAGTATATGAATGAATTTTATAATTATTCTAGTATTTGGTTTCATTAGGGACACAACATACCCTTATTTGCAAATTTTCTTTGAGCTCAAATCAAGAAGAGTTTAGGTCTAACAAATAGCGGTACTTAAATTCAATGTTACTTACTACACATAAATGAACTATTACTAATACATTCTCTAACTTCTCAAGGTTTGTGATCTCAAATCCATGGTATAGATTAACATTATTAGTGACTGAATTAATGGGATCCAAGGCCCTATTTATTCATTTATCAATATGTTGATCTTCACGGCTCTCTTTTACTAAAGAGGAAGATATTATAGCTATTATGGCCTTGAGTTTATTTATGATAGGGTGGTCCTCTGGGATAGTGATGTTTATGATTATGGTCTATTTTTCATATAGTCACAATGATTGCATTCTCATTGAAATACCCATCACAAATAAATCCATATATGGACAACACGGTTTATATCATGTGGAAGAAGAGATTTAGGAAAGTGATGTTGGGAGTCGATGTTTCTAGCCTCTTTTACACCATATATGGAAGGAGATTGATTGTTGTGATTGATTATAGTTATGAATTAAATCTTAAGTCAATAATTAGTGTGATTAGGTCCTTATTATACGAGTAACATTTTTAAATATTGAAATATGAAACAATAAATGCACCTTAAGATTTTTAAATTCTCATACTTGCTACATTTTGCACCCTTGAATGGGATATTTATAAAGTCTAGTGCTTATTTATATGATGGATCACATACCTCAATGTCAAGTCCATTCAAGAGACCATTTCCTAGGTTCATGTATACCAATGACCTACCATTCAAAGACCCATCTAAACTTTTTTATTTTTCATTCACAATAATGTATCTCCCAATTTGGTCTCCTATGTCCTGAAAGAACTCATCATGCTAGAATTCCAAAGTAAGATAAGGCAATTTCAACCACAAAGACACTATGCTATATCCTTCCCTTAATGGCATGTTTTCATCGCTATTCTAACAAATGGCACTTTTTTCGTCCTTATTCCAATGAATTCCACCTCTTCGTCATTATTCCAACGAATGCCACCTTTTCGTCGATATTCCAATGAATGCCATGTTTTCATCATTATTCAAATGAATGTTCGTCGCTAGAGAAACGATCGTTGGGGGAATTTCAAAATTTTCCAAAAATTTGAACTAATTTTCCATGGAAATTGTGATTTTAACTTTTTTGTGGCAAACGTTCGTGGGACTTTTGAGCCATATGTAGTAGTGAGAGAGAGTTGTAGATCTAAGAAATACCTCTCCAACTATATTAGGAGAATCAAAATATAAGTTCTCAATCAAAATTTATGGCAAAAATAGTGAATGAATTTTCTTTTGTGACAAAAACATGGATACATTTTGTTCTATTGGTCAAAAGATTCATAATATTTTTGTAAAACTAAAAGAAAAATGGTGATGAATGTTAAAAAATATAAATACGACTTTTGGATCAAAAGTGATGGAAAAAATGGTAAATGCATGTTTACATGTAATAAAAAACTCCCACTCATTTTGATCATTATGGGAGTTTTGAGGTAAAAAATGAGCATCAAAACATAAATTCTACCATTAAAATTCACTTTATAAAAACCAACAGGATTCAAGATGATGATGTCAACTATAAGGGTAAAATTTGTAAAACAAATGGAGGGAAAAATAAAAAACTACTTTTTTCTTATCGTATTTTTGGCATATCTCCTTATGGGTTCACCCAAAATTTGAGTTTGGGGACTCGTTGGATGAGGAATTTAATTCCACATCCAACCCATACCCACACTGTATACTTTTGAGACACTCACTATACCCAAACATGAAAATTTCAATAAAAAAACGTATTTTAATATATTTTTGGGTGATATGGGTACCTCAGAAGTATACAGTGTGGATATGGGTTGGATGCAGAATTAAATTCCACATATAACGAGTCCCCAAAGTCGCAATTTGGATGAACAGATAAGGACATATGCCAAAAATACAATAAGAAAAAGTAGTTTTTATTTTTCCCCTCCAAAATTTAGAGCTTTTGTTTTATTATTATAACTCTTATTTTATTATTTCCCTTATGAGGCCCAATTTAGACCTCAAAACTCCCCTAGTATAACGTGAGTGCGTTATTAGCGTGTGTGCACTTTGATAGCGTGCCCATGTTACTATTGTGTATAAATTTTGATAGTGCATGTGTGTTACTACGCATGCACATCCCTACAAAATTTTTAAAAAGGTGAGCCAACCTCTCTTTGTTTATGTGGTGGATGACTTGTTTGCTTTTGTTTTAGGTTCAGATTGATAAATCTCTTGGTTCTGACCGCATAAACCAAAATACATTTATTTCTTCATATCCTTGTTTTTGAACGATGATTCTACATATGCTTCGGATGTTCATTTCGAATGAAATTGCACACACTTTAAAGCTATATGTGTACATTCTAACTATATATTTTTTGAATAAATTTGTTATTATTTTCTGTTTTTAATTAATTTTTAATTTCATCAGTGTAAAATTTGTATAAAACATAGGTCCTTTATTTCAGCTATAACTTTTGACTAGCTCACATATTTCAAAAATGGAAAAGAACCCACAGAAGAATAAAAAAATGCATGCAAACTATGAAAACAAGTTGATTGATTATGTTAAGCCCATGATAAGGTGGACCAACGCTCGACCGTGTCATTTTAGGGATTCACTAACTTTCTTAATTTAAAAAAATACAAAAAAAAATTAAAATTTTGGAAAAATAGGCTTGCACAAGATCTTCCTTTTACCTATGACTCTGCATACTTTTCTCATAAAATTTGGCATTTTGCATACCAAACAGGCATACCAACGCAAACAATGCATTATGTTTTAGAGAAATAATAACATACCAATATTATAAGAACGACAATTTTGGGTAGATATGCTTATTTTGTGGAAATTAAGGCCAGCAATAGATTAATTTTACTCACAACAATTATCAATTGATCATGCAAAATTGCTAACAAGAGAGACTGAATATGGAGCTGTAACACTAAATTGTATTAACTAAGTGTACAATAGCCAACCCTGTAATAACATAGGTTGCTGAATAAATATAATACATCAAGAAATAGAATGCATGAGGAGGCATCCAAATCTAGCATAAAACAGGCTTACCAAAAATAAGCAAATCCCCCATAGGTGTAAAAAGCTGATCCCAAATCTGTCATGGAGCTCACGAATTGGCAAAAAAGGCATAGGAAAGCTAAAGAGTGGTGGAATGGAAGCTCATACATGCTTTTGCATGGATAAAAGAGAGGAGGATGTGTAGGACAAAAAACAAGTCAACCTCACCTAGTCTAGCTTTTCCTTTTGCCTTAAAACACTGAAAAAGCAGGCAATAAAGCAGAAAAAGTAGAAGGGCGCCTAGGAGACCAGGAATAAAGCAGAATTGATTCCTTTAGCTCTCCCATGTGCTACATGAGTCAAATGTGGCAAGANTAGTTGAGTACTCAGGTTCGAAGCCACACTCTCCAAGTAAACCCTGCAACCATAAACATTGAGTTGCTGCATTAACAACTCCTCTGTACTCTGCTTCTGAAGATGAGAGTGCAATGGCACTCTGTTTCTTGCTTGATCAGCTGATTGGCCCTTCTGCAAGCATGAACACATATCCTGAAGTGGACTTTTTGTCTGTGCTATCACCTACCCAATCACTGTCAGTAAATCCAATCAACTCAAGATCATATTTTGCTTTATAGAAGATCCCATGTGTCCTTGTTCCTTGAACAAAGTTAAGGATCCTTTTGGCTGCTTTCCAATGGATCTCTTGAGGTTGATCCATGAATCTAGAAGCCATGCCTACTGCATAACAAATATCAGGTCTAGTATGTGTCAGATACAACAAACAACCAATCAATTGCCTATACAGTGTATTGTTTACCATCGGGGGAGAATATGACCTTCTTAGGAGACCCAGTGTGGGTCATCTGGTACACTGACGGGAGGTTGGAGGCGAGACCAGGCACATACAGCACATTGCTGAACTTACCATGATCAAGATCTATCCTTCCTCTGCCTTTACTTTCAGTGAGAGAGTCATCTCCCAGTACAATAGATGGTCCTTTCGACATATCCAGTGAGGAGAAGGCCTCCTTAGTAGAAACCATGTGTCTTGAAGCTCCAGAATCAATGATAAAACTGGGTGAGCTTGATGTGCCAGCAACTAGAGCATGAACTCTCTCTCTTTCATCTGAACTTGATCCTCCTTCTCTCTTCTTTGAGCTTTCTGGAAGGGAGATGCCATTCTTCTCCAGGAGATTGGTCAACATGTCTATCTGCTTTTTCATATAAGAGCTTTTAGTGTGATTTCCCTTATTGCAGTATGCGCACTTGTTCATTTCACCTTTGTTCTTCTTCTTCTGGTTATTCTTCTTGGGACCTTGTAGATCCTCCAGAGACTGTTTCTTATCTCTCTTTTGCTCAGGTGGCTTTTTAGCTTTCTTTTTTATTTTTGAATCCACCCTTGAATCTCCAGCAATCAAAGCTTGATCTTTGGATGGTTTGATGGTGCCCATCATCACCAGCTTGTCTTGTTCTTGTGTGAGAGATTCCATGAAATCTGCAAGGCTAGGCATCTTCTAGGCTCGAGCTGTCAGTTTTGTGGCATAGAAGGTCGAAACAAACACTAAATAATCAGGGCCGAGCTTCGAGAGGATGGCCAGTATGAGCTGATCATCTTTCTTTTCAATACCACACTATTTCAGCTGCAAAACTAGTGCTTTGAACTTGGAGAAATATAGCTGCAGGGATTCAAAGCTTGTTGGACTCAGAGAAATCAACTCATTCTCGATTTGATGTCCCCTCATCTCATCTGTCTTTCCAAAAAGATCAGTGAGCTTCTCCCATACTTCATTCGGTGATGTCAATACATCGAGATGGAAAAGGAGGTCTCTGGAAATACTTAGGCACAAGAGGCCATAAGCCTCATCCCTCCTGCTGTGCCATTTTATCTTCTCTGCAGCTGCATTGGGCTCTGCTTCTATTGCCATAGTCACCCTGTAGAGGCCTTTCACTCTCAACAGTATCTCCATCTCTGCTTTCCATTAAAATAATTTGAAGGGAGTCAAGATAGTTTTCTATGATTGATCCATAGCTCTAGAAAATCTGTCCCGGCTGTCAGTAGAAGGCTCCCAGTCTTTGATGTCGAACCTGCAAAACAATTTTTGAAGGAGAGAAACAACCTACAATGGATCTGATACCATGTGGAAATTAAGGCCAGCAATAGATTAATTTTACTCACAACAATTATCAATTGATCATGCAAAATTGCTAACAAGAGAGACTGAATATGGAGCTGTAACACTAAATTGTATTAACTGAGTGTACAATAGCCAACCCTGTAATAAAATAGGTTGCTGAATAAATAGAATACATCAAGAAATCGAATGCATGAGGAGGCATCCAAATCTAGCATAAAGCAGGCTTACCAAAAATAAGCAAATCCCCCATAGGTGTAAAAAGCTGATCCCAAATCTGTCATGGAGCTCACGAATTGGCAAAAAGGCATAGGAAAGATAAAGAGTGGTGGAATGGCAGCTCATACATGCTTTTGCATGGATAAAAGAGAGGAGGATGTGTAGGACAAAAAACAAGTGAACCTCACCTAGTCTGGCTTTTCCTTTTGCCTTAAAACACTGAAAAAGTAGGCAATAAAGCAGAAAAAGCAGAAGGGCACCTAGGAGGCCAGGAATAAAGCAGAATTGATTCCTTTAGCTCTCCCATGCCCTATATGAGTCAAATGTGGAAAATTTGACCTCTATGGATAGGCAAATAGCAACTTGAACAAGGTGGGACACATGAACTAGGAAAATAAGACAAAAATAAATGAATTAATGTCTAAGTGGGTAAACTATGGGTTGATTATTCTAACATATTTTACATACATAAAATTTATATATTTCGGAATGAAATCCGATTGTATATGTTTCATATTTTTACACATAATTTTAAAAAATTTTGTAGTTATCTCTAATAATTCATTTTAATGATCATATTTTTTTCCCGAGCATGCCATTGTAACTAGCAGGTCATAAGTGGTTATCATTATCTTGCACCAACACATTTAACATTTCATATAATCAACATTCACATTAATAATTGACTATTAACAATACAATAGGAACATTAAAATATCATCATCATCATCATTGATATTAAGAATAATGATAATAACATTATTATAATTCTTAATAACATTCTTAATATTAATAATATTAATAACAACATTTATACAAAAAAAAATAACAACTTTAATAACTTACTATTGACAATACATTTCATCATTAATATTAAAACCATTAACATTAATTAGAATATTAACATTAATAATATTATTATTAATAAAAACATTATTAATGGTTTATAATATTCATGAATACATTAATAACGTTATTGTTAATGTTAATATTAACATTTAAAATAATGATAGTAATATTAATATTAATATAATATTAACAATTATTTGTAACATGGTTCTCGTGCTTATTTCAACCATGGTAGATGATGGTCTAACATGGCCTTCCATAACTAACTAATGTCAATTATTTCACACTAAGTTCAATCTTGATTAACCAACATTTATGATAGTTATTTATGATTAACCAAAGTCAGTGGTGGCATACAATGAGATGTTATTAGCCATGGTTAGACCGTCAACCATCGTTAACCAAAGTCAACCATATAACTCTGATGCAACCATAGTCAACCATGATGCACTAAATAATGTTATGAAAACCATGATGTTCTAATGTCCACCATGGTTTAATATAGTCAAAATTTCCTTACTATTGACAACGCCTAAACAATGGTCAACGATGGTTAAAAGTCAAACTTGGTTTAAAGTCAACTATGAATTGAATTCAACCATGCCAAACAATAGCCAACCATAGTTTAACCAAGGTAAACCAAAGTCAATCCCGACAAACCAAAATCAAGCATGTTTAACCATAATCAACCACGATAAACCAAAGTCGATGATAGCTAACCAAAGTATACCATAGTTACCCTTGATATGTGGTCAAGCAAGGTTAAACATAGTCATCCATGGTTAACTAAAGTAGACTGTAGATTAAAGTCGATCATGGTTAACCAAATTTGGAATAAATTCTACCATGGTTATACAATGACATGTAATCAACCATGGCTATACATGGTCAAGCATTGTTAACAAATCCAACCATATAACTATGATGAAACCATAGTCAACCATGGCACATTAATTAATGTTATCACAAACATGATGCTATAAAGTCAACCATATTTAAACAATGTTAATCATGGTTTAATATAGTCTTAATTAGCTTACTATCAAAGATGCCTAAACAATGTTTAATTATGGTTCAAAATCTATATTGGATTAAATTTGGCTATGGATTGACTTCAACCATGCCCAAACAATGTTCAACTTTATTTTATCTAAGGTTTACCAAATTCAACTAAGGGAAGCCAAATTTAATCATATTTAACCATAGTCAACCATAGTTAATTATAGTTAATTATAATAAAGCATGATTCACAAGAGTCATTCATAGTTAATCATAATCAAGCATGATTCACCAAAGAAAACCTTTGATTTAATTCACATGTGGATTGAAGTAAACCATGGATTGAACCTTACCTTGTACTGAAGTCAACCTTGATTAAAGGTCAACATTGGATTGAAGTCAACATTGCTTCAAAGTTAACTATGGATTTAATTCAAATATGGATTGAAGTAAAACCTCGATTGAATTCATCATTAGATTAAAGTAAACTATGGATATAAGTCAACTATGTATTGAAGTCAACATTATATTAAAGTCAACCTTGGATTAAGGTTAACCTTGCTTAAACCTCAATTATGGATTGAATCCAACCTTGCTTAAAATTCAATTATGGATTCAATGAAACCATGGTTTGAATTCAATTAACCACTTTTAAAAATGTGGTTCTGGAATGAACTCAACCATGGTTTAACGTCAATGTTCTATTGAAGTCAACAATGGATTGAAGTCAAATATGGATTAAACTCATTAATGTTAATATTATTAATGGTTTGAAGTCAACTGTGAGATTGAAGTCAACATTAGATTGAAGCATTCCTTTACTTGAAGTCCACCTTGGATTAAATTCAACCATGGATTGATGTCAACCATTGATTGATGTCAAACATGGATCAAAATTCAACTATGGATTGAAGTCAACCTTCGATTGAGCTCAACCATGAATTGAATTTAACCTTGGAATGAATTCATTAATGTTAATATTATTAATGGATTTAATTCAACCATGGATTCAAGTTACCCTTAGCTTGAAGTAAAACTTCGATTAAAGTTTGTTAAGGATTGAAGTCAACTATGGATTGAAGTCAAACATGGATTGAAGTCATTAATCTTATTATTATTATTGAATTGAATTCAACCATGGATTGAGGTCAACCTTATTGAATTCAACCTTATATTGAATTCAACTTTATTCAAAATTCAACTATCAATTGAAGTTAACATTGGATTGAAGCCAATATTGTATTGAATTCAACCTTAGATTGAAGTCAAACTTGGATTGAAGTAAACTATGGATAAAAGTCAATAATGGATTCAAGTTATCCTTGGATTGAAGTCAATTATGCATTAAAGTCAACTATGGATTGAACTTAAATATGGATTGAATTCAACCTTAGATTAAAGTTAATCTTCAATTTAAGTCAAATATGGATTGAAGTCAACATTGGATTAAATTCAACCTTATTCAAAATTCACCTGTGGTTTGAAGTCAACTATGGACTAAAGTAAACCTTGAATTGAATTCAATCTTGGATTGAAGTCAGCCTTGCTCAAAAGTCAATTATGGATTGAAGTAACCTTACTTAAAATTCAACTATGGATTAAAGTGTACAACAGTTCAAACTCAATTAACCACTTTTTAAAATGTGGTTCTAGATTGAAATCAACCATGTTTCAAATTCAACCTTACATTGAAGTAAACCATTGATTTAAGTCAACTAAGGATTGACATTAACCAAGCATTAAAGTCATTAATGTTAATATTATTAATGGATTGAATTCAACCTTGGATTGAAGTCAACCTTGTATTGAAGTCAACTATGTATTGAATTCTTCCATGAATTCAAATACACCTTGGATTGAAGTCAACCTTGCTGAAAGGTTAGTTATGGTTTGAATTCAAGTATGAATTGAAGTCAAATGTGGATTGAATTCAACCTTGGATTACAGTAATCCTTGCTTAAAATTGAAGTATGGCTTGAATTCAACCTTGTTTAAAAGTAAACTATGGATTGAAGTTTACCATGGTTTAAATTTAACCAACTATGGATTGAAGCCAACCTTGGATTTAAGCCACCCATGGGTTGAATAAAGCCTTAGATTGAAGTCAACCATGGATTGAATTAAAACTTCAATTAAAGTAAACCATGGATTGAAGTTAACCTTGGATTGAAGTGAACCTTATATTAAAGTCAACCTCACATAAAAGTATACTATGGATTGAAATCAACCTTAGATGTAAGTCAATCTTGGATTGAATTCAGCTATGGATTGAACTCAACCTCTCTTAAAAGTTAACTATGGTTTGAAGTCAACTATGGGTTTAATTGAACTTTAGATTGAATACAATGACCAATTGAAGTTAGTATTGGATTGAGGTCAACCTTTCTTAAAAGTAAAGTATGGCTTGAAGTCAACCTTGTTTAACAGTCAACTATGGATTGAAGTCTACCATGGTTAAAATTCAATCAACCACTTTTTAAAATGTGGTTCTAGACTGAATTTAAGCATGATAAAAAGTCAACCTTCCATTGAATTCAACCATGGATTGAATTCATTTATGTTAATACTGTTAATGGATTGAAGTCAAAAATCGATTGAATTCAACCTTATATTTAAGTCAACCATGGATTGCAATTAACCTTGGATTCATGTAAACCTTGGATTGAGGTTTACTTATGATAGAAGTCAACCTTGGGTTGAAAGCAACCTTGAAGTCAACCTTGGATTAAAGCCAATCTTGAAGTCAACCATTGATTTACGTTAACCTTGGATTGAATTCAACCTTAGATTGCAGGTAACCTTATATTGAAGTCAACCTTGGATTAAAGTCAACCTCACTCAAAAGTCACCTATGGTTTGAAGTTAGCTATAGATTTAAGTCATCCATGGATTGAAATCAATCTTAGATTGAAGTCAACCTTTTATTGAATTTATCCTTTCTTAAAAGTTAATTCTAGTTTAAATTCACCTTGCTTAAAAGTGGATTATAGATTCTAGTCTACCATGGTTCCGAGTCAATGAACTAATTTTAAAAATTTGGTTCGAGATTAAATTAAACCATGGTTCAAAATAAACCTTATATTATAGTCAACCATTGATTCAAGTCAGTTATGGATTGAATTTATCCATGAATTGAAGTCAAACATGGATTGAATTTAGTTAGGAATTGAAGTCACTAATGGACTGAATTCAATCTTGGATTGAAGTCAACCATTTATTGCAATTAACCTTGGACAAAATTCAACCTTGGATTGAATCTAACCTTGAAGTCAACCTTAGGTTGAATCCAACCATGGATTGAAGTCAACCTTAGATTCTAGTCAACCTTGTATTGAAGTCTATCATGGATTGGAGTCAACCTTGGATTGGATTCCACCTTATATTGAAGTTGATCTTGGTAGATTGAATTAAACCTTGGATTGAAGTTAGCCTTATATTGAATTCAATTATGGATTAAATTCAAGTATGAACTATTCTTATCTATCGATTGAAGTCAACAATGTTTTAAAGTTAACCTTGCTTAAAACTCAACAATTGATTGAAGTCAACCTTGCTTGAAAGACAACTATGGATTGAAGTAAACCATGGATCAAAGTGAATCAACCACTTTTAAAATGTGGTTGTTGTTTCTTAATTGGGTTAAACAACGGTTGGCCATGTTCTTCTAGTTATGTCAACCATGGTCAACGTAACCTTTTTCTCTTGGTTTTGGCAACCACGATGTACTAAATACAACCATGCCTAAGAGATGGTCAACCATGGTATAAAGTCTACATTGCTTTAACATTAACTATGGATTAAAGTCAACCATGTTGAAACATTAATTATTTAATTTTAATTAATTAATTTATTATCTATTTATTTATATTATATATTTTCTATGTTTTCATTTATAAATAATTTTTTTTATAACAAGAAAAATAATAATAATAATAATAATAATAATACACCATTCCTTCACTGCATGCCATCGTTCAAGTAGCCCAACCACATTTTAAAAAGTAGTTTATATATAGATATTGGTGTATATGAACCACTTTTAAATGCGTGGCCATCGTTCAAGAAGCCCAACCACATTTTAAAAAGTGGTTTATATATAGATATTGGCGTATATGAACCACTTTTTAAATACAACCATGCCTAAAAGATGGTCAACCATGGTATAAAGTCTATCTTGCTTTAACATTAACTATGGATTAAAGTCAACCATGTCGAAACATTAATTATTTAATTTTAATTTATTTATTATCTATTTATTTATATTATCTATTTTCTATGTTTTCATTTATAAATAATTTTTTTATAACAAGAAAAATATTAATAATACACCATTCCTTCACTGCATGCCATCGTTCAAGTAGCCCAACCACATTTTAAAAAGTAGTTTATATATAGATATTGGTGTATATGAACCACTTTTAAATGCGTGGCCATCATTCAAGTAGCCCAACCACATTTTAAAAAGTGGTTTATATATAGATATTGGCGTATATGAACCACTTTTAAATGTGTGGTCATGGTTGATATACATTGATCTAGTTATATCAACCACTTTTAAAAACATATTTGTGCTAGTATAATTTTCTAATGATAAATAAATTTCAAAACATTGATAATATTTTGTGAAATTTTATAAAAATATTTTTTACCAAGCATATTAGTAAAACTTTTTTTAAAGATTAAAAAAATTATATCAATAAATGAATAATTATAAGACAAAGTTCCGTTTTGGTTTATTCATTTTTTTCATAATGTTTTTTTTTTTAAATAGAGAAAAATCCTTAGATGAAAATTTCCCATCAATAAATTTAACTTTTCCATGAATTCACCTACTTTGTTTTCCACGTTTTCAAAGTAAACACCATACAAATTATCCATTGCATAGATCTCATGTCGACATTAATATTAATTTTTATTAAATATCTTAATTATCTACTCCATACATAAAATTAACATAACTTATCTAACATGATGGTATTTTTATTTATTTATTTTCGATTGAAAACAAATCATAAACTTCTATTCAGAAGTATAAAATATTACATTCTTAATATGTGTCAATACTTTCTGCATTGACCATCACTCAAAAACCATTAATCCAACACCTTCTTT
This sequence comes from Pseudotsuga menziesii, assembly GCA_001517045.1. Taxonomy (NCBI): domain Eukaryota; kingdom Viridiplantae; phylum Streptophyta; class Pinopsida; order Pinales; family Pinaceae; genus Pseudotsuga; species Pseudotsuga menziesii. The sequence goes on along the minus strand of LPNX010880575.1, from coordinate 163,477 downwards.
ATAATGTCCTTCATATAAGAAGTTGCATTTCTATTACATATTAGCATAAATAAAAAATAAAATATATTGCTTAATACATACGTCAAACTTCAAAAAGAAGATTGGATAATGATCTCCATATGCACATATCATTCACCAAAAACTATGACAAAACGTTTTATCATGAAATTCTTGAGAAAAACGTCTGGTATGACAACAACCTGTCATCTGCACAAGCTTTATCTGGAAATAGAAATAGCATTAGAAAGCATGAATAGACTCTAATGATACATAATTTTTAAACTCATAGATCTTCCATTTTCCATCCTGCAAAAGTGTTATAGCTTTAGCTAATTCATCTTCCATAACATTCCTTTCTTTGTAAAAATGCTTAATTTCCAAATATTCCATATTCTCATAATACCTTAGAACCTCATCTCCATATGTTCATATCATTCACCAAAAACTATGAGAAAACGTTTTATCATGAAATTCTTGAGAAAAACGTTTGGTATGACAACAACCTGCCATCTGCACAAGCTTTATCTGGAAATAGAAATAGCATTATAAAGAATGAATAGACTCTAATGACACATAATTTTTAAACTCAGAGATCTTCCATTTTCCATCCCGCAAAAGTGTTATAGCTTTAGCTAATTCATCTTCCATAACATTCCTTTCTTTGTAAAAATGCTTAATTTCCAAATATTCCATATTCTCATAATAACTTAGCATTAAATTGAGCACATAGATCTCTGGACAAACACACAATTCACAAGATAGATCATACAATTTACTCAATTATTGAAGAATGAAACAATGCAAAAATGGCTTGCATCTGTGAATGCTTTTCATTAATCAAAGGGTAATTAGATAATAATTACAATGAAGTACAATGGCTTTAATAGCCACAAGCAATTCGAATCCACATGAGGAAATTCGAATTGATTAGATTCTACTTGACTGTAGGTAACTAATACCTTGTCTAAATCAATATCGGAGGACTCAATAGTTAACTGACCTTGTCTAAACCATAACCGGAGTTCATTGGAGTTCTAAAACACAACTCAAGTGTTACATTTAGTGTTGAATAAGTTTAACTGACTGTGGTAGGTGAGAAATGCGCCCCTCCTGAGTGCAGTCAAGTAAACCTAGCGCTAACTGAATATAGAGGACTAGAACTGAATGTAACTGACTCCTAACTTAGCTTAACTAGCCATCAACTGAACTGGACTGACCTTGGTTGGTTTCGACATTCCCAGTGGCTCCTAAATTGTAGGGATTGGTCTAGGAGGCTCCTAAACTGATGCAATCAAGTGCAATCAGTGGAAGTAGGCCTCAATTACCGTTCCTCACACTTTAGTAACTGAAACATGTGCCCCAATTAGGCCAAGTGGACCCAGTGGTGCTAGTGACTAAAAATAGATTGGATGGACTCCAGATTTAGACATATGACCAAATTGGACAAGGGAGGGTTAATAATCCTAACACCCCCCCTAAATTCTAACTTGGAAAATCTGTGGGCCCTGGTAACTAAGACCATAGGTCACCCATTACATCAATTAAAGTAAAGTAACTGCTCAAAAACAAGGTGCTGGGGAAAAACCACATGGGAAAAAAATCCCCCCCCTCTAATTAAGCAGGTAGAATCATGATCAATCTAGTTCTTCTATGCACAGTTATCTTGGGGCCTGGCATATGAACCTCTCCATCATTATGTCTATAGGAATCTTCTTCTTTGGAAGAAGAATGATATGCTCAACTAAATCAGAAATATAGACAACTGTCGGATGAAGACTGGACCCATGTAGAGCAACTGAAGTCAACTGATAAGTGAGAAAATCTTCTTGAGGATTCAAAAAAATGTGAGGAACACTCAAGAAACTGATATGTTGTAGCCATGAATAGAAAACTATGAGTGGTAAGAACATCCCCAAGTGTTAGGAGCATGTGTCTAGGCGGATGCAAAAAATATTCCTCTTTACCAGTTCTATGAGGAGATGAGCATGTGATCAATGGTAGAGAAGCATTGGGACTATTGAGAGAGAATGATTGAGATCCATAGTCTGATACAGCTTCTGAAATAGCTAATGAATCACATAATAAAATATCAACAACCTCATATGAGGAAACTAACACCAAATCCCCATCAGCAGTTTTGAAGAGAAAGTGAGGTACTTGATTTTTCACACCGGAATTGGTGAGAGAAGCTACAAGCATGAATGAAAGCTCTTGGATTTTAAAATATGAACCAAATAATATCAGATCTAAATAAGTTCAAAACAGATCCAAAACTGTGAAATGGAATCAAACCCCCAGCAGCAGTTTTGTAGGAGACTTGCAGTACTTGTTTATAGACACCGTTGATGAGAATAGCTACAAGCAGTACTGAAAGATTATGAATTTGATATATTAAACCAAGAAATATCAAATAATATATAAATAATATCATATCAGATCCAATAAGGTTAATATGATATTCAAATAAATGGTTAACTGAGACGGTGGATGCACAACTTTCTTCTTCTTCAAAATTCTGAATTTTGGTGCATGCAATCCTGCAGGAATTTGCTGAAAAATATAGATCATGGGGAGTGAATGCATCACTCTGGTAATCTGATATTTCTTCCAAAATATCCAAGGTATCACATATTTTCACACCAGTAGCAACATTAGAGGGATAAAAATCAAATTTTTCTTCACTTTCGGAAGCAATTACTGGTAAATTTGGCACAAAATTCAAAGGAAAATCACCAGTGAATGTTTGCATGGAAGTGCAGTAGTGTTTTTCTTCAATATTAGATATTCAAATGTCTTCTTCTATTTCAACAATATGAGGAGATGAGATATTAGAGATCTCATGAACTTCTGGAGCATCGGGAGAAGGAGTCACTGCATGGAGATGGTCTTGAATTCAAATTGACTGTGTAGAAGCCTCTGCTTCTTCTTCATCTTGAACAACTTCATCAGAGAGAGTGGAGGCTGAGAATTTTGGATCAAGAGTTCTTATGGTGCTGGATATTCTCTCCAAAATGCTATTATGATCCTCATCAATCATTCCAAAGGTTCTGTCCAATCTTGTCCAGAGTTCCTTCGGGTCTTCAATAGATCTAATGAGGTAGCACAAGCTAGGAGAAAGACTCATTTCTATTGTTCCAAAATCTCCATCACATTTATTCAGCTAGTCATTCTCACTAAAAAACTCTTTACCGAGTCCAATAGACACCCGACAGAGACCTTGTCTCATTAGAGATGAAATCATCTTCTTCTTCCATTCTGAATAGTTTGTGGACAGGGTGAGAAGAGGAACCGATGAATCCATTCGAAGTTGTACCTACTAAAAAAACAAAAGGGGAAGCATAAGGTCGACAAACTCCACATTTCAGGTTTTCATCACACCCAGCATAGTTGATCAAGCAAGCTTTATCAACAATTCCTTTACTTGGGGTATTAAGTGGTAAACCTTCTGCTTCTGGTGCAGAGCTGGAAGGAGCAATTTTGCTCAAAAATGATCTAGTAGGAGATCTGAGGAGGAGAAGTGCCTTGTCTGCCAATGTTCTGATACCATATTAAATTGAGCACATAGATATATGGACAAACACATAATTCACAAGATATATCACACAAATTACTCAGTTATTGAAGAATGAAAACAATGCAAAAATGGCTTGTAGTTGTGAATGTTTTTCATTAATCAAAGAGTAATTAGATAATAATTACAATTAAGTACAATGGATTTAATAGCCACAAGCAATTCAAATCCACATGAGGAAATTCAAATTGATTAGACTCTACTTGACTATAGGTAACTAAGACCTTGTCTAAATCACTATCGGAGGACTCAATAGTTAACTGAGCTTGTCTAAACCATAACCGGAGTTCATCGGAGTTATAAAACACAACTCAAGTGTTACATTCAGTGTTGAATAAGGCTAACTGACTGTGGTAGGTGAGAAATACGCCCCTCTTGAGTGTAGTCAAGTAAACCTAGTGCTAACTGAATGCAGAGGACTAGAACTAAATGTAACTGACTCCTAACTTAGCTTAACTAGTCATCAACTGAACTGGACTGACCTTGGTTGGTTTCGGCACTCCCAGTGGCTCATAAATTGTAGGGATTGGTATAGGAGTCTCCTAAACTAATGCAATCAAGTGCAATCAGTGGAAGTAGGCCTCAATTAGTATTCCCCACACTTTAGTAACTACAACATGTGCCCCAATTAGGCCAAGTGGACCCAGTGGTGCTAGTGACTAAAAATAGACTGGATGGACTCCTGATTTAGACATATGACCAAATTGGACAAGGGAGGATTAATAATTCTAACACTTAGAACCTCATTCTATAGAGGAATCAACTATATATTGTGAATCCTATTCTGGCATAATATCCATTTAATGAAAATTTTAAAATCTTTGAATATCTGAATATTTTTAATATGCATTTGATAAGCCGGTTTAAGGAGCAACTTTAAACCACTAAACTCAGCATAATAATTTTTTCCTTCTCCAAGTCTAGCTTTGAACTTATACAAATGATCCACTGATATGAAAATGATCCCTACTGCACCACCGAATGTTTGTTCCCTTATAGAAGCCCCATCAAAATAACCCCAAGGAAAATTTTTATCTATTATTTCCTCAACAACTAATATGGTTTCAATGGTAATATTATCTTTTGTAATGGATCAAAAGGTCCCCAAAATTTGAAGAGTAACTTGAATATGGAATAAAAATTTATCCTCAAAACAACAAAGATTTCTTGCTATCCAGATATACCATAATACTATTAAAGGAAGAGATTTGTAATTCTTTAATTTCTCTTTTGAACTCCATTTTCTAAGGTACATCTCCACAAAATCACCTTCCCACAAGTTTTTCATTTTAATCTTACTTTCAATTTCAAACCAGATAGATTTTGTATAAATACAATCTACCCCCAAATGTAAATTAGATTCCTTAGCTTCCTTGCAAATGTAGCATCTACCAGGAACATCCCTTGCTTTTTTAGGCAAAATATCCCAGGTTAAATATTTGTTTGAAAGTAAAAACCACATGAAAATATTTGTCTTCAAAGGACATTTGAATTTATATACCTCTTTCCACAAACAAACTAACTCTTGTTCTTCCCTTTCCTTAATCAGCTATGTGTTTCCTTCTTTTGGTGTATATTTATCTATTTTAGATTAGATCCAAACAAGCTCATCTTCATTTCTAGAAAATATAATATTACTAGCTTTCAAAATAGAAATTAAATCCTTCCAAATATTTCCATCATGTCCATCCATTATGCCAACATTTTCCGAAGAGAGCCACCCTTGAAACAGAAAGTTTGAGTTCCCTGAATTTACAATATGTTTCAGAAAACAATACTCATGACTATGTAAACAATAAACCAAATGGGAAGCTAGTAAGTATCTCCATATACAACCTACCCATGGATCATTAAAAATTCTAACAACAACCCCATTCCCAATATTCTACACAAGGCCCTCTCCAATTAGGTCAAATGACTGGAACACCGCTTTCTAGCAAATAGACATATTCATTTGAGTTTTAGAGGAACTTCTTATCCAATCTAACAAATACTTAGGCTAAATATACTTTTGCATACCAATCTATACACATATTCAATATCCATTTATAATATTCTGCACACTTTTGGCAGCAAGAACTTTTGAAAAAATAGCAATACTTTTTAATCCCCAACCACCAGAAACTTTTAGGTCGAGCCTGAATTTTCCATGAGTTTCAGGCTAAACTTTGTTGCTCAAGACTAACAGACCATAAAAATTTAAAACAAAACTGCCTAATTTTTTCAATGATACCAATGCAAATCCAAAAATACGTCTAGTAGATAGGAATTGATTTAAGAATAGTTTTAATCAATACCAGCTTCCCACCGTTAGACAACCATCTCTGAATCAAATTTTTAGTCTGATACTCACATTTTTCCACTGATGAGTCCCAAACCTTTATAAAGTATCTGCAAGGCTTTAACCTAAATCCTAAAAACTTCAGACCCACCTCAATCCTTGCCATCGAATAATGAAAAATATTCCTGAGGAAATTTAATTCAAGCACGTCTAGGCCAGCATAAAGTAAATTTGATTTTCCTTCATTAACCATCATCCCTAATTCTCTATAGAAACAACATAAAAAATCATGTAATATCATTAATTCCTTACATGATTCATTAGTAATCATGATAATATAATCAACAAAAAATTGCCATTCCCAAAATAAAGCCCGGTAAAATGTCCACTATCCCGAGCAACTAGAATTTCTCTACCAAGTCCTTTAACAACAATGAGAAATGAAAGTGATGCTAAAGGGAACCCTTGTCGTAAACCATGACTGGACCTAAAAAAAGAAGAATCATTTCCATTGATAAGTATCGCAAAGGATACATAGAACATGCTTCCCATCACCTAGGATATGAAGGGAACATCAAAACCCATATGAGATAGGATAAACCTAAGATAAATCCAATCATACCCTACCATAAGTCTGGGAAAGGTTGATTTTTAAAACCACCACTTTAAGATGCTTACTATGTATTGTATGTAACCCTTCCTATGCCACCCCCACAACATCGTGGATATGCCTCCCAAGAAGAAACCCAAATTGCTCCCCAAAATAAAATTGACTTAAAACCTTCTTAATCATAGTAGAAATAACTTTCCCAATGATCTTGTAGATGCAGTTGCATAATGAAATAGGCCTAAAATCCTCAAAAGATTTAGGGGAATCAGTTTTAGGGATTAAAGAAATCAAAGTTGTGTTGAATACAATAGGTATTTTACCACTCTTCCTAGATTCTTCAATGACCCTTAGTAAATCTGTAGCAATAACATCAAACAAAACCCTATAAAACTCAACAGGAATCCCATCCAGACCCAAGATTTTGTCATTCTTACAAAGCGCTATAATAGCTTGTAGTTCTTTTAAAGTAACCAAATACATTAGATCATCATTTTCCTTAATAGAAACAAATGAGGGAAAATTATAAACAATCTTCATGATGTTGAGTAGTGATAATTTATTATCATATTTGAAAAGAGTCTCAAAATGATTAACCCCAGGTGCATCGATATTGTCAAAACCTTCGACCATAGTTCCATTATCATCAACAATATTCCACAGAGAGTTAACAGTTTTCCTGTAATTTGCACATTTATGAAAACAATAGGTATTTTTGTCGCCACAATTAAGCCATAGAGAATGACTTTTCTTTCTATATTCATTCTCAAGATCGAGAAGAATCTTTCTTTTGTGAGCTTCGAATGCTAATAGAGCCTCCTTAGCCTCCTTTGGAAAAAACCCAAACCCTTCCTAGTTAAAAGTATCCACCAACTTATGATCAATAATATTTAAATCCTTTTCATCGATATCTATTTTGTTAATAGACAAACGAATGGAAACTTCCTTGATATATTTTAAATTTTCATCGAAATGAATAGAGGGAGAAACAAGAGAATTTTCCTCGTAGAATTTCCAAGTGTCCCTCAACAAAAATACAAAACTCTCATCATTTAACCAACTAGCATTAAACTTGAACAAACAATGTGTCTTATGTTCACCATTCTTGATTAGAAGCATCATCAGACAATGATCTGATTCTCCACCATGGGGTCTTAACTTAGTGAAACTATGTCATAGCGCCTTCGTTCATGGGATATTAAAGAATACCCCTAATTTCACTAGATATTTTTAATTACTTACCAAATTCCTTTTGTTGAGCCCCCCCCCCAATACATATTTTAAATTAAAAGACCCCCATTTTTACAGAATATCCCTTATTTTTACTTAAAATCCCTTTTGATACCCCCTAATACCTATAAAACCCCCCATACCCTATTCCCCACCCTCTAATACCTACAATATATTGACCTTATTTTTAACAATTAAAAACGTCCCTTTATGAATGAATGTGATAAGATATTTCTCAACAAAGTGAATCCCTCGTGGTCTCCACCATGGCCTATACATTATCGAAAAGTAAAATTCTTCTCCATCATATCTTCATCAAGGAAAACTTTAGGGGCGAAATTTCGCCAATCGACTATTTTGGGGTCTTTTTCAAAAAATAAATTTGCTATTTGGTCATTTTTAGGCTATGAGATCACCTATATTTACACAAAATGTGTTTTTTTATCATAATATTCACCAAAATTTACAAGTTTTAGTAGTAAATTGTATGTTTCATATTTAATATTTGCCTACCTACCTATATATATGCTTTTTTCAATCCAAAACAATCACCTATACTACTATACTTAAGTATAGATTCTTCATTAATAAGAAATCTATCTAATCTTTTATAGATTCTGTCAGGACGAACCCTTCTATTAGACCAGGTAGGAAGTGATATAGTAGGTTCAATATCAAGTAAACCATGCTCAACCATTTTCATGGTGAAGAAATCAGATAGGTTATCCACATGATCCTTTCGACCCTAGATCTCAACTTTTCCCAAAGAAAAGTTCAAATCCCCACTTATAATAATATTCTTCTTCTGTATACATTCTTTAGACAAAAGGTTGTTCCAAAAAAAAATTCTCTCCAGGTAAGGGCCATACATATTAACAAACCAAATATTCATCTTTGATTCAATAGAGTAAGGAGAGATACCAATACCAGAACAAACCGCCCAAAAAGTTTTTAAGAGAAATTTTTTTAGCTTCCATCCCAATAATAACCCACCTGATTTTCCTTTTGCATGCATACACAACTTCAAACTTCCATCCCTTAATCAATTTCTCTAAGTCCAAAACAATAACAACACCTTCACACATGCTTTCATGTAAAAACAAAATATCTGTATTCTAAAACCTCAACCAACCTTCTAAGTGCTAGTTTTTTGGCCAAACTAGTTAAACCTCGATAGTTAAGAGATAAAACCAGAATTACGAAACTATCTTAAAGGATTCACTTGCTCTAAGCTCCCCAAAAATTTGACCAAGATTAAATACAGTCCCCTTTGTACCCAAAGGTTTATTCAAAACACTAGAATCCTTTAAAAGTAGATTACCTGTAACATTTCTGGAGAAAAAAAGACTCCTAACAACCTCATAATTACCAAACAAAGGATATTTTTAGCATGATCTCAGACAAGATCGATTCGATTTAGTTAAGTATTTATCCTTAATAGGTGAAAAAAACCATAATCCCCCCAAACTCAGGTTTATTATAGGATTTAACTTATTTAGAAACTTCAACTTACTATCAAAATCACATTTAACAAAACCATCTCCCAAAGTAAAACAAGTGGAGTCCCCCATATCATAACTAAGCATTATAAGCCCATGATCAATAAAAGAATCAGGATTAAAACATAGTGATTTTAAAGGCTCAATGCCCATACCTAGATTATGTTTTTTAGAAATCTTACATAGTCCATCGAGTACAAGATCCTTATGCTCTTGCATCTCTGATAAAAATTGCTTGTCCTCCATAATACCATCATCCATACAAATTTTAAAATGTTCAACGCCTGCGCAAGGAACCACCTTATCCCCCTTCAACCACCATTGTTTAACATGCTTTTTATCCCATAATTTTTTGTTGAAATTCATATCACATTGTGCAATCACATGACCATATTTATGATAATGATTACAGTGGAAAGGGACCCCCGTATAATCCAATGGAAGATAGTAAACCTTATTACCCCATTCAATCAGAATATACTCCAACAGACCATCACATATATCAATCTTAACTAAAATATTTCCCATACACGTCAAACCAGAATGAACATAGCGCATATTTGCTTCCACAAAATTATTAGGATTATTAACCATCCCTTGACCATACTATCTATTATATTATATTTTCCTAACTTAGGAACCTTAATTCATTATTTGGGTCTACTATTACCATTGGGTCCACTTGGCCTAATGGGGCCACCTAGATCAGTTTCTAGAGTGTGGGGAACACTGCTAAAAGTTAACTTCCACTTATTTCATGTGCATTCATCAGTTTGGGTGCCTCCTAGACCAATCCCTACATTTTAGGAGCAACTGCGAGTCTCGACACCAACCTCCATCAGTTAGGTGGAGTTGGAACTAGTTAGTCTTAGTGAACCCCCAGTTACCTTCAGTTAGTTCACAATTAGTTAGCTTGTGCTGGTAATGCATGGCTAATGCATGGCTACATGGGGAGGAGTGTTTTTCCTACCTACCACACTCAGTTGTACTGAGTTAACTGGCTGTCACTGATTGATTGAGTTTTTGTACATCAAGGAGTTGATCTGTTGGACTTCAATATTGATTGGGAGACCATGAGTTAGAGATTTAGTTAGATACAGTTAAATCCATGTGGATAGATTCGAATCATCCCTAATTTATTCTAATTGTTTTCCTATGTAAACTATTGGAACATTGGATTTATTATTATGAATGATACTGTAAATTCCTGAGCAATACCTATCTATTTCTTGTGTGGTTTGTTTTGTTCAGTTTGTATCTTCATTCTCCATTCTTTTGCTGCAAACATTATTAGAACTATTTGCTTGAAGATCTAAATGGAATTATAATTCTAATATGGTATTAGAGCGAGGTTTGGGTAGGGTTTCATGATTGTTTCTCCCCGGTGAGGAAAATCATGATTCTAATAGTTCATATGTTTTAGTGTTTTGCGGTGAAATTGACAGGTTCTATGTAGCTTGTGTGACATTTTGTAGTACTTCCAGTCGGAGCAATTATGGGTTCTCATACTCTTGAACCACAATTCCTCAGAACTTCCAATTACCTTGATTAGAGGATGGATATGTAGATGTCCTTATGCAAGCATGGTTACCACAGGATCATACATGGATGGGAGGCTAAGCCTCATCAGCTGGTAGAATAGAACAAGTTTTTGAATTGTTGTTATGAAGAATTCAATTACTTATATACTTATATATGCATAGATCTCATCTTCCACCTAGAAGGATTGAGGACTCCTAGATAATCCTAGGAGAATTTTGATAGCTTGTTTAACAAACAAGATGAGCTTCGAGGACACATTCTAGAGAATGAGTTGGTATCTTTACATCCCAGCAGTTTTGAGACTAATCAGAAATTATTTACTAAATTCAAGTCTCTAGTAATTCAATGCAGACAGTGCAGAATAGAGAAGAAGAATGAGCAGAATGTCCTTTCCACACTCAGCAAACTAGGACCTGATTATTCTGTATTTTCTTCCATATTTTATTACAAGTGGGAAATATTTCATGATTGGAAAATTCCTTCATTAGATTCTTTTTTCGAGTCCTTAATCAAGGAGCAATACAAGTTGATTCGAATGGGAGTCATCAAGACCTCCAATGATCAATCTATTCTAGTTACTGACTCTTCCAAAGTGCAAGAAAAGGGGAAATCAAATAAGAAGGATCCAAAAGCATCTAATTTGAATAAAAAAACTTCTGAAAGAGCCTCCGTCTTTAAGAAGAAAAAATAAAAAGTGTCCCTACTATATGATGGTTTTCATCCAGAAGACTCATTCATGATGAAGACCCTCAACCAAATGAAAGCTCTATGTGTACAGAACAATATTCCCCTTCCATGAAGAGAAGTGATGCCAGATGATGAAGACCATACTGAAGAAGATGAGATATTCTTGCATGCAAGCCTCTCTCCACCGAAGGCTTATGTGATAGATTTTGGAGCATCCAACCACATGGTTGCTTCCAGGGAATCCTTTATCACCTTCCCTCTATCAGGAGGACCTAGCGATAAAATGGGAGATGAATCTAAAATCCTATATGTTGAGAGAGGTTCAGATAAAATCCAGCGTGGTGGTTTCATTCCCTCTCGTACAGAAAAGAAAATTATTGAAGATGAAGAAGAAGCATATTTTTCCCTACAGTCAATTCGAATGGAAAAAAGTCTCCTTGAAGTAACTCCTTATCCTGTTGCTCCAGAAGTGTATCATATCTCTGGTATCCCATCTCCTCATAATGGATTTACTAGAATAATACATTTGAATCTATGTTTGTGAATAAAAACACTCTTTCTATTCTTTGCAAAAATTCTTCAATAATTCTTTAAATTTTGTGCATAGTTTATCGATGACTGTTTCATAAACGGCAGAGGAATTTGATTTCTATATCTATAATAATGTTTATGGTGTGCAGATAATTAATAACATGGATATTATGGAAATAATATCATATTATAGGAGTGATCCATTCACTCTCATTAATCTAGAGCTTCCAGAAAAATCCTACAAGATTGCATCCACAGAAAATCAGAATTTTTAAGAAGGAGAAAATTGTGGATCTACCTTCTGAGTAGAGAAAATATTTGGATAAGATATGGAATTATTTGGATCTGATATGATCTTATTTGGATGTGATATGATATTAATTGGTTCAATATTTTAGGTTCATGAGATTTCAGTAAAGCTTGTAGATGTTCTCATCAATTTTGGTGTGAAGAAACAACTACGCAAGTCTCCTTCAAAATTGTTGCTGGGCATTTGATTTCACTTCACAGTTTTGGATCCGATATGAATATATTTGGATCTGGTTTATTTTCTGAGCTAATAATATATGGGTCAGGTTTTAATATCCAAGATCTTTCAATATTGCTCGCAACTGGTTTCATCAATTTTGGTTTGACAAATCAAGCACCACAAGTCTCCTTTGAATTTTGTTGTTGAGGATTCGATGTTAGTTCTCTCTTATGAGGTTGATGATATTATATTTTGTGAATTATTGGTTATTTCTGAAGATATATCAGATTATGGAGCTCAATAATTTGTTCTCCACAGTCCTAGGGCTTCTCTACCTATCCATGTGATCGCATGCTCATCTCCTCACAAAACTAGTAAAGTTGGAGAGAGTCTGCTTCCACATGGGCACTTGCTCCTAACACTTGGGGATGATTTCATCATTCATGGTTTGTTTTTCAAGGCTGAAATATATCATTTTCTTTGGTATTCCTCACATGGTTCAAATTCACAAGAATCTTTCCTCTCTCATCAGTTGATTTCAACTGCTCTACATGGGTCTAGTTTTCACCGTGCAGTTGTTTATATTTCTGATTTAGTTGAGTACATTGTTCTTCTTCCAAAGAGGAATATTCCTCCATACATAAGAATTTTTTTGGATTCATAGGTTCACCTTCACAAAATAACCAATATGTTGCTGCAAATGGCAGCAANATTGTATTTGGGTGACCTATGGTCTTGTTACCAGGGCCCACAATTGTCCAAGTTAGGATTTAGGGGGGGTGTTAGGATTATTAATCCTCCCTTGACCATACTGTCTATTAGATTATATTTTCCTACCTTAGGAATCTTAATTCATTATTTGGGTCTACTGGTACCATTGGGTCCACTTGACCTAATGGGGCCACCTAGATCAGTTACTAGAGTGTGGGGAACACTTCTATAGGTTAACTTCCACTTACTACATGTGCATGCATTAGTTTGGGTGCCTCCTATACCAATACCTACATTTTAGGAGCAACTGGGAGTCTCAGCACCAAACTCCATTAGTTAGGTGGAGTTGGAACTAGTTAGTCTTAGTTATCCCTCGGTAACCTTTAGTTAGTTCACAATCAGTTAGATTTCTCTAGCAATGAATGGGGAGGAGCATTTTTCCTACCTACCACACTCAGTTGCACTAAGTTAACTAGCTGCCACTGATTTTTTTAGTTGTTAGACATCAGGGAGTTGATATGTTGGACTTCGATATTGATTTGGAGACCATGAGTTAGAGATTCAGTTAGATACATTCATATCCATGTGGATAGATTTGAATCATCCCTAATTGATTCGAATTCTTTTCCTATGTAAACTATTGTAACGTTGGATTTACTATTGTGAATGATATTGTAAATTCCTCGGCAATACTTGTCTATTTTCTGTGTGGTTTGTTTTTTTCAGTTTGTATCTTCATTATCCATTATTTTGTTGCAAACATTATTAGAACTATCTGCTTGAATATATAAATGGAATTCAAATTCTAATAAAAAGAACCCAAAGAATCCCCAATCAGTTTGAAAAATTCTAGAGACCGTAATTTGAAAGGAAAATGGGGTAGTTTAACCCAAATGGGAATATTATCGTACATTTTAGAACGCAGGTCGAATAAGGGAGTTCAGTGCTTCATAAATAATGCAGCACGATCCCATTGCCATGAACCAGCTAATATTTTTTCTGCATCCAAAGAATATTGTAATTTAAAATCCAACCAACCCCGACGTAACACATAAACCACAGGAACTGCCTCCACAGACTCCATCCAAGTACATTTCGCCTATGAATTTACCCCCATTTCATTCATTCTCCTAACGCTAAAATGAACCATGAGAGTTCTATCATTGGTCAAAACAACGTTGTTTAGAGGGACATCCTCACCCACAACCAAGAATATTTTATTAGGTTTCTTGTTAATCACCTTCTTCAAACGCTTTGAAGAAATACCATAACCAGGATTCAATTCAAGAGACTTATGTTCCCTGTCATTTGAATCAACAACCTAGACAGAAGGGTTCCTTAACCCTGAAGAACATACAATTCCAAACAAATTCGTAACATACATACCAGGGTCCTCCCTAGCTCCATTCAGAGAATCAAAACATACATCATACGCCACAACCTTACCAGAATTAACCCGAGAAGCACATACATAAATATTAGGATCTAGAAATCCCACTACCTCGCCAAGCACAACTCCAGAACAAGCAACAATCTCATCAACAAAAGATAATGTCAAGAGTTTACAACTACCTTGCACAAAATGTTTAGGAGACTCATATGGAAAAGGAGAATATGAAATATTGTGGGAATGACCTAATACATCGTGAGATGGGGATATCAATCCAAGACCATCAATGCAGCAATTACTGCTGACAAGTTTGTCAGATGTACCATCCTTTCCGTCGTCACATTCTGTTGGGGTTCTGGCCAAGCGTTTAATGGTTCTCAAAGACATGATTTGAACACAACCATATCATCCAAACATGAAGAAATACTCAAGCACACACATGCAACATCAGTTCAACGAAAACCTAAACAAGTTTACTATACACCTAACCATCAAGAGCCCTTCCATATTACTGTTTTATTTGTGCACAAACCTGAGTGCTAGTTGTAAAGAGGTAAGTGTTTTATTAATTATTCCTTGTTTGAAGTCAATTTCATTTTTATTATAATGAAATTTAAAAAAAAATTATGAATCTTAGAGGGTTATTTTAATTAATTAAAATTATAAGGTATTCAACAAATATTAAGTCTTAAATAGTGTTTTTCTAAAACATTTTTCCATTTTAAATTGTATATCTTGTTTTATTTTGACTAGGTAAATCGACAAGTGAGACAGCGCTAAATTAAATAATTCAAATATAAATTTTATATAATTATCAAAGTTAGTTTATCATATATTCAACAAATAAATTAATTGTTCCTCAATCTTCACTTATTTCTAATTTTAAACATGTAAATTTGAACCAAACATCATTTTACTACCCTATTAACAATAATTTTAATTATATATTTTATTTATTATTTATTTTTAATTTTATATCCAGTCCTTTAAAAAAAGATAATAAAACATAGAAATATTGGCGGTTCTTCAAAATGATTTTAGCTTTATACTCATTATAAACAATAATTTAACTTATTAATTTAGTAATTAAATAAAACATAACTATATCATTAAAACAGAGAGTGACCACTTTGTAGCTCATAGATCAAACTTGAAATAGTGGACGTTGAGGTGGGTCTCTTGCAAATTTCAGGTACAAGTTGAGCAAGGTTGAAGATTCCTATATATTACTTGGGTGCTACGCAATTTTTAGGTGGGTTTCCACTTCCTTTTATATTCGACCCAACTGATATATATCTGGAATTTATTTGATTCCTTCTTGATTATTTTTCCATTCACTGATCATGACTAGGAAGTAGTTTGGCTAATTTGATGCAGTATATTCCTGATCAGGCTTGCTTGCAATCTGTACTAAATTTTATTTGCTTAAAAAATCAGGCAAACAATTGTCAGGTCCTTTGACATGTTCAATATCAAATTCAAAATTTGAAAATATTGCTTTCCATCTTGCAAACTTAACATTGTTGGCGTTTTTTACTTCTTTGTTTAAAACATTGTTCATGGATGCAACATCTGTTCTCAGAACAAACTTCTTATTAATAAAAAAATATTTCAAATTTATTAATGGCCTTTAACGCAGTCTTTATGTCTTTATCTAATGCAGAATCATTTTTCTCTACATCCTGCCAAACTCCCGAAGAAAATTGCAGAATTTCTTCGGCCTTCCTTTTGTTTTCCCTGACTTTGACCTGCTAAGAACTGTGCCCCATCCTATATTGTTGGAATTTTTATTGACGGTCTTTAGTAATCCATCATATGCTACATGAAGAATGGGTAGGGTTTTTATTCTGGCTTTGAGTTTTTGGACAGCTTTAGTGTTTTCATGACTCCAAGGAGTTGGTTCTTTCTTTAATCACTCATTTA
Source organism: Pseudotsuga menziesii (assembly GCA_001517045.1). Lineage (NCBI taxonomy): Eukaryota > Viridiplantae > Streptophyta > Pinopsida > Pinales > Pinaceae > Pseudotsuga > Pseudotsuga menziesii. Next base: position 147,036 of record LPNX010880575.1, on the reverse strand, counting down.
ATATATTTCAATCTTTAGCACAATCTTTATAAAAATGACTGACATAATTTAAACTACCCAAAAACATTTGCAACTGGGTTTTATCAAGAATATTATTAGGGAATTGATTGGCAAACTCAACTGCATGTTGCTGTAAAATTAAAGTGCCATTTGCGATGATATGACATAAGAACTTGATCTTGGTCTGAAAAATTTCAAGCTTCTTTTTGCATAGAACTAGGCCAACTTCTTTGACAACTTTGAAAAGGATTGTTAGATTCTTGAAGTGTTGTTCTATTGAATCTGAAAAATAGCAATATATCATCTATGTATGCAATTAACCAGTCAAAATATGGTTTTAATATATTATCCATAATCCTTTGAAATTTGGAAGAGGCATTTTTTATCCCAAACGGCATGACATTCCATTCATAATTACCTACATGAATGCTGAAGGTTGTTTTGAATTTATCTTATTCCTTGATGGCCACTTACCAGAAACCATATTCTAAATCAAACTTTGAAAATATTTTAGCCCCTACAATTCTATTCACCAAACTGGATTTATGTGGAATGGGGTATGTATCATCTATAAGAACTTTGTTCGGGGGTTTCTAATTGCCAACAAGTCTTGGGAATCCCCTCATTAATTCAGAATGCTTATTTACATAGAAACCATAACAATTCCATGGACTCTTAGAATGCCTGATCAAACCTTTTGCCAGTAATCCTTTAATCTCTTCTTCACAGAGCTTTTGGTAATAAGCGTTCATTGGTATTGCTTTTCTTTTGCATGGTGTTCCTTTATAATATTCTTTATAAGGATCCTGAATGAAATATTTATCCTTTTTCCAAAAAGCAGTAGGGCTTTTAGAACATACCTCATTGTCAAATTTCCCTCTAATATGTAGAAGTCTTTCTTGAACTAGTGGAAGCTCTAACTGGTCATCTATCCTCATGATCGATTTTAAGTTTCTAAATTCCTGTATTTTATTTTCTTTCTAATGGATAGTCATGTAAATTTGCACCATCGTTGAGATATGTTGACTAGAGACAAAAGGGAGCACAATTTTGATCGCATGAACAGCTTTTGCATTTCCTTGCTAGATTTTAATATTTGGGAGAGTAATGAAATATGCATCTTTTCCTTTAGGAGTCCTTGCTAAGCCATAAGGTTCGACAGCTGCAAGAAAAGGAGTACCAAGTATAGATGCAACTAGTAATTCTAAGAGGAAAAAGTTCATGTTTAAACAATGATGTTCAAAACACAAAGTAGCTTTCGAAACTTCATAAGCCAAGGAGATTAGGGTATTTCCTACCACAGTGATAGCATGGGATGTTTTTCTCTAATACTGGTGGGAATAAAATATTTATGTAGCATATTTACATCTGCTCCTGAATCAATAATGGATTTTAGCTTAAAAACCATGTCTTGGATTTTTAAGTGAATTATCACTAAATGTTTCTGATGTTGAATAGCCAAGACTTTCATAGAATTCAGGCCTTCAAATCCTGTGGTATCGAACATGCTTATGTTTGTGTTCATATGATCTACTTCATATGTTCCTTCTGAAAGGGAGTACCTTGATTCTCCTTTTATCTTTTGTATTTCTTCTCGAGCCCATAGATCAACTTTGTAAGCCTTTTCTTCTAAAATTTTTTCTTCAAGACTTTGTACCTTTTGTCTCAGGTCAATTACTTCCTTTTTGAGGGTATTTAGTTCTTTCCCTAAGTCATTCAATGTGAGAGGATGAAAATTTTCATTTCTGTTATGTTTTATGAAATATTTCGTATTTCTCTCAAAAGAAGCATCAACAAACATAGGCTTCTTACCGGATGAATTCTCTTCAATTTTTTCTTCAGAAATTTTTTTTGTTGTCTTCATCTTTGTTTACAAAAATGAAAGTAGACAGGATTTCATTTATCCCTCAGTAAAAAACTTGGATTTGGGATAACAAGTGTGCGTCCTCACCTATTTTGTTGTGTGTGGCATAAAACCTTTGAGCTTAGGCATGCTTTTTTCTAGATCCTTTTATGCTTCTGTGCTTTCATCTGTGTCTGAATCTTCTCAACTTCCAGTGTTGCATGAATACTTATTAGGATCTGAACATTGACAATTTTAGGAAATAAAGAGTGCTTCAACCACTTATACTATGAAACGATAACTTTATACTAAGAACGAGAACTCTAGCCATAAAAACGATGATTTTTGCATAAAAAACACCCTCCATGGCCTAGTATACATGTTTTTTTTTAGGTAAAAAATAGATCCATGGCATAAATATCCCATATTGTTGTTTACAAAAACTTTTAAATCAACCCCTAAATTGGAAAAAAGATTTATTTCACCCAAGAGATAAATTACAACTTTTTTGAAACTTGCATATTAAACAAAACCAAATATTCCATCAATAATTTCACCACTCTAAAACCATATAAAATAAAATAAACTATGATGGGATTCATAATGAAATTATATATTACACCATACAAGAACAAATGATTCATATAAATATTAAAAAACTCCTTTAGAGTTTCAACTACAAACATCTTACTAATAAAAAGCATAAAAAATGTTCCATGTGAAATTATTCAAATTAATCCATGGATTCTGACACTGCATCTGAATCTATATTTTCTACAGAGGAAGGAATAGATATAATAAAAATAAAATAAATAAAATATAAACCCCCAATCCCCTAAACCCCACACAACATTACATTAAGTTCATAATTAAGCTCAATCCATTTTCAACAAAATCACTTCTAATTCGCAATATCAAAACTTAGAGTATGTCTTATTTATAATTTTACTATGTATGCATGTCTATGGAATTTTTCAACTCATATAAGTTGCACAAACTTAAATATTATTACAATATTAAATGTTGTTAAACATTAATACACTCCACACATTCCTTTGATTCCTCCTAATCATGATCTTTTGCAGATGTATCCCATTATTCATAAGAAGTCAAGTGAGACATATAATCACATTAAAAAAATTATATTTGGTACAATTATAATCGTCTATCTCTCTACTTCATTTTTCTATCCAAAAAAACATCCCATATAAGTCTTAGGACATGTGAGTTCTTCTTTCTTTTCTATAAGGTTATATCATTTTATAAGGTCCCTAACCATTTTACTACATGCTTCATTTGACTTCTATATTTGAAGAATTCTTATAGTAAATGGTATGCAAGTGAAACTACTAATTGAAAATGTATTTGTGGTTTGAAGGTGATCTATTTTACCATATAAAATTTACAGTTTTTTTATGCGAAATGGATCGGACAAGCTCACAAGGAATCCATTGCAAGAATTGAATCCAACCAAGGCTATTGATGATCATGAGATAAAAACATGGCTAGCTCTAGGGATCAAGTCCAAAAAGAAGGGGGTGGAAAGAGAAAGAAAGGTCATCTCTCTTTAGCACAATATATTTACCTATGTAATGTTATATTTAGTTTGTTAGTGTCTCAAATTGTAGCATCAAAAAAATACTTATTATTTTATTTGTTATAGGAAAAAAAGGATGCTCAAGAAAATTTAGCAAATGACACTAGAAATGGGGTTTTTAGTATGCATACATCCCAAGATTGATAGTATCATATGTGTGTGAATCAACTCTGAAACCATTAGATAGTCTAGCGTAAAATTAATCTATCTATTGAATGAAGAGATTGTGTTTTTTACCCTTTCTATGAGATTCTATAATTAATACTTATTGAAACAATGTATTTAATTATTAATTAGATTAATGAATTAATTCTCTGCATGTTCATGCATATCATATATGTTTTCTATATCCATGTAATTTGCATTTGGTGTTTATTCATAAGTAGATCCATATCAACATATATGCATTTTAAATTAGACCTCTTAGGATCTTGACCTCTTAGGGATCTTGAGGTGTAAAAAAATTAAGATAAACAAAATTTACATTTCAAGAAATTTAATATATATGAATGCTTGATAAATCCTGGATTAAATGTTGGTCTTAAATTTTGAACTTTTGTGTAAAAATCTAAAATTAAGGTGGCGTATATCCATCTAATAAATTTGTATAGTTTTTTTTGTTGTCACTTACCTGACAACACCTAGTGTAGTTAATTTTCTTTTGTCACATAATTACATATGTGATAACATCTTTCCCATATTGAGCTGTAAAATACTTATTTTATTCAGCCTATTGTCTAAGTTAATGGTTATTTCTTATTGTTACCTTGAGAATATTTTATAGAATATATTTAATTTAGAGTATAAATCAATAATTCACATTTGGCTTCTCAAGATTGGAGGTCAATTCCCCTCAAACATTACCTTAGTTTTCATTTTGTTTTCAATAATACATTGAAACTATGATTTTATTTAAATGAAGATGCCTAGATTAGTTTTCCTTTAAAGCAATTTAGAAAGCATGAACATAATTTTAGCCTAAACATTTCTAGGTATGGTTGTAATAGCTTATTGGTAATTTAGAAAATTCAAATGACATGATTAAGTTCGTATAGAATTTTGAACCTTGGTATTCAACCTTTCATGTGACACACTCAATAGATTGAAGGAAATAATACCTTTCACCCTATGATGGATTCCAAGTTCTCTAAAAACAGAAAGGAACCTTTTTTTTAGGTTCTACTGAGCTATTATTTGTAAAAGATTAGAAGTGGGTTTGTCTTGTACATAATATATATACAAGATGGAATTTTCTCTTAAAAACTTGGAATTATTTGGAATTTTAAAAATCAAAAAGAAAAAGCTACATTAAAAACATAACACTCTAAATCCCAGCCATCCTCTTCTCTCTTGTGAGCAATGCATTTTATAGCCATGCATTTTATAGATGTGTAATTTGGTTAAATTATGTTTGATACAAAGTGTTATGCCTATTGAATTTGGTTAAATTATGTTGATACAAAGTGTTATGGCTATTGAAGAAAGTACAATATTAAAAAGGAACAAATGACTAAAAAAAAGTATGACTAAAAATGGTTAATGGTATGTCCAACATAAGTGCTATGATTAATTCATTTCCTTTCTTTTATGGGGAGCGACGAACTCAAATAGCAGTGGACACAAGTGCTTGAAGTTTTTTGGTAGGTAATGATAAGAGAGTTTGTTGCGGTATGAACTAATTATTTCCTATTCTTACCCATTCCTTCCTATTCTCTCTATGATTCTTTCCCATCCTGTAGATGGTTGTTTCCTATCCTTTTTTAGGATCTACAGATTGATTATAGGATCTACAGCATGACTGTAGTATCCGCAACTCGATTGTAGTATCTGGAAATTGATCCATTGATGTATATGTACCTGTACAATTCACTGTAATAAAAACAGAATTATTTTTCTCGTAAACTCTATTTTGAACTTGGTATCAGAGCCAAGAAGCTTAAATCGGTAGTACTCTCCATTGAACCATGTCCGGCTCAGATTCTAAAACATCTGGGACCAAATGTGCTCCCATTATTATTCAATATGAAGGTTCTTCGTTCAATGTAAGGATTGTACTCAATGAAACAAACTATGATTTGTGGTCTCAAACCATGGAGATGCATATTGCTAAGAAGGAGAAACTCTCTTTCATTCGTGGTAATTCACAATCACCTACTGGGAAGGATGATGGATATGAGAAGTGGTATGCAGACAATCAAAAGGTCAAGAGATGGTTGTTGATGTCTATGTCCCCAAAAATCATGAAGCGATATATTCACTTACCCATCGCTCGAGCTATTTGGAAAGATCTTTCAAAATATTTTTATGATGGAGGAGATGAACTGTAGGTGTTTGTCATGAATCAGAGGGCCTTCTCTACGAAACAGAATGGCAGAACACTCTCAGTGTATTATGGAGAATTAACTAAGATCTTTTGTGAGTTGGATCATCATGATAAGGTGATTATGGAAAGTGGGAATGATGTTGAATTTTACCGAAAATCAGTTCAGTGACAAAGGGTTCATATTTTTCTTGCTAGATTAGATTGTGAATTCGAACAAATCCGTGGTGAAATTTTGAGAAAGGATCCTATTCCCGAATTGGAAGCATGTTATTCTTTGGTCCGCCGTGAATCTGTTCGACTCGCAATGATGAATGGAGAACCAGAAAAATCTGAAGCTTCAGCCATGGTGACTTGAAATCGGTCTAATCAAAAGTGATCTTCCCAAAGCCAGCCTAAGAACACTGATGGTGACGATAAATCCACCTACAAATGCACTCATTGCAATCAAACTGGTCATACCAAGAGCCACTGCTTTGAACTTGTTGGTTATCCAGAATGGTGGGATCATAGCCATGATTCACGGAAAAAGAATTCCTAGGGATCGACCGACAAGATGGCACCTAAACAAACCAGAGGTGCAGCCAAGGCTAAGGAACTACATACCACAGAGACACCATTGATGAGGAGACTCAAATTCATCAAGAACGCTAAGGTTCAAGAGGGCTCATTAGAGGAAATTTCAACTCAAAATGGGCCTCCTAAAATGAATTAATAAAATAATAGTTAAAATAATAAAATAATATCTATTAATTTTGGAGGAAGAAAAGAAAAAAACTACTTTTTGTTTGTATTTTTGACATATCTCCCCGTGTTTTTACTCAAATTTTGATTGAGAAAGCTCGTTGGATGTCATCATTTCGTTTTTTCAGGTATTTCTTGTTTTTGGGGTAGCAGGGTCCGTCAAAAGTATGCCGAGTGGGTACTCGTTGGATGAAAAATTTAATTCCACATCCAACGAGCTCTCCCGATCGAAATTTGAGTAAAAACACGGGGAGATATGTCAAAAATACAAACAAAAAAAGTAGTTTTTTTTATGATACCTATCCCCAAATTTATATTAAAAAAGTGTTTAAGACCTATACGGTATTTCAACTTTAAAGCAATTTCATTGGCTAACACATGATGACATGGAATTTGAATAAAAGTTAAAAGGCCCATATTGAGTTGAAATTTCCTCTAATGCATGCGCTAAACTATGGGCCGAGATTAAAGAGTGAGCTTATGTCGACAAAAGGCCTACACAAGCCATAGAGAAAATCAACCATAGTACCATTGTAAAATACATCAATGCACCGATCATGGCCAGTTTTGGAGGCATGAAGGAAACATCGGTGAAATTTATCATAAGCTGGTATCATAACAGTAGATTTTACTTCAACCGACTAGTTGAAATCTCTGGGGAACTAATTTCCAAATTGACTGGGCTATCAAACCAAGGTGAACCAGTACTAGTCGGGATCAAAGAAGGGCTAGTAGAAGAGCTAATAGGATCAACATCAAGAAAAAAATCCAAAGGGCTAATGATTATCCAAATACAAGCTGGAACGCTGCAAATAGTGGAAAAAATCATAGCCACTCCTCTTACATTGACAGGTTGAGGAAGCGACCTCAAACGTGATATGTTGGAGGCAGTGGATACCATTGCCGACACAAGAAAAATATACAGATGGGCTGAGTATGTCATCGACATGCTCAAAGGAATCTGTGAAAAATGTCAGGAGTCAAGAGGGATCATAAGGTTTCCATCCCTTATGATATGGATAGTCATGTAATCTTTGTGCCCTAATGGAGACAAACAGTTTCAAGAACAGACAAAATTCCACATGTGGAGATTCCAACCATTCTCTCAAAATGGAACATTGAAGGAACTAGCAAAAGGAAAAGTGTTGCTAGAAAACTGGTTCCAACAACTGAAAGTCAGCACGACCAGATGGAGGGTGCCTCAAAAAATCCAACGAAGTCTGCCCAAAACTGCTCACATCTAGTTAGAGCTCAACCATACCATGGTGTGGTACATGTAGGGTGCCAAATCAAAGGCAAAAAACCTCGACTATTACCCGACATTCGAATAAATGTTTCGAGAATTGGCTCGATAATTGGGCACAAATTGTCGATACCAGCAAGGGAAAAAGAAATAGACATGTCGAGAGAAGAGCCACTGACCGACCAAGAGAAAAAAGAGGATTATGAGCTTAGCTTATATATCGGCACATTTGTGTTAGAGGAGACACCTACAGAATGCACTGTTCAACTGCAAATTATAATCAGACCACTAACACCACAAAGGAAAGAGACATAAGCACAACAGTTGGTAACCAATCTAGCTAAAGAAATCCTTGTCTCGACTGAATACCGGGGGGGAGAGATAGACACTGAAAACCCCGAGTATGCTGTTACCAAAGAAAATATATGCAAATTGTCGAAGGATATACCAGCCTTAAGAAAAAGAAAAAGAACCCAGGAACAAGAGAAGGGAAAGGGTAAGCACAAGCTTATCATCGCAGATTCCTCAGAATAGGAGGAATAACTACCAGATATATCCTGCGACATTATAGAATATGCTGCAGCAAAAAAAATCCCCCTTGAGACCCAATTCTAGAGATTTGTTGAAGCAGGGGCACAACAAGGTCGGCCAAAGAAGGAAAAAAGCACAAACACTTCAACAACTGAAAATGTTGTGGATCTTGTGTCTACACCTCCACCCCCATCCCCAACCAAAATAATGCAAGAAATGATTCCAGACCCTCCTTCCATAAGCCCAATCAACATATGCAAGAATGCTATGTCAGAGACCCTGAAGGAGAAGTTCGACTGTGACAAAGACCTCCAGGCATACATTGAAAAATTTCTTGAGTTACTCATGTCAGTTCAAAAGCTCACCACCAAAGCCCCTTTTTTTGAAGTTGGTGTATCCAGACTGACTGCTCCCCAACCTAGCCAAGTACTGCAGAGGCCGAGGAATTTTGCAATTACAACTTTGACATTTGAGAGAAATCCCGACAAGGAAGCTAAAGTTGTCGCAAGTCGGACCACATCTATCATTCCAACCAACTCCAAACCCAACCCACTAGCAAATGATCCAACTGGATATGAGGAAGAAGAGGACATGGACGAAATAAATCAAGAAATCAAGGAACTGTTCTCTGACCTCCAGGAAAAATCACCTCCACAAATCCACGACCCCTCACCCGACCATATGTCCACTAATCCAATCACACCAGACCATTCATCGACACCATCACCACCGCTTCACCACCCAAAATCTCTAATCCAACCAACTACACCTGAAACACCTCCACCACAACCATTAGCACCAACCGCACCCATATCTAGACCCTCTGAATCCAACCAACCAGATGCACAACCAGCTGTAGCAGTTATCCAACTATCCCAACTAGAAATACCATCGACCACTATTATCCAGCAACCAGACAATCCAATTTTGACTGTTGCAGGTACACAGGTGCCAAACCAAGCAGAGCAACAAAATCACAAAATAAAGAAAGACAAAAAGAAGAAGGTACATCAAAGCTAGACGACAATGGTCTACATCAGTCAACTTGGGCCGAGCCCTAGTGCTGCAGTTATCGAAACAAAAATAGCAGATGGTGTTGCTGGTTAGATCTCGGCATTAGCAACAGTGGGAGGTAATGGTGGTAAGGTTTCAAATATTTCTACACTTGTTTCTAATAGTGCATGGATAATTGATTCCAGTGCTATGGATCATATGATGTTTGATTCTAGACAGGTCTCACCTCTTAAACCATCCGTACAAAAATTTGTTTCCACTGCTAATGGCTCTTCAGCCCCAATTATTGGACAAGGGTCTTTACCGCTCACTAATAATTTAAATCTAGATTATGTTTTCGTTATTCCATCTTTGGATTATAATCTGTTGATAGTTTCCCAATTCACCACTACCTTACTTTGTATTGTAATTTTTTGGCCTGATTTTTGTGTGTTTAAGGACATTCGAACAAGGCAAACGATTGGTTGTGGTGTTAGGTGAGGAAAGTTGTATTACTTGGACTTAGTGTCAAAGAGTTCAGACAAGTTACGTCGAGCTTTAACGGTGGATGGCTCTGAAGGGGAGAAGAAGAAATCTGAAATCTGGTTATGGCATCGACGTTTGGGGCATGCCTCCTTTGGTTACATGAAGAAATTATTTCCCAGTTTATTTGTAAAATTTGATGTTTCTAGTTTCCACTGTGATGTTTGTGAACTTGCAAAAATCCATCGTGCTTCGCTTCCATTAAATTTGAATAAAAGTCCAGTTCCTTTTATGGTCATACATTCTGATGTTTGGGGTCCATCCAAAGTCACTACCTTTGGTGGATCACATTGGTTTGTTACTTTTATTGGCGATTGTACCAGAATGACTTGGGTGTGCTTAATGAAGCCTAAAAGTGAAGTGAATTTGTTATTTCAATTTTTTTATAAAATGGCTCGTACTCAGTACAATGCACAGGTTCAGGTTCTCTGCAATGACAATGGAGGAGAATATTTGAGTTCTGAACTTCAACAGTATCTGGAAGCACGTGGAACTATTCATCAAACTACTTATCCCAATACACCTCAGCAGAATGGGGTGGCTGAGAGAAAAAACCGCCACTTGTTGGAGGTTGTTTGTGCTTCGTTGATAGAAGCTCATATGCCGTTATCATATTGGGGAGAAGCATTTACCTCTGCAGCATATTTGATCAACTGGGTACCCTCCAGCACTATTAATTTCCAGACACCATCTTAGGCTCTCGCTAAAGCGATTATTGCTCCAGCCGTCCCAAATTTATCTCCTCACATCTTTGGCTGTGTAGCTTTTGTACACCTCCTGTTGTAATCTCACAAATCACATAGGGTTACCAATAATACATACCAAAACATACATACATAAAAAATACAAGAGATAAGAACAAGTAGATAAAATAACAGATTATATTAGCATGAGAGGGTCCATACAACGCAGAGAACTGAACCGAGTTCTCATTTGGCTCAACAACCTAATATATACGATTTACAAACAATTACAAAATAACTACCTGTCGGTTCACTCAACCGACACGACCTTGGGTGGTCGACCTAATCTCTAATTAGTCGGCTGATCTACTAAGTCAGCTATCATTCAAGTCGACATCCCAACTTGCTCCTCCAACATCTCCCCCATGAACAAAATGTTTCTTCGTCCCAAAGAAATAGGGAGGTACCAAAATTTCCTTGTCTGTCTAAGTAATCATTATTTTGTGCTCTTGATCTTCATGGGCTGTGAAGTCTGATGGTCGGTCTTTTCTATAAACAGACTTTGACAATTACTGGGGTTGTCACTGCGAGGTGATGTTGGAAATCCATCCAACTCTGCAATATTTTTTGTATGTCGATGGTTAGTGTAGTCAGACTTGATAAGATCGACATTTTCTCTTGAATGGAAATTTTAGCTATTTTTCCCATGTCGAGACCCATAAACTGGTCCTTTTCCTCTGCTGTCTCTATGAGTCGTTTCATTTGCGGGTAGATGATGTCTACCTTTTCTAAGTTTGGGATGGCTTGATGCACCCATTGATGTGCTTCCTATTTGAGCTTCTGCAGTTTAGCTATTTCAAGCACTATCCAATCTTCAATTGTGCTTATGAGTTCTTCGTCAGTACTCTTCCTCTTCTCAAGTGCTTGGAACTCTTGTCGGGTCTACCTAGTTTGCTGATAGACTTGCCCGTAGTAAGCAGGGCAGTCTCGCAGTACTTCTTCCATGATAATAGACTCCTCCATGTGATCTTGCAACACTTTGTAGGCTTCTGAAAAGGCTGTGTGTTGCTCCATCAGTAGCTGAACGATTTCTTCTTTCTGTTCCTCTTTTGTGTCCTGAATTTATGCCTAGAGCACCGACACCACGCTTTCAAATAGCTGATAAGCTCTTTCTAGCGGTTTGTCGGTGTCGACCTATATCGGTCCTGGTATCACAGACTGGACCAGGTTCCTGCATTTGTTAATGAACTTAACTTGTTATTTTTTCTTGTTGTCTAGCTCCTTACGTCTATGCTGGTTCTTTGTTTTTTCTTTGACTGCTAGTGCTTCTAGTAGTTGTCCTAGCTCTGGATCTCTCAATTTGGTTGCATCGACCGCAGTGGTCGACCCAAGTAGATTGATGTGGACCATTGCTAGTTTTCCATGATGGTCCTTATTATTTTTCTCCTTCTTCTTTTTGTGCTTCCCTGTTTCTGCTTGTCTCGACACCTGTGTACCTGCAAGACTTGAGTCTAGATTGTCTATTTGATGTGCAACATTGGTTGATGGTATTTATGTTTGAGTCGGGTGGATTTCTGCTACATCTGGTTGTGCTTCTGGTTGGTTGGGTGCAAAGGGTTCAGAAGTGGATGCGATTGTTACTAATGGTGGCGATGGTTCCGGTGCAGCTGGTTGAATTAAGGGTTCTGAGTTAGGGGTGGTGGTGATGGTGTTGGTGAATGGTCAGGTGTGATTGGGTTGGTGGAAGTGTGGTTGAGTGGTGGATTTTCGATCTGAGGAGGTGAGTCCAGGTCGAAGAACAGCTGGTCAATTTCTCGATTTATGTCCTCTATATTTTCTTCTTCCTCACCTCTGGTCGGTTCAGCAGCTAGTCGTTGGGGTTTAGGGTCAGTCGGAGTGATGGATGTGACCCTACATGCGATAACTTCAGCTTCTTTGTCAGGGTTCCTTTTGAATGTCGAGCTGATTATTGCCATCGTCTTTGGCCTATGGAGTACTTAGCCAAGTTGGGAAACTGGTAGTCGGGATCCTTCGACTTCGAAAAGAGGTGCTTTGTTATAGATCTTCTACACCTTGGTGAATATCTCAGGTAATTTTTCAATGTAAGCCTGGAGGTCTTTGTCCTGGTTTAACTTTTCCTTCACAGCCTCCGACATAGCACTTTTGCATAAGTCGAGTGGGATTATTGAAATTTGTTCCGGTACTAGCTCTTCTGTTATTTTTGTCAGAGATGAAGGTGGGGTGTAGACACAAGATATACAACATTTTCAGGCATAGAAGTGTGTGTGATCTTTGCCTTCTTTGGTCGACCTTGCTGTGCCCCTGCCTTGACAAATTTATGAAATTGGGTTTTGACTGGCACTTTGTTTGCTGCGGAATCTTCTATTATGTCAAGGGTCGTAGCTGCTAGTTCCTTGTCATCATCTGAGGACTCTGGAATGATAAGCTTGCACTTACCTTTCCCTTGTGGCTATTGTTGTGTTCTTTTCCTTTTTCTTGCAGCTGTTATCTCCTTCGACAATTTGGTGATAATCTCTTTGGTGACGGCATACTCTGGATTTTCGGTTTCTATCCCTTCCCTTGCTCTTTGATTCGAGATGAGATTTTCTTCAGCTGAATTGGTTACCTGTTTTTCTACATGTGTTTCTTCCCTTTGTGCCATCGGAGGCTTGATTATGATATGTAGTCAAATAATGCCTTCGATCGGTGCCTCCTTCGACACAAAGGTATTGATGTATAGGTTAAGTTTCGTAATCCTCCTCCTTTTTTTGGTTTGTCAACGGTTCCTATATCGAGAAGTCCGTTTCCTTTGCTTTTGCTAGTATTGGTATCTATGTTCCCGCCTGTCGAGATAGTTCCCAAAAGATCGCTTTGACTGACGGATAATAATCGAGGGTCTTTGCATTTGATTTGGTGCCCCACATGTACCACACCATGGTATGGTAGAGCTCCAGGTGGATGTGGGCCTTTTTGGGCAGACTTCGTCGGATGTTCTGAGGCACCCTCCATCTGGTTGTGTGGAATTTGAGCTGCTGGAGCTAGTTTTCCAACAGCACATTTCCATTGGAAAGTTCCTTCATTGTTCCATTCTGGGAGAACGGTTTGAATCTCCACATACGGAATTTTGTCGGTTCTTGAAAATTTTTGTCTCCTTCAGGGAAAATAGCGAACATTACTATCCATAAGATAACGGACAAGAATCTGATAATTCCTCCCATTTCTTGGTATTTCTCACAAATGTTTTTGATCATGTCTGCGACATACTTAGCCCATCTATATATCTTTTCGTTGGTTGCAATGGTGTCTACTACTTCCAACACATCTAGTTTGAGGTCGCTTCCTCGACCTTCCATTATGAGTGTAATAGCTATGATTTTGGCCACAATTTGTGGCATTCAATGTGTTATTTGAATGATCATTAACCCTTTCGAGTTTTTGCCCGATGCTGACCCTATTAATTCTTTGACCAGTACTTCTTTTCTACCGACTGGTACTGGGTCTCCTTTGTTTGATAGCCCTGTTAATTTGGAAATGACTTCCCTGGAGATATTGACTGGTTGGTCGAAGTAAAATCAGCCTTTGTGGTACCGACTTATGACAAACTTGACTGTTGTTTCTTTTGTGCCACCGAAGTTGGCCACGAGCGGCGTGTTGACATAATTTACAATGGAACTATGTTGTATTTTCTCTGCAACTTGGGTAGGTTTCTTATCGACGTACGCCCATTCTTTTATCTCGGCCCATAGTTTTTCCCATGAACCTTCCTGCACCTTAGCATTCTTAATGTTATTTAATATTCTCACTAATGGTGTCTCTACAGTCTATAATTCCTTCATCTTGTCTGAGCCTCTAGTCTATTTTGGTACCATCTTGTCGGTCTGGGGGTCGGTTTTACTACGGTGCTCTTGGTTTTCAGTCATCTGGTTGCTATGATGCTCTCTTTGTTTGAATTGCAGTGAATTATCTTTTGGTGGTTCAGTATTTTTTATAGGGGATGTGTTGGATGTTCTTGTCAATGGGTGTATTAATGGTGGACGTTATGTTCCAGATAGAACACTTGAGTGTGCATTAATGGTGATTTTATTTTGGCGCTCGAAGTCATGAATGCGCGATGGGACTATCGAGGTCATCAGTCGATGTCGGTTATGAAAATAGTCGATGGTGTTATGTCGATGGGCATGATGTCGGTTGTTGAAGTGGTGATTTCCTGTCATAGTTTTGTGCATATAACAATACTATCTGGTTTTTTTATATTTAGGTTTTTATAGTTTTTGTTTAACCGTTATGGACGTTATATGTGTTTTTTTTTTAGCGTTTTAGTCGGGCCCCATTAACAAGTTTCTGAAATACTATGCCTTGTAGCGTCTTTAGTTGGACTGATCCGTTGGCATGTATTCCTTCGACAACATAGGGTCCCATCCATTCTGTATGGAGCTTTTTAGGTTTTCCTTTTACCCGACTATTGTATAGTAAAGCAAGGTATCCTACAAAGAAGTTTTTGTTTTTGATGTTTCTGTCGTGCCATGCTTTTTGTTGTTGTTTTTGGATTTTTTGATGTTGTATCACCATTAGTCGGTGTTCTTCGATTTTACTTAGTTGCAATAGTCGGTCATTTCTTCCTTGTTCGACATCAACATGTAAATCTCTGCGATAATAGGTGTCTGTTGTCAGAAATGTAATGGAACTACTGCTTCTTGTCCATACACTAGTCGAAACGGGGTTTGGTCGGTTGAACATTTGTATGTTATTCTGTATGCCCATAGTACTGTAGGTATCTTTTCATCCCAGTCATCTTTGTCTGCGTTACATTTTTTTTTAATCCTTTTTTTAGTGTTTTGTTAAATGCTTCAATTGCTCCATTCGACTGAGGATGGTATTTTGTACTCCAACGATGGTCGATTTGGAACTGGTCTGTTAGAGTTTTGATAGTTTTATTAATAAAGTATGTTCCCTGGTCACTAATTAGGGTTAATGGACATCCAAATCTGGTAATTATATTCTCATAAATAAACTTAACAGCTATCTCACCGGAACATGTGTCGACTGGTTCTGCCTCTGCACATTTGGTTACATATTCGACTGCAGTTGTTATGTACCTTGCACCTGTTCTTTTTGCTAGTATAGGAAATGGTCCTATGAAGTCGATGGCCCAAATTTCAAATGTCAAACTTGGGTTTACCGAGCTCAAGGGCATTTCTGTGCTAGGCAGGGATTGACCTAGTCGTTGGCATCTATCACATTGGCTTACAAATTTTTTGCAATCTTTGTGAAGTGTTAGCCACCATAACCCTGATTGTTGGATTTTATTTGCGGTTATGTCTTCTTGGAAATGTCCTCCTGCAGGTCCATAATGTGTTTCATGCATAATGTTGTTCCTTTCATGTTCTAGTACACACCTTCTAAGGATGTTGTCTAAACCCATTTTGTACATAAATCCATTTATGAGGCTATAAGGTGCAGCTTTCATGGCTAAGATCTGTTTCTTTTCAGTACTCATGCCTTTTGGTGCTTGTCCATTTTCTAAAAACTGAGCTATTTCCTCTAACTCTGCTGGGATTGCTTCTATTCAAAATAGATGTGCATCTGGTAAGTCATCTTCGACTCCTGTCGGTTCCTCTCCTGTGTCGATTCGAGATAAATGGTCGGGACCGACATTTAACTTACCTAGTCTGACAACGACTTTGAACTTAAATTATTGGAATAAAAGTAGCCATCGAAAAATTCTTCCATGGTGTAGAGGCTTAGTCACAAGGTATTTTAATGCCTAATGATCAGTGTAAAAGATAAATGGATTAGCTAGGAGATAATGTCGATATTTTTGTAGTGCAAAGACCATTCCTAATGCTTCTCTTTCTATCGTCGAATATTTTCGTTCAGCTTTGTTTAGTTTTCTTCTAGTGTAAACTTTAGGATAATCAATTCCATCATCTCCTGGCTGAGTTAGGATTTCTCCTATTGCTAGACCTGATGTGTCAACGTGGACATGGAATTTAGTGGACCATTTTGGAAACCTTAGGATTGGTGCTTCGACTAGTTTTCTTTTTAGTTTTTCAAATGATATGTGGCATTCCTCTGTCTAGTTGAATTCTTTATCTTCCCTTAGTATTTCTTCTAGTGCATAAGTCATATCTGAATAATATCTTATGAATTTTGTATAATAGCCTGTGTGGCCAAGTAACACCCTGACTTGTTTCGGATTCATAGGGGGTTTTAAGTCGATGATGATTTTTATTTTTGTGAAGTCAACTTTAATACCTTCTTTACAGACGATATGCCCTAATAGTATTCCTATAGGGGTTAAAAATATGCACTTCATTATTTTTAGTGATAGTTGGATTTGTCGACATCGTTCCAACATAAGTCTTAGCCATTTACAATGGTCCTTTAGTGTAGAGTATATTGTCCAATTGTCGAAATATACTGCCATTGTTTTGTAAATATATTCCTGGAATGTTTTGACCACAATTCTAGAGAATACTACAGGTGCATTCTTTAATCCAAAAGGCATAACCTTGTAAGCAAATGAGCCAAATTCACATACAAATGT
Organism: Pseudotsuga menziesii; assembly: GCA_001517045.1. Classification (NCBI taxonomy): domain Eukaryota; kingdom Viridiplantae; phylum Streptophyta; class Pinopsida; order Pinales; family Pinaceae; genus Pseudotsuga; species Pseudotsuga menziesii. The sequence goes on along the minus strand of LPNX010880575.1, from coordinate 129,992 downwards.
TGTCTTTTTTTATCTTCTTTAGTTATTGGCACTTGGTTATAACCTAAGAATCCATCTGTAAATGAGTAGCAGTCATGTTCTACATCTTCATTTAAGATTTCATCTGCATAAGGAGTTGGAAATGGGTCTGTTAGTGTCACTTTATTTAGCTCCCTGAAGTCGACACAAATTCTTAATTTGGTCGGATCATGTTTCTTAGGTTGAACAACCAATGGAATTGCCCATTTTGATTGGTCAATAGGGTAGATGGTGCCTGCTGCAAACATGTTATCAATATCCTTTTTGACTATCTCTTTGTATTTATGAGCTAGCTTATATGGACTTTTCTTCACAGGTCGAACATCAAGTTTAGTGTCAATTTTCATTTCACCCATTTCATGGACTGAACCTTTGAGATCTATATAATCTTGGGAAAATACATCCTGGAACCCTTTTAAGAGGTTCACTATTTCTGTTGTCTGCTCTTCACTCCAATAGTCTCCAATCTTTGCCATTTTTGGTCGGTCATCATTTGATATGTCGAATTCTCTAGTTTTGACCTTATCATCTAGCCATTCTAGTGCATTGGCTTCATTGAGTGGTCGACTTCCTTCTTTAAATTGTGAGAATGTGGCAGGGAAGTTGGCTGCAGTCATTTGGTCGGTATCCTCCTTGTCAGTTGTTCCAACTTTGAGTATTGTGTGTTATCCAACTTTTTGTACCATACATTGGGTTACCTGAGGAGCCGCCGGTTGAAATACTTGTTCAAAGTATGATTCCAATGTATCAGTTGATTCGTCTACTTGTCTAGTCAATATTGGCTAGTCACCTTTTTATTTAAATAATTTTGACCATGGCCCCGCGGGGTTTGTAATAAAATGTGCTAGTAGGATATTTTTGAGTGGTTCGGTCTCCTGAGATGTAGAATCTCAAATAGGGTATTCTAGGGAGTTTTTTTCCCCTAACAATTATGCTCTGCCTTCAACTGAGTATAATTGGCGAGGTTTTCTCCTGCTTCCTCCAAAGCTGGAATGCATGATGTTGAATTCTGGGCCTTGGGGGGTTATTAGAGCCCAACTGAGTGTTATAAGCCTACTAAACATTATTTAGATAGATCATGGTCATGTCCTAAGTCATATGGACACATAAAAAAAATTCGAAAAAAATCTTTTTCGAATAGTGAAATTTTTTTTTTTTTTTTTTTAATTTTTAATTACTTTTCCTAAGTTTTTTGGGTTATTTTTTCCATAAATTAAATGGAAAAAACCCGTTCGTGATTCGGACTCAGAATTCAGTGATTGAAGGCTCTAACCTTAAGCCAAAAATCATTCTTGATCAGCCAACCAATCAGAGCCAAATTTTAGATCAGTAATTAGACACATAATGCATTTTTACTCAAAAAATTCAGTTTTGAGTAAAAAAATGATTTTTAGTAAAAAAATAATTTTTATTAAAAAAATGATTTTTATTAAAAAAAATGATTATTTTGGAGAAAACTAAAACTCTCCAAATTAATCCAAATTCAGTAAAGTAAAAGGCTAAATGACATCTCATGGAGCACTTATGATGATTGGAGTTATCATAACTCAGCTTCAGTTATCATTAAGAGAGCAATTAATTTATTATCAGTTAGCAGACATGTCATCTCCAGCTAAAGATGAGATGCAGAGCACTCATTGGTCCAGTGATTTGATCGAGGTGAAGACTAAAGCTTGCACCATCAGTGGGCTTCCCAAACTTAACGGAGACTCTAGCCAGACCTAAGGATGAGCTTACCTACATCACATGTGTGGCCTCATCCTTGGCTTGTTTTCAATGCACAGGTTTGGAGTGGGGCCACCTTGCCTCAGTGAAAGCCTCCCCTCACTCCCGGTTCTCCAGTTTATGTCTGATATCTTTGTTAGGTGGCTAAGCTGGTTAGGGTTGGTTTTTTGGTTTTAGGGTTTTAGCACCCTCTCATTTGTTAAATAGAGGCTCTTTCAGCTCTATTGAGGAGAGTTTGGCATAGAAACTCTGTTGGATTTTGTAAGCTTCTTTGTTAATAAAATATTGAGACTTTGGAGGTCACTTGATGGGCTTTTGGAATTGTGTCTTCATCCTATGTGAAGTAATATCTCTTTCACCCTACCCTTGTATTGCAATTTGATTATTATGTTTATTGAAGACTAACAATCTAGTACTTAGGCTTCTAATCAAATCTACATTAAGTGTTTGTGTCTTCAGAGATTGCATCTAGCAGGAGCTTTCAGCATCTAATACCTTCACCATACAAGTGTTCCATTATTAATAATTTTGTTTGTAGGGTTGCAAGCGGTTCCAGATCTTTCTTGGCTTCTCCAAACAAACTTCAGAAAATTTTATTGGTTATTTTGACTGCTACAAGTGGATCTCTATTTTCAAGGTTCTATCTTACCTCTTTTCCACTTTTGTAGAAGTTATCAAGTCATTTAAATCTTTATTTAAAGCTTGCTTGGCTTCTACTAAGTTAGATCTAGGATTTCTAGCCTTAGATCTACTTTTTCAAAGCTAGATCCATCTTTCTAAAGGTACATTTTTAAAAATCTAGTTTCATTTTCTTTTTAGATCCATCTTTCTTTTTGCCATGGAAAACGTGCACGCGTTTTCTCGAAAAACGTGCAAATTTTCCATTTTTTAGGCTTGCTGGTTTTCTGTATTTTTCATTAATTCTAAATTCTGAAAATTCATTAAAAAATCATTAAATTTTTAAAAAATTTCAAATTTTTTTTTTTATTTTTGGACTTTTTTCTCGAAAAACGTGCAATTTGTACTTGTTGTTTTTTAACTGATTTTCTACAATTTTCTGCTATTTTCTAGATTCTGGAAATTATCCTAAAATGTTAAAAAAATCTTTAATTTTAAATTCGCAAAAAATCCCAAGTCGTTTCGCCAGAAATAGTGCATTTTACATAAAAAACGGTGAGCTTGCCTAATCCTTTCCAAGTTTTGATTTTGGGTCTCATTCCATTGTTTTGATCTTCTGTTTCATCTCATAAGGCCTTTATCTTCTCATCCACTTAATATTTTCGAATCATAGGTTAAATTTTGTTTCCTAACACTCTTACTAGTCCTTGTTTAGAGCTCTTATCCACAGGTGAACGAAAAGCAAAACCAAACAAGAAAGAGCAAGCAAAACTAGATCCAAAGACAAGGATCCAAAGCCAAAAAAAAGTCATTCTCATTTGTACAAACTCATAAGAGTTTTTCATTTTTACTTAAGTTGCTTCTCAAAGTCCTGACAAGGATTAAGTTCCAAAGGTATTTGTACTGCATTAATAAAACAAAGCTAAGTGGGATAGGGCCTCCCATACTTGGTTTTTCTTCCCCATTTGGGGAAGAGTGTTTTTTGTTCTTAGCTTAGATTTATTTCAAGTACTTAGAGTAGTTTCATTTTTTTTGCAAATTAGATACTAATTGTCAGATTATCCCATTTTGTTTCATTAACTAGGTTGATTACTTCATCTTTTAATTTTTTGTATCTTTCATAAGTAATTCAACTATTTAAAATAGAAATCTCTTGAATCTCACTTTGTAGATCAAGAGTGTTCTCTATCAGAGAGTTGTCTTTTCATTGTTTAATAAGTTAATCAATTAATCTTGAAAGTCTCTTGAACTTGCCGTAATCCAAGTCAAGAGCACTCTCTATCTAAGAGCATTCCCACTGCATATCCTTGCATCAAGCATATAGATTAGCTAAGTCTCTTGAACCACTGTCATAAGACGATATCAAGAGCGCTCTCTGTCGGAGAGTTTTAACTAATTAACTTAATAAAATTTGCAACTCACATCCCTTTAATTAATTAACCCCCTTCCCTCCTTGCCGGAGTATGCTCTAAGCAATCTTCAATCGGAATACCAAGAAACGACATTGGATCTCTAATCCCCACAAGAGGAACTTAACTAAAACTTTTTCCCATAACCAATGCACCGGCGTTGTTCGATAAATATCGATGCATGTGGGAATGTGGGCGTCAAGCTACCGAATCTGGGCATTGGTAGTTAAGTTATTGAACACTTACCTTTGACCCCAGACAGGTCCGTTATGTCTTCGAACGGAGCCACTGAAGGTATTACCGGTTAGGACATCCAGCCACCATAAGTGAAGATCACAAACAAAAAACTCTTAAAACTTACCAAGAGCACTTGCAAAACCTAACATTCTCTAGCATCTTTTGGGATTCACATATTTACACTCAAAGCATCTCTGATAAGTTGACTCCATAGGCACTGGTCCCATCTTTTAGCATTGTTGATAATATGGGCCATTTGTCCATCGAATGTTTGATTATAAATCATATATGTGAATTCTTTATCTATTTCGTGGAGCTCTCAAATATTTGTCTATCTTTCAATTCCGGTGATAGCAACGTGGATTGCTTTGTATTGTGTTAAATTCATCACATTAATCATCTTAAATCACAATAACTCCTAAACAACGTCCATCCGCATCTGAAACATCTAAAAATTAACTTAAACATTAAGCCATAGAAAACTCTTTGTTAGGGACTACCCCCCTTTGCTTCCTTAGGAGTTAGACTAAACAGAGGAGCTAGGAGTAGGTGATAGTACCTAGCTCTGTGCTTGCCCCCAAAATCACACCTCTCCCACTTTCTTAAGTGAGGAGACAGCTTTCAGAATATTTCTGCTGCTGGTGTGAAATCGGCAGACAACATCTTTTGGCATCATTGTCAGGGACAAATCTTTTTGTTCCTAGAAGACCTTTGTTTCTTTTAGTTTTTTACCTTTTTATCCTTTTTGTTAAATTTTTAGTCCAATCACTCTCTGAAATTAGACTTAAGTCCACCTGGCGACTCCACTGTCATTTAACACCTCAAGGTATTCTACTAGAAGAAACTCTATAGGTTTGGTCGATTTCATCTCTGACCCCAAAAAGGTCTTAAGGAGGAGATTAAACAAACTATCTTCTCATAGGATCCTTGCAGAACTTGGATCTGAGTCTGTTTCAGACATCCATCTTTTATTTCCAGAAAACTTAGAAAATTTTCAAAACAATAACGGTTTCCTTAATCCAATGGGTGAGTTTTTTACTCAACTTAACTTTGCTCAGATAGCAGGTCATCCTCATGATATCCCTGATAAGGATATAGACAAGCTTACGACATATAATGGCACTAATGCCTCCCTCTGTGCTGAGCAGCATATCAAGAATTTCACCAGACACTGTGGTTCCCATGTCAGGGGTACTAATAGGCATGAATATGTTTACATGACCTTGTTTGCCTTGTCTTTGGATGGAAAGGATGGAAAATGGTACGATAATTTGTCGAGCGATTCTTTCGCCACCTTAGCAGACTTCAAGGATGATTTCCTTGGAAAGTTTGGCAGCAGAAAGGAGCCTAGACATCTAGTAGCAACTTTGACCAACATAAAGAAGTCTGATACAGAAACCATGGATGAATTCAACGATAGGTTCACAGAGTTATCAAATTCCATCCTTGCTACTTATGCTCCTCATGCAGCTTCCATTTTGGATTATTACATTGAAGCATTAAGTGGCAAGATCCAATACCAGATTAGAGACAAGGAGCCGACCACATTACTTCAAGCTCAGAATTTGGCCATTAAAATTGATAAGAATACGCAGTCATCTGGTGAATCTAACCTCCATGGTTATTCAAGGTCTTCAACTCCTTTGAAAATTAGTGAACCTAAAGACAAGGATCATTTAGTAGCTATGAAGGATTCCTATGAAAAACAAATGATTGAAATGAAAAGGGAGATGAAGAAAAATATGGAGGAAGTATAACAGAAACACTTAGTACAATTGAAGGAGATTCGAAATAAGGTGATTACAATGGAAAGAACTCAACCTCCGCCACCTCCTGGAGCTTTCCCTGCAAAAGCAACATGGCAGAGAAAGAACTCCAACCATGAGCAGAGGCCTCCTCATCATCTAGAGGCCACTAATGTGGTTGAAACTTACACACCATTTTGTATGGCGTGTAAAGACCTTCATGAAGAATCTTCCTGCTATTATGAATGTTATATTCAGGGGCATGGTTTTCCAGAGGGTTGTGGTCCTAAAGCATCATCAAGTGCGCTTGATTACATAAACTATGTAGATGACATGCATGATATTTCTGGAGAAAGTTGGAGAGAGGAAAAATAGTATTCAAGAGAGCCTGAGTACATTAATGCAGTTGAACAGCTCCATCTTGTCACTACAAAAACCCGGTGTCAAGTCAAAGATTTTAGTCAACAATTGGATAACCTCACTGAAAACTTTAGCACTAATCCTACTAATGAGCATAATGATGATAGTTTGGAAAGTTTACTACCTTGTGACCTTTTTTCTGAAGAAGATGACTATGATCATGAGGAGGGATATAGCCAGGAATTTGATACAAGTGAGGAAGAACCCCTTTCTTCTGAGATGGATGACAACTACGAGACTTTAATTGAAAATCCAATCTTAGAAGTTTCATGTGATGAGAGTCCTCCATGCTCTCCACCAGATGACAAATATTTGGAAAGTTGGGTCCCATGTGATATCATTGAAACCCAACTTTTTGAAGAAGATTGTTTTGAGCAGAATGAGGAGTGTAGCCAGGGACTTGATACCAGTGATGAGGCATCTCTCATATCCGACATAGATGGCAATGATGACTATTGGAATTCTATAGAAAATCCAACCTATGATACTTTTGAAAATATTTTTGAGAATCTCATCTATGATGTGTCCAGCACAGGGAGTTGTTATTCAGAGACTTATAAAGAAGAGCAGTTGGAGTTTTCCTATGATCAGTCGAAATTGTATCTGAGTATCTGTAATAAGGACTTGGAGAAGTAGTGTGGTGAAGAGTCAGATGGGATACAACTAGTTGAAGTTTTTCTCAACCATTGTCTTCACATATAGATGCTCTTTATGTTTTGGAGCAGCTTGGGGCTTATACAACGAGTCATTATTTGATAAGCCTTGATGATCAGCATGATGGAGTAGTCGACCTGCCGCATCATCTCGATTTGTATATCAGCGTTATCCAGTCATGGGTAGAAGCAGCCTGCGTGATCACCTACCAGTTTGGGAAGAAGTTTGATGACATTATTCAGGACTATGATTCCCCATCCAGCCCGCCCATTCTCGATCATCATGCAGGTTTTCATTTTCTGGAAATTGTGTCATTACTTTAATTGGTAACCAAAGACAAGGAAAAACCTTTTTACATTAATAAAATTCTTAGCTGGTTACATTGGATTTATGATTACACCTAACCTTTTGTATATCATGCTTAGAGTAGGAAAATAGGCTCCTTAAAGTGAGCGTTTACTTTGGCATTTTCTTTATGTACTTAGAAATAAATAAATTTTTCAGTAATTTTTTTTCTTTAAATAAAGGAACTTTTGGGTCATTGGCTCTTTTTCATAAAACTTGTGCTACTAAGGTTTTCTTGTCAAGTTGAGATGTTTTTACAAGATATGGAAACCAGAGATTCTGGGGTTCTCGTATGCTCTTCTTGCATAAGAGACTAGATTGAGCACACGTCCCGCAGTTGGAGTCAAATGTTATCCAACTTTTTGTACCATAATTTGGGTTACCTGAGGAGCCGCCGGTTGACAAACTTGTTCAAATTCTGATTCCAATGTATCAGTCGATCCGTCTGCTTGTCTAGCCAATATTGGCTAGTCACCTTTTTATTTGAATAATTTTGACCATGGCCCCGCGGGGTTTGTAATAAAATGTGCTAGTAGGATATTTTTGAGTGGTTCGGTCTCATGAGACGTAGAATCTCAAATAGGGTATTCCAGGGAGTTTTTTGCCCCTGACAATTATGCTCTGCCTTCAACCAACTATAATTGACGAGGTTTTCTCCTGCTTCCTCCAAAGCTGGAATGCCCGACGTTGAATTTTGGACCTTGGGGGGTTATTAGAGCCCAAATAAGTGTTATAAGCCTACTAGACATTATTTAGACAGATCATGGTCATGTCCTAAGTCATCTGGACAGATAAAAAAATTTCGAAAAAAATCTTTTTCGAACAGTGAAATTTTTTTTTTTTTTTAATTTTTAATTACTTTTCCTAAGTTTTTTGGGTTAATTTTTCCATAAATTAAATGGAAAAAACCCGTTCGTGATTCAAACTCTGAATTAAGTGATTGAAGGCTCTAACCTTAAGCCAAAAATCATTCTTGATCAGCCAACCAGTCAGAGCCAACTTTCAGATCAGCAATCGGACAAATAATGCCTTTTTACTCAAAAAAGCCAGTTTTGAGTAAAAACATGATTTTTAGTAAAAAAATGATTATTTTGGAGAAAACTAAAAATCTCCAAATTAATCCAAACTCAGTAAAGTAAAAGGCTAAATGACATCCCATGGAGCTCTTATGATGATTGGAGTTATCATAACTCAGCTTCAGTCATCATTAAGAGAGCAATTAATTTATTATCAGTTAGCAGACATGTCATCTCAAGCTAAAGATGAGATGGAGAGAACTCATTGGTCTGGTGATTTGATCGAGGTGAAGAATAAAGCTTGCACCATCAGTGGGATTCCCAAACCTAACGGAGACTCCATCCAGACCTAAGGAAGATCTTACCTACATCACACGTGTGGCCTCATCCTTGGCTTGTTTTCAGTGCACAAGTTTAGAGTGGGGACGCCTTGCCTGGGTGGAGGCCTCCCCTCACTCCTGGTTCTCTGGTTTAGGTCTGAGCTCTTTGTTAGGTGGCTAAGCTGGTTAGGGTTGGTTTTTTGGTTTTAGGGTTTTAGCACTCTCTCATTTGTTAAATAGAGGCTCTTTCAACTCTATTGAGGAGAGTTTCGCATAGAAACTCTGTTGGATTTTGTAGGCTTCTTTGTTAATAAAATATTGAGACTTTGGAGGTCACTTGATGGGATTTCGGCATTGTGTCTTTTTTACGGAGAGAAATTCCTATGGCTTGGGGTACCACAACAGACAGCTTGACTCCAGAAATCAATCCTTTCCAATATGCAATAGAAATTAAATGTCTAACACTAAAGGATCAGACCTCGTACCTTATTCCAGACGGTTGAAGTAGATCCCCGTTGATCTTTCCAATCTTCAGCTTGAATTGCTATATTAATTCCTCAGCAACAAGTAAACAATACAAGCATTCTATATATCATGGTGTTAAATCTATTCTAGCATATATAATCAATAATGTAAAAGCATTTGATATAATCCCATGGATAAAATATTCATTCAAATACACATCATTGGACAGGAAAATATATTTCTATTAATATAAATCAGAGATTACAAGATACAACCTCTAGCGGCACGTCAGCGAACCGGAGAAACTGAATCCCCCACTTGGGCCTCCACCACTTCAATCCTCCATCTCTCGATAGCAAGCTCACAAGCAAAAGGCAAGCTTGGGAATAACACAAAAGTGCTCCAAGGGACAAAGGGATGCATACTCAAGCATAAGTTCTGGAAACAATGGACTATAGTTTCTTTGCTCTCAATTCTCTCTTATGCCTTCAATGTACCAAGGGGTTCCTTAAATAGCTTTTCAAAGGGATAATGAAAGGTTGAATCTGAGCGATCTCAAGGCATAGGAAAGGCCAAGAGTTGAATGAGTCGAATCCATGTCATGGAAAACTCCAAAAGGATTTGGATTATGAACACATCCTGATGTACGTGGCTTTAGTGGTCAAACCCGCATATGTACACGCTTATAGGTTTAAAAGTCGCGTATATAATTTTTCATGTGTTTTTAGGGATGATCAAGGAAACATCAAAGGATAAAAAGTGGTCCATAGGGTCTAAGGAGTCTGCGGCGGGACAGGGGAAGGCCATACAAAGTGTGATTCACCTAGAGTGGTGAAATCCACTATAACAGATGCCCCCTAATGTGTGAGGTCAGAGGGGTCATACGATGGCTGAAATACATTATAAGTCCATCCCAGAAGTGGGGTGATGAAGGATATCAAATGGAAGACCAGCCTAATCAGCATAGTACAATGATACAACTCTGCATACAACTGCAAATACATATAGCAATCCCGGATACATAAGAGTACAATGGCCATGAATAGGCATGATACATGATGTCACATATGTGGTCATAGCCACATACAATATACATAGATCAGAATCTCCATGATGAAGATATACAAAGGACCATGATCTCCAAAATTGCTTAAGATATATAATAGATCAAGATCTCCATAGTGGCTGGAAATGTCTGACATATACTGGAACCAAGTCACGAGAGCTGAAATCTCATGAACACTGGCACAATCAAGGAGGTAGCATATAAGAGATGCCACCAATCTGGAAATTCTTCTACACAAACCGCTATGAGTACATGTCCTACTATGCAAATAGAGGTGTCTAGGTCAAACATAGTAGTCCATCGTCTGATTACCGGTCATTAAGGTATACCGTTAACAGATGCGAGATCACCCACCAATGATGAAAATGGAATCAAGGTACTAGAGTGCAAACTAACAAGTGTGAATAAATGTGTTGAGGTCGAACACTTGAGAGGATCCATCGATCAGGGGACATTGATGTATTCCCAAGAAACTGTCGATGGCAAGAGAACCTGCCACTGATGACTGCAAGTATCAAGGCACTCAAAATGACTCTAGATTCCAATCCCATAATAAATGATCTGAAGTCAATGGGATGAAATCCACTGGAAGGATGGAATTAAGGCATCCCCCATCATCCAACACGAGGTACTCAGCAAAGCTGTATAATGTGGAAGGAATCGATCATAAGGTGCACGAACCAGTAACTGTACCGAGAATGGCCGACATGCAAAGTCAAGATAACTGAGGAATGGCCGACTCATGTTTCAACTTCCTTCGAACAAGAGTATAATGGCGTATGGTGACTGAATGAAGGTAGCATAGACTCGATATACAAACTGGGACATCTCTGTGACACAGGAGGCATCAACAGAGGCTCCATAGGGACTGGAAGCTTAACCAGTCAGTGGAGATAAACTCAGATAAACGAGTACAACTCCTAAAGTCAAACTATAACCCAACCAATGGATGTGATGTACAGTTCTCTATTCGAAGGCGACACGACTCGACAGTTGCCAAATATAACATCTTTCCTTGTCCGGCTTTTTGGTTTTTTTATTTTTTTTGGACTTGTTCAGTTATTTGAAAAGCTTGAAAAAAGAATAAACTAGCTTTATAGTTACAAACTAGGAGGAGACGAGTGTCACAAGGGAAAACAAACTAGTTCCAAGCAGTGGAACATACCTATGCTCAATGCAAGGATACATGTGTAGGATATCGACACTCGGGGGAAAATCCCCTCCCGGTAAAAAGGGAATCAAGCTACGAAGGATATAAAAAATGGCTCTACATGGCTATATATGAGACAAGCTTGGGCTATATGGCTAAAACGCAATGTCAGGGGAGCTGGCATAAAGCTCAATAAGGCAAGAAAAGCTCATGATATTGCATTCACAACTTTACATGAGGGAGTCCTGAGGGAAATAGGCCAGCATAAGATCAAGAGGAGTACAAGGCTCTTGCGAAATGTCATGGAAATACTATACAATGGACTCCCGGACATAAGAGAGGAATCACAGCATGGGTAACAAATGCAAAGGGGAGTTAACTAGGACACCCATGTATAAGAAAGCTCTACCATTCACATAGTACCACTTCTAACAGCAGCATGAAGGTTCTGTGATACCATGGAATGGGTTCGTACCTAAGGTTAAGATGGAATGGTCATAAAGCAATGCATAAGTGCAAGTGGATGTGAAATCCTAACCTATATGCCAGTTCAGACATAATACCTATGATAGGCATGAACGGGTCAAAACCTCGGAGAGAGTGTATAAAAAGTGGACCCTACATGACAACCATATTAGTCCAAAACAACCCAAAATAGTCAATAAAGAATCCAAACTATAGGATACAGGGAGGAATGATCATGACAACAGCACCCAAAGGAAACAATGCGGTGAACGATGAGACATAAAAAGGAAACTAAGGTGTAGACCCAACGTTCATGCATACACTACCACCCCAGTGAGGGTGACCACTGGTGTAAATACCGAGCAAAGGGAAAAAATCCTCCACAAATGGAGTAGAGGATGGAAGATGACCATTCCCAAATCTATGAGCACGGTAAGGGGCTGTGATGCCCCCAAGTCTGACACCAGGGTCCGTACTACGACCAAGACGGGTGATAGGATACCAGGAATTCCAAAAATAAAAGGACCTGAACTCAAGAGAGCATAAATATACTCAAGTAACCACGATCCCAAAGTCCAACTAGCGCACAAAGAGCACACTCCTAAGAAAATCTACAGCCAAAATACAACCAAACCAAGGGGAGGATATGTGAGCTCCCGAATGCAGCAGGTATGTCTCTCCTAGGAGAGGCTTGAAACTCCCATACACTACAAGCAGAGGTGTGTAACCAATTATAGTGGCCCTCAGCTTCAACGCATATAGCGACTGTGCTGTCTGACCTCTACCTGGCCAGGACACCTGCAGAATAACCCTTGCAGAGTACCCCCTTGATAACCTAGGTAAGGAAACTAAGGTCACCTCAATATAATCAATTCTCAGGCGGACAGTCGCAGGTGGGATTGATCGTATGGGTAGGGTAGCAAAGCCCAAAACTCTCGAAAGAGCCCCCAGATACGAATACAATCCTGGAAATATCTCCGGTGCTACTCAGTTATGACTAGGGGTCATCCCAATCAATAACCGCTCACACTGCCTCGTGCTTAACTCCCTTTTGAGAGGAGGATCCTGAGAAACACCAATTATACCAAGGAATTTCACACTCTCACCTGGACAAACACATACATGTTGTTTTTTAGTGATCTTGGAGAATTGACTTACAATGAACTATTCCAAGATTCTAAAACCTAAGCTTGTTGGTGCACCCTAGAAAAGAAAAGAGTGTAGTTCATTTTAATTAAGCGTTGATTTTAATTGGCTATAATTACTCAAAGGGAAATGGCCGTGCAACTAATGACATGAATACTCAGCAGTGAAATAAAAGTGCACACCATAACAAACAATGCTAAGTGCAATCTTTGTCAAATGAAAAATAGGGTATGCCACTACATGAGATGCATAAATATATATTCCTTTCCAAATGCCAAGACAATCCTTCCTATATGAAAGCCTAAAAACAACTCTCATCCAAGCAATCCAATGCAAGTACCTCCTCAAATCCATATCTAAGATGCAACTAAGAGTGCAAGTACTTTATATTTTTCAATATAAAAGAATGAAAAATGCAATAAAAATCATCTAAAACTCTCAGTATCTGCAGCAAGTATAAAAGACAAGCCTAGCAAGACACCAAGACAAAAAAAAGTAATGCACTAATGGCAAAACAAAAAGGATAAATGACTAAAACTACTTTCAAAGAAAAATCAATTAAAAAGCGGTCTCTAGTCACAAAATAAGCATCCAACAAACAACATCAGACCCAAGGAAGACCCAACCACACTCACAACCCACCCAGCAACTTCCCACAACATCAAACTCACCAAAAGGGAGGATGTACACGATTTTTTAAAGAACAGCTACATATATACGCGATTTTTGGCCAAAAACCTGAGTGTATACGTGTATTTTGGCCAAACACCTGCGTGTATACGCGACTTTTGGCCAAAAATATGCGTATGTACGCGACTTTTGGCCAAAAACCTGTGTATACAGAGAAGGCAGTGGTAAAACGCAGACCAAGGGTCAAACCAATAAAGGGGAGTGTCAATGGATGAACATACTATAACATGCAACACAGAAATAGGGAGAAACAAAGAGCAAGTCAAGAATATCAAGCCCATTATGCCCCCAACCCTAAAGAAAAACAAGGAACATCCCCAACGGAGTTGCCAATTCTGTTACGGAGAGAAATTCCTATGGCTTGGGGTACCACAACAGACAGCTTGACTCCAGAAATCAATCATTTCCAATATGCAATAGAAATTAAATGTCTAACACTAAAGGATCAGACCTCGTACCTTATTCCGGACGGTTGAAGTAGATCCTCGTTGAGATTTCCAATCTTCAACTTGAATTGCTATATTACTTCCTCAACAATAAGTAAACAATACAAGCATTCTATATATCATGGTGTTAGATCTATTCTAGCATATATAATCAATAATGTAAAAGCATTTGATATAATCCCATGGATAAAATATTCATTCAAATACACATCATTGGACATGAAAAGATATTTCTATTAATATAAATTAGAGATTACAAGATACAACCTCTGACAGCACGTCTGCGAACCGGAGAAACTGAATCCCCCACTTGGGCCTCCACCACTTCAATCCTCCATCTTTCGATAGCAAGATCACAAGAAAAAGGAAATCTTGGGAATAACACAAAAGTGCTCCAAGGGACAAAGGGATGCAGACTCAAGCATAAGTTCTGGCAACAATGGACTATAGTTTCTTTGCTCTCAATTCTCTCTTCTGCCTTCAATGTACCAAGGGGTTCCTTATATAGCTTTTCAAAGGGATAATGAAAGGTCGAATCCGAGCGATCTCAAGGCATAGGGAAGGCCAGGAGTCGAATGAGTCAGATCCATGTCAAGGAAAACTCCAAAAGGATTTGGATTATGCACACATCCCGATGTATGCGGTTTTAGTGGTCAAACCCACGTATGTACGCGCTTATAGGTTTAAAAGTCGCGTATATCATTTTTCATGTGTTTTTAGGGATGATCAAGGAAACATCAAAGGACAAAAAGTGGTCCATAGGGTCTAAGGAGTCTGCGGCGGGACAGGGGAAGGCCATACAAAGTGTGATTCACCTATAGTGGTGAAATCCACTATAACAGTATTCATCCTATGTGAAGTAATATATCTTTCACCCTACCCTTGTATTACAATTTGATTATTATGTTTATTGAAGACTAACAATCTAGTACTTAGGCTTCTAATCAAATCTGCATTGAGTTTTTGTGTCCTCAGAGATTGCATCTAGCAGGAGTTTTCGGCATCTAATACCTTCACCATACAAGTGTTCCATTATTAATATTTTTGTTTGCAGGGTTGCAAGCGGTTCCAGATCTTTCTTGCCTTCTCCAAACAAACTTCAAAAAATTCTACTGGTTATTTTGATTGCTACAAGTGGATCTCTATTTTCAAGGTTCTATCTTACCTTTTTTCCACTTTTGTAGAAGTTATCAAGTCACTTAAATCTTTATTTTAAGCTTGCTTGGCTTCTACTAAGTTAGATCTAGGATTTCTAGCCTTAGATCTACTTTTTCAAAGCTAGATCCATCTTTCTAAAGGTCCATTTTTAAAGATCTAGTTTCATTTCCTTTTTAAATCCATCTTTCTTTTTGCCTTGGAAAACGTGCACAAGTTTTCTCGAAAAATGTGCAAATTTTCCATTTTTTAGGCTTGTTGGTTTTTTGTATTTTTCATTAATTCTAAATTCTTGAAATTCATTAAAAAATCATTAAATTTTCAAAAAATTTCAAAATTTTTTTTTTTTTTAATTTTTTTACTTTTTCTCAAAAAACGTGCAATTTGGTACTTGTTGTTTTTTTACTGATTTTCTGCAATTTTCTGCTATTTTCCATATTCTGAAAATTATCCTAAAATGTTAAAAAAATCTTTAATTTTAAATTCGCAAAAAATCCCAAGTTGTTTCGCCAAAAATCGTGTGTTTTACATAAAAAACTGTGAGCTTGCCTAATCCTTTCCAAGTTTTGATTTTGGGTCTCATTCCATTGTTTTGATCTTCTGTTTAATCTCATAAGGTACCTGTCTTCTCATCCAATTAATATTTTCGA
The DNA here is from genome assembly GCA_001517045.1 of Pseudotsuga menziesii. Classification (NCBI taxonomy): domain Eukaryota; kingdom Viridiplantae; phylum Streptophyta; class Pinopsida; order Pinales; family Pinaceae; genus Pseudotsuga; species Pseudotsuga menziesii. The sequence continues at coordinate 114,252 of LPNX010880575.1, read as the reverse complement.
ATCACAGGTTAAATTTGGTTTCCTAACACTCTCACTAGTATTTATTTAGAGCTCTTATCCACAGGTGAACCAAAAGGAAAACCAAACAAGAAAGAGCAAGCAGCACTAGATCCAAAGACAAGGATCCAAAGCCAGAAAAGAAGTCATTCTCCTTTGTACAAACTCATAAGAGTTTTTCATTTTTACTTAAGTTGCTTCTAAAAGTCCTGACAAGGATTAAGTTCCAAAGGCATTTGTACTTCATTAATAAAACACGGCTAAGTGGGATAGGGCCTCCTATACTTGATTTTTCTTCCCCATTTGGGGAAGAGTGTTTTTTGTTCTTAGCTTAGATTTATTTTGAGTACTTATAGTAGTTTCATTTTTTTCAAAGTAGATACTAATTGTTAGATTAGCCCATTTTGTTTCATTAACTAGGTTGATTACTTCATCTTTTAATTTTTTGTATCTTTCATAAGTAATTCAACTATTTAAAGTAGAAATCTCTTGAATCTCACTTTGTAGATCAAGAGTGCTCTCTATCGAAGAGTTGTCTTTTCATTGTTTAATAATTTAATCAATTAATCTTGAAAGTCTCTTGAACTTGCCGTAATCCAAGTCAAGAGCACTCTCTATCGGAGAGCATTCCCACTGCATATCTGTTGGGCAATAGGGCAGAGCCGGGTTTTATAGCTTTAACTTCGCACCAACAAAAGACCCACAGTGTTGGCCCTTTCGGCAACAACCTACGAACAGGTTGCAGCCTCACCCGAAACAGCTATGGGATGTCGCAGAACTAGGTTTATGCAAGCAGAAGAGGGATATTACTGTACCTTTAGCTTTTAACAGATTATAAATATAAATCACAGAGCTTAACATTCGCTTATTTAGCTTCGCGGTTAGATAAACAAACAGTGCCTTGCGTAGCCCTTTACTAGGAATTCACAGCAAAGTTATTATCTAGTAGTGATCTTTACTTATCAGATATATAGATATTAATGCATGAAAGAACATAACAAAACACAACACAAAAGAACCACAACACTAGATATAACGTGGTTCACCCCCAATGTAGGGGTTACGTCCACATAACTATGTTTTATTCAACTTTCTACAAAAACCACAGTTCTGATCTACGCACTCAGCTGCAGATCCCTTCAAGTCCTCAAAGCCACGCACATAGCTACAGGCCTCTACGCACTCAGCTGCAGATTTCCTTAATCACCCAAAACCCTCTGCGTACACAGCTGCAAAGGTCGTCCACGCACACAGCTGGGAATTAACCTTTCTTACAAAATAAGCCTTAGCTTCGCATCAGTTCCTTTTACATCAAAATCCTACCCTGACTTACTTACAAGAGTGCCTATTTATACAGCACACTATTTACAAAACCATGGGCTTAAACCATGGGCACCCCGAACCCTAAACCCTGGACTTAAACCATGGGTTTATTACAAAAAGAGGACTTTGACTCAACCCCGACACCCCTAAGACTATTTTGAGTCATAACTCCGCTTACAACTTGGACAAAAACCGCGGAGTTACCAAAATTTGGGACTGTTAAGGTGCGTGCCCCAACAGGCCCCTAATACTCACCAGTGTCCCATCCCGAGACACTCTGTTGTGCTTCTGGTCCATGAACTTTGTCGACGAGGAGAGTGTACTGCTTGTTGAAGCCGCGCATAATATTGTCAGCTGCTTGCTCTTTCTCGATCAAATCCTGCAATACTGTGGCTGATGTTTGGTTGGCTTTTTCCTGCGCAAATGCATGATATTCCTTCAAAACTTTGAGTTGGGTATCCACAGTAGTACTCAACTCAAAAGCTTCGCTGATAAGCAACTGCATGGAATTTTCCACTTCTGTTGCTCTTGCTCTGCACGACTCAATTTCCTACTGGAGTTCGTTGCTTCGCTTTACCTTGAACATTTTCTCCATAGGCGGCAGAGTCTTAATTGCCACTTTTACTTCATCCAACTATGTCTGTCGCTACCTGATGGTTGCTTGCAGCTGTCCGACTTTTGGATGTTCCTGCAATTTAGTCCAGGCTGCAACGCTATCTTCTAATAGCTTTCTTGCGCTGCTCACAATATCCGAGAGTTTTGCTACGGAAGCCTGAATGTCTGCTTGGCGTTGCTCCCTAACCTCTGGTGGGCTCTCCGGAGGGATGCGGAGTTGGAGCTCCGCAATCTGAGTGTCATGTTCTGCTTTGAGCTTCTCTATTTCACTGCGCGACTGCTGTAAGTAGTCTTTCAACCTGGATAATCTTTTCTCTGGCTCTTCCACCAGCTGTACGTCGAAGTCGGGGAGACTTCGACATGCTTCATCCAAAACTCGGACTTTATCCATCGAAGCTTCTTGCAGCTGCGGCTGCTGCTGCTGTGGCTGCGCAGGGGCTACGGCTGTGGTAGAATCCCCAAAATCTTGCTTGGCATCCATGAATGTCTCCTTTTCTCTTTCAATATCAAAGGCGGGGACTTTCACGGGGGCCTTACGAACCCAAGCCTCATCAGGCTGTGTCTCGGCAAGCTGTATATGCGTCGTAGCTCCACTTCGGGTAATAAAAATTAATGGCTGGAGCAGGTCTTTGCTCAACTGAAATCAGCTCAAGATTCTAAGTAGGGGCACTGTTTCTTTCCTGAATCTTAGCTATCAACTGCGGACACTTATCAATCACATGGTCTACTGCTCGACAATACCGACATGTCATAGTGGGGTTTCGACAGTCGCGAGCCAGATGTTCGGCCTGGTTACAATTATAACACACCACCTGACCACGTCCTCTGCCAGCCATGCCACTACGACCACAAACTCGAAAACCACCTCTTCCGGATGCACCACCACGGTAGCCATAGCCATCATGGCTCTGTCCCTCATTTTGTACCCGATAAGCATCGTATGTGCGCTCTTTCATGAGGTCATAACTGCGACACTCATCTTCATTATGTCCTATGGACTTACAGAATTTGCAGTAAGGGTTCTTAGGAACTTTCACATACCCCTGTAACAGATAGCAATTCTCAGGTCGATGCTGACCAGTTGTCCGATAGATCTCGCAATATAGAACAGTAGAATTGAACGGGTTTGGCGCACCAGTATTCAGGTAATTTCTTACCACAGGGCACTGTTCCTGGTCGTGACCTTCTGTCCGACATTGTGTGCACCAAACCTATTCGCGGCTGGTTTTTCCTTTCTTCATATCACAAAGCTTCAAATCCATCACTGCCAACTGCGCTTGAATTTGAGCAATACCAAAATTGTCTTCGACAGGATCGGTTTTAAGCTTCATCACGATTTCCAGAGCCTCCTGCTGTTCAGCAACCTTCTGTTGCATGAGTGGGGTTCTGATATGTGGTAGCAGCGCTACAATGAACCATTCCTTGTGCTACGCAGGTCCAATGGGGAAACTAACTTGGTCTAGCATAACTTTGAATCTTTGATCAAAATTCCACATTGATTCTCCACGCCGCTGCTGAATCTCTTTCAATTCAGTGATACACTGCAACTCGGATTTTGGCTTCTTAAATTCCTTTATCATGGCTGCTTTTATATCAGGCAATGCATGGTTCTGAGTGCTATAGAACTTCATGAACCAGGTCAGAGCACAGTCTCGGAAAGACGTAACCAGCTGCGCTCTTTTTGTATCTTGATCCGTAATGGACTTAGCAGTCCACATTGCTTCGCATAAAAACCAGAACTGTTCTGGATCCTCTGATTCAGTTCCTTTGAAAATAGGTATCTTAATGTCATCATGCATGTGGGCCATGGTGGATCTGGGGGGGGTTGGCGGGGGACTGGGAGTAGCCGGGGGGGAACTTACTGGGGTAGACTGACCTGCGACAGGGGTACCCGGGCTAGGGTGACTTCCAAACTGCGACGAATTCTCAGGGATAATAGGTCTTCGCTGCGGGGTTACCGGAGGGTTTCCTACAGAAGGGGTTTCTTCAGGTTCTAGCTCTACGGGATTTACAGGGGAATACTAGATACGCTGACCCTGGGAATAGGATCCAAAATCTCTCTTGTACCTTTTGCCTCTTTGCAGCAAATCACTTTGCTCATCAAATGTATTTTCACTTGCAACCATAGGTTAGTAATACAAAATCTAACAGTCTGATTCAATGAGAAATATTCCTTTTTTAGCTAATAGCATTTTAATTCTCAAACTAAATGAATTCAAAAACTTACCCCTTGGTCCTTTGAAAAACTGTCACTCGGCTTCACTAAAGGAAGTACTCGTGTCGATGGCAAACTCCGTCACAAACGCTTTAAGGGTTCGCGTTGTCTAGAAATCAACAGCGCGGGATATCTCGTTGTTCAACCTTTTCAGTATATTAATTCTTGCGGGAGTCCACACAAGAAACTGACGTTCTTGGAAGTTCTTCCTTCTCTCTGTTAACCTAGAGAACCACTGGTGCAACTCTATGTGGATACTACCAAAGAAAATTTCATAAACGTCACAAAAAACATACCTTTGTAAAAAGTCGTTTGCACTATGACGCGGATCTTTGTTCTCTTGCTCAGTGGATTTCAGATAAGTCTCATCAAGCCAATCACCGATTTCCTTCACAGAGGGTCTCCAGAACGTAGCCCTCGAGGTACGACGTAAACCCCTCTTGAGCAGATATTGAGTTCAACCGGCAACAGAACCAATTTGTTGGGCAATAGGGAAGACCCAGGTTTTATACCTTTAACTTCGCACCAACAAAAGACCCACAGTGTTGGCCCTTTCGGAAACAACCTGCGAACAGGTTGCAGTCTCACCCAAAACAGCTATGGGATGCCGCATAACCAGGTTTCTGCAAGAAGAAGAGGGATATTACTGTACCTTTAGCTTTTAACATATTATAAATATAAATCATAGAGCTTAACATTCGCTTATTTAGCTTCGCGGTTAGATAAACAAACAGTGCCTTGCGCAGCCCTTTACTGGGAATTCATAGCGAAGTTATTATCTAGCAGTGATCTTTACTTATCAGATATATAGATATTAATGCATGAAAGAACATAACAAAACACAACACAAAAGAACCACAACACCAGATATAACGTGGTTCACCCCCAGTGTAGGGGTTACGTCCACATAACTGTGTTTTATTCAACTTTCTACAAAAACCACAGTTCTGATCTGCACACTCAGCTTCAGATCCCTTCAAGTCCTCAAAGCCACGCACACAGCTACAGGCCTCTGCGCACTCAGCTGCAGATTTCCTTAATCACCCAAAAGCCTCTGCGCACACAGCTGCAGAGGTCATCCACGCACACAGTTGGGACTTAACCTTTCTTACAAAATAATCCTTAGCTTCGCATCAGTTCCTTTTACATCAAAAGCCTAACCTGACTTACTTACAAGAGTGCCTATTTATACAGCGCACTATTTACAAAACCATGGGCTTAAACCATGGGCACCCCGAACCCTAGACCCTATACTTAAACCATGGGTTTATTACAAAAAGAGGACTTTGACTCAACCTCGACACCCCTAAGACTATTTTGAGTCATAACTCCGCTTACAACTTGGACAAAAACCGCGGAGTTACCAAAATTTGGGACCCGTAAGGTGCGCGCCCCAACAATATCCTTGCATTAAGCATATAGATTAGCTAAGTCTCTTAAACCAATGTCATAAGACAAGGTCAAGAACGCTCTCTATCAGAGAATTTTAATTAATTAACTTAATAAAATTCACAACTCACATCCCTTTAATTAATTAACCCCCTTCCATCCTTATCGGAGTATGCTCTGACCAATCTTCGATCAGAATACCGAGAAACGACATTGGATCTCTAAACCCCACAAGAGGAACTTAACTAAAACTTTTCCCCATAACCAACGCACCGGTGTTGTTCGATAAATACCGAAGCATGTGGGAAAATTCCAAGTGTGGGTGTCGGGCTACCAAATCTGGGCATTGGTAGTTAAGTTATTGAACACTTACATTTGACCCCAGACAGGTCCGTCATGTCTTCGAACGGAGCCACTGAAGGTATTACCGGTTATGACATCTAGCCACCATAAGTGAAGATCACAAACAAAAAACTCTTAAAACTTACCAAGAGCACTTGAAAAACCTAACATTCACTGGCATCTTTTGGGATTCACATATTTACACTTAAAGCATCTCTGATAAGTTGACTCCATAGGCATTGGTCCCATCTTTTACCATTGTTGATAATCTGGGCCATTTATCCATCAAATTTTTGATTATAAATCATATCTGTGAATGTTTTATTAATTTCATGAAGCTCTCAAATATTTTTCTATCTTTCAATTCCGGTGATAGAAATGTGGATTGCTTTATCTTGTGTTAAATTCATCACATTAATCATCTTAAATCACAATAACTCCTAAACAACACCCATCCGCATCCGAAACATCTAAAAATTAACTTAAACATTGAGCCATAGGAAACTCTTTGTTAGGGACTACCCCCCTTGCTTTCGTTAGGAGTTAGCCTAAATGGAGGAGCTAAGAGTAGGTGACAGTACCTAGCTCTATGCTTGCCCCCAAGGTCACACCTCTCCCACTTTCTCAAGTGAGGAGACAGCTTTCAAAAGATTTTTGATGCTGGTGTGCAATCGGCGAACAACACTGTGTGAATAGGTTTGGTCGTTTCGACATGGTTTGATTTCCATATAAAACTTTTCCCTTCTGTATTTTCATTTTTCAACTGTAGTCTTGTCCACTGTGGTAGTGTCCTGATTTTTATATTGTTACAGTCCATTGTCTGTCGGTTATATGTTAAGCGTTTGTTTCCTATCGGCTATATAAATTCGTGAATCTGCTTTGCTGTTGCGACCAAATTCTTATTTTGTGGTATAAAGTTGAAATCGTTGATAAAATTTTCTCTGAATTCATGCCATAGGAATGTTTCACCTCGAGTTTCCTCCATCTTATACCATTTGTTTGGTAAGTTAGCGAGGGTTTATGGGAACAGATGTGGCCATGCATGTTCATCTTTGTACCCAAGTCTTCTCCATTTTTTTCACATGTCTTAATATGGTCTTCTGGATTCTGTCCTTGAATGAAAATAGGTATTTGAGCTTGGTTGGTTAACTTCTTTCCTCCAAACCTTTCTATAAAGTAAGTCGAAGCTATTTTCTAGGTCTGCAGTCTTGTCTGATGGGTATCCCACCATCTAGCAGCTTGTCCTGTAAAAGTCTCTACTAAACTTTGTAGTCGACCATGTTCACCAATATTTTTGGACACTTGTTCTATGTGCATGACTGGTGATTCTCTTTCTTTATATCTTAGGATTTGTGTATTATTTACATTTGTAGGTTTTAAAGTAGGGTGTTCCCTAATTTTTTTCTCAAATATTTTTGGTACAATGGACACTATGAAGCACTGTTGGATGGGAATTTTCTGTACATTTTGGATAGTCCAGCACCCTCTTGCTTGTGTTTCGTAGTTCTTGACTTCCCAATCATATAATTTTGTATCTGAATTTCATCCTACTGATTCTTGGTTTCCTAAATGAAGTTCTACATAGATATTAGGTTCTGTATAATCTACATTATTTTGTATCTGATAAAGTTGTCGAATATCAACTTCTTCATCGATAGGTTTTGTCCAAGGTTCTCCTTAGGATGGATGAATAGGTACAATGATTTTTTGTCCATTTTCTTTTAATTTTATTCTCTCTTTATCTAGGGATATCGACGCTTTCATCTTTCTTCCCCAAGGTCGACCTACTAACGCTGGGAAGGAGTTGGATCCTTCCTTAGGGTCAATAGTTTCAAAGTTAACTTTGGTTGATATTCCCTTAATTGTTGTCTCAACATTTTTCCAGACTCCAATAGGTTCAATTAGACCTTGGTCGGCTAGTTTCAGGTATATGCCTGACTCATATAGTCGAGGTCTGCCTAGTTGTTCCCAAGTGTCATGAGTTATGATGTTTACTTGTGATCCGAAGTCGAGCACAACTTGTCGGACATGTTTTCCTTCAATTTCTAGGTTTACAAGTGGGTCGGCATCACTTTTATCTTTTTCATTTAGACTACATATATTCTTTGTTTTTTTTTTGGTGTTGTTGTGTTTTATTTCATATAGTAGGTCAATGAATTGAGATACTGAGTTATCTTTCTGTACTAGCTGTATTAATTCTTTTAATGTGTTATGTCGATTGTCTTTAGCCTCTTCCTGTTGTGCAAATTCTTTAAATGCATTTGTTTCATATTTATATATATGTTTTTGTTTAACTGGATTAGGGTACACATTCTTTTCTTTTATTTTGTTGATTCATGGGTTATCATTTCCTGTTTTTGTCCCTTGTCAGGTTACGATATGCAAATTCTTTGTATTTATTACATCATTTTTTTGCACACATGATAAGACATTAAAATTTTTATTTTTATTTATTTTTTCCAGCATGGTAGGGAAATCCTCTAATGAGTGATCCCCTACTTCACAACTAGTACAAAATTTGAGGTCAGTAATGTCCTTGTATGGATAGTATGCATACCGATGTCCCTCCTTATAACATGTAAAACATTGGATGGGTCGACATGGTCGGTTTTCTCAATTCCTAGAGAATCGACCTCAACCTCCATAGCCTCCACATTGGTTGTCATACCAGCCCTCGTATCTTCAACCTTTGTATCTTTGATTGTTCTGATCGTTTGGCACATGATTTTTCTCATTACTCTGTGCAACTGCGTTGGTCTGATAGACTGCATGATAATTTTTTCGGTTCTTGAGATTCAGATGGAAATCAACCGTGTTATGATTTTTAGTTTCACAGATTGCACACCAAGATGCCTTGCCATTCTTCATGTTGAACGGGCAATCTTTTGTCGAGTGGTCTCCATGCTCTTGGAAAATGTCGCAAAAATATTTAGTTTGCACGAATTAAACATCCTATCAGCTGATGCCCTGTCGACAGTTGTCTTTTGAATGTCCGACCATCGAGCACTTCGTGCACCATATATCCTAAATTTTGAGGTTTAATTATTTTAATGACTTATGTACGCTCTCAAGTTGTTCTTCTAATATATGATCGATGGAGTATGCTGGTATGTCCTCATCCATTTCTACTTGGAGAGCTTTTGTAAGCACATCTTCATAAGTCTTGAATGTCTCCAGACTTATGTGTCGGTGAATTTTCTGTGATAAGCCTGCAAGAAACCACTGGATTAATAATTTCTCATCAATAACATAGTCCAGTTGGCTAAGAAGGTCTTTCCATCGTTTATCATATTCGCGGACAGTTTCTCCTGGCTTCTGCGATGTCCTTTTTAGTTTCTTTGCTGCTAGATTTTTTGCATCTCGAGTTTTGAAAAATGATAGAAATTGCGCTTTGATCTTGGCTTTGGTTTCTCGGGGTGTTCTTTCAGAAAAGGTCATGTACCAAGTCAATGCCCTTTTCCTCAAGGCACCAACAAACTGCGCCATCTTCCTGTCTTCATCTGTAACTTGGTTAGCCTCCCAAGTCGACTCATAGACGAACCAGTGTCATCTGGAGTCCTCATCACCCTCATATAGGGGAATGTGTGCTGACTCGTGACCCATGTCAGAGTCACTGTCACTGCTTTCTTTAGGAGGTGGTGGTGGTGGAGGTGGTGATGTGGGCGATGGGGTTATTTCCTTAGTCCTCTTTGTGGAACTATCGTCGACGGAACTCTTATTCTCGTCGGTTGTTTTTTTCGTTTCCTTTTCGACCAGCAGTCAGTTAGTGTTGACTTCTCTTATCGATGTCCAACTGCAATTATTTTTCCGCAATTTTGAATGTTCTATGTCTTCCAAAGTCGTATTTGGCAAGGACGGTGCTCCTTCTTGTGTCGATAAAAGTAAGTGGATACTTCGGTTGGAGGGTACCGCTTGAAGCGTAACCCAATTTCCTTCTTCTGGTAGATGGATAATTAGATGTATACCAGTGTATGTTTCGTCCTCTAGTCAACTCCATATACCAAAGTCACTAACTCCTAGTCTAAGGCCCTCTTCGACAATAGCTTGTATCCGGGTATGTGAATCTGTCGAAGGTTTTATTTCTTGGGGAAATTCTAATTGGAGAGCTTCTCGCTGCTCTATCCACAATTCTTCTTCCATATGGGATGCCTCTTCTTCCACGCCTTCTTCTTGTCGGTCATGACCCGACTCCAGCGGACCTCTTTCTTGGTCGGTCACCCTAGTACTCATTCCTCTCTGCAACACTAAGGCTCTTTCTCTTCTTTCTTCCCTACATTGTAGCCTCCTCTCCCTCTCTATTTTATGGAAGTCCGTTATACATTTGTGTGACACTGTCTTCTCAATTTCCTTTTCAGGTTGACTTCTCATTACTAGTGTTTGGTATCTCCTTTAGTCGACTAGAATACACTCCACTTTATTCTGACATATGACCAGCTACCCCCCCATAGCCTACCCGATGCTTTAGAAAGCCCGGATAGATCGGTCTACTTGCTTAGGAAGTATTCCCACTCCCTTTCGGCAATAAATGTTTCCCACCTCTTTTTCTTTTCCGCCTAGTTAGGGTTTAATGGCAGTCGACGAAGTGATGGATGGGGTTCGACAATATGACCCACTCCTTTCTCGATCAGGAACTTAAATAGCAAGGTCGGTAAGGAACACAAAAATTGCTCGATGAGGTCTATGTAGAATTTCTTCTTGACGGTTTCCACTGAAGTTATGTCTTCTACTGCTTGCTCCTCGCAGAATTCGTTGGCAATTTTTTCGAACCACTCTGACAAGTTTGTTCTTCCCCCACAAATCATTTTTTCTAGTAACTATTGATCATTAGTCCCTTCCAGCTTTTTCATCTAGGAGTTTCTTCAGAAGTTGGGGCACTGATTCTACAAACTTCTCATGTGTCTCTGTAAAGAATATTTATTTTGCTTGTGCGATCATCAATATATTTCTTCGTGCGTAATTCTGCAAATAATTTGCTACTTAACGCTCCCACCAGTCCTTAATCTCATGTTCTGATATCATCTGCTTGCATACATTTCAGACATGTACTACCGGCAATAGAACCAATGTTGTAATCTCACATATCACATAGGGTTACTAATAATACATACCAAAACATACATACATAACAGAGACAAGATATAAGAACAAGTATATAAAATAACAGATTATATTAGCATGAGAGGGTCCATACAATGTAGAGAACTGAACCAAGTTCTCATCTAGCTCAACAGCCTAATATATACAATTTACAAACAGTTACAAAATAACTACCTGTCGGTTCACTCAACCGTCAGGACCTTAGGTGTCCGATCTAATCTCTAATTAGTCGGCTGACCAACTTAGTTTCCTAATCAACTAAGTCGGCTATCGTTCAACTCGACATACCGACTTGCTCCTCCAACACCTCCATAAGCATCAATGCAACAAGTTGTCTCCTCGAGTGCTACGATGTGTCTTTCTCAGATATGTTGCTTATCAAAAGGGGTAACAATGCTATCATCCTCCAACCCAACGAATGTTTATTACATTAGATGTAACTTTTCATGAAGACTTGATGTATTTTTCCATTGAGTCTGAACTTCATGGGGAGTACCAGAAGGAAATTCAGACTCTAGACTATGATGATCACATCTCTGAAAATGTGGTTGTTCACATCCCGGAAGTAGGGGAACTCTCTAATATGTTGAACCAAGAAGTGGACGAATTGGATGTGGGTGGTTTGAATTTGGATCCAAGTAGTGATGAACACCTAGAAACTGAAGTTGTGGCTCCATGTTTGTTCGAGTCTCTCACACCACAGACAGCTGATACACCAAACCAATCGCTTGATGAGGATGCTCCTAAACCATTTAGAAGACAGCTACCACAACGTCACACCAGAGGTATTCCTAAACCCACATATGAACCTGAGCTTTCCATTAACGTTAAATAACCCATGAGTCATTATGTGTCTAACCATCATTTGTCAGAATCAAATCAGTCATTTGTAAATCAGTTATCTACTGTATCTATTCCTAACAATGTGCAGGAAGCCTTAGCTGACCCAAGGTGGAAAACTGCTATGAATGAGGAGTTGAAATCCTTGTAGGAGAATAAAACCTGGGAACTTGTTGACCATTCACCAGGGAAGAAACCAGTCGAATGTCGGTGGGTTTACACTGAAGTACAAAGCAGATGGTGCAATTGAACACTTTAAGGTGAGACTGGTGGCAAAAGGATACACCCAAACCTACGGGATCGATTATACAGCCATTTGCAGCCACTAGAGATACACATGACAGGAAGAATCATGTTTGCAAATGAAAGAAGGCCTTGTACGAGATCAAAAGACACCCATGGGATAACACATGCATGAGGATCTTGATGAAGATTTGAACCTTTGCTACAAGGTTGAAGATGAAGTTCTATAGAGGATGACAAGATCTTAGATGGGTATGACAAGAACTTTTGAAAAAGTTCAAGATAGAGGATCTTGGTATCCAATGATCCTAGATGGATACATAGAAAGCTACTTGTCACTCTGGTACAGAATGTTTCAGTGCATAGAGTACAGAAGACAGAGGGAGTATGATGCTCCGCTTCAGAGGGAGTGACTATAGAAGATCATGAGGTTAGACATGGTCTAACAGGACGGATAGATTACTGATGACTCTAGGCTTTACTGAGAGTAAAGAAGATTTCAACCTTTCCTTCAAGGTTGAAGGAAGAAGACCAGTGATGCTCCTGTTATGTGTCGATGCACTATTTTCTAGGCATGGAGGTGTGGATAAGGGAAGTATGCAGTAGAGATCTTGAAGAGGTTCAGGATTATGGACTACATGACCACACCTATGGCATCGAACCTGTAGCTATTGAGTGTTAGTTCATCAGAGACGGTTGATGCTACAATGTATCGTCAAATGATTGGTTCCTTGATGTACCTGACAAATATGAGACCAAATATTTTATTTGCTGTGAACACATTGATACATGTTCACCTGATGGTAGCAAAGCATGTAGTGAGGTACCTAAAGGGTACAGTTAAGTATGGGATCAAGTGTGATCTCTTGGTTTAGCAGGAAGCAATCCTCTGTGGCACTGAGTATAGCTGAAGCAAAGTATGTCGCATCTTTTTCAGCTAGTTGTGAGGTAGTATGGCTGAGAAAGCTATTGTCTGACATATTTGATATCTAGTTGGATGCTACTTGTATACATTGTGACAACTAGAGTTGCGTGAAGTTTTCAGAGAATCCAGTGTTCCATGACAAGTGGAAGCATATCGAGATCAAGTATCACTATATCAGGGATATGGTGCAGAGGGGAGTAGTGAAGCTCCAGTATTTTGTGACGAAGAAATAGGTAGCTGATGTATTGATGAAGCCATTGGCTAGGCTGAAGTTTGAGTACTTCAGGGAGAAGCTTGGTGTTCTCCAAATCGAGGTTTCCTCCAAGAGAAAGCGATGAGACCCATAGCCATTCTGACATGGTGAGAGGATTGGTTCCTTCCATTTTAGATATGAGTGCTGAGATCCATAGCCATTATAATGAGTAGGTTAGATATAAGGGCTGAGCCATTCTATCATGGTGAGACTCATTGGTTCCTTCCATGTCAGATATGAGTGCTGGCCATTCTGTTGAGTAGGACAGATGTAAGGACAACTGCCATTCTAGGAATGGAGGCACTTGGTCAGTTACTAGGAAAACTCAGTCTAGGATTAAGAAGCCATTCTGATGTGATAGAGGGATGTGTTCCCACTTGTTCAGATGTAAGGGCTGACCCATTCTGTCATGGCTAAAGGATTAAGTTCCTCCCATGTTAGATGTGAGTGTTGGCAATTCTGACGAGTAGGTCATATATAAGGGCAACTTCCATTCTCGAAATGGAGGCACCTGGTCAGTTACTCGGTAGCTCAGTCTGGGACTGGGGGCCATTCTAATGTGATAATTGGATTAACTCATACATGATCAGATGTGAGTGCACGCCCTTTCGATGCGATGTGTTTACACATGGTCGAATGTAAGTGCAAAGCCTTTCTGACAAGATGAGGTCGGATATAAGTGTTGAGCCATTCTGGCACGATGTGTTTACACATGTTTAGATGTGAGTGTTGTTCCTTTCTGACAAGATGAGGTTGGATGTAAGTGCAGTGCCTTTCTGACAAGATGGGGTCAAATGTAAGTGCAGATCCTTTTCAATGCAATGTGCTTGCACATGATCGGATATAAGTGCTGAGCCTTTCTAACAAGATGAGGTCAGATGTGAGTGCTAGGCCTTTCTGATAAGATGCGGTCAGATGTGAGTGCTGGGAGTGCCTTTCTGACAAGATGTGGTCAAATGTAAGAGCTGGGCAGGTCATTCTGACTTAAGTGTCAGATATAAGTGCTAATGAAGACCTGCATGAAGGGTAGGCCTATAGGATTGACTCTGTAGAACTTCCTGTGACGAGAAGAATCGAGATAGCATCATTATGAGATAGCAGATGATGATCCAGAATTGATGACGATCCAGATCAAGTGACGATCCAACTGTGATTATGATCGAGACTTGATGATGATCCAGATCAAGTGATCCAGACTTGATGACGATCCAGATCAAGTGATAATCCAGTTGTGATGATGATCCAGTTCAAGTGATCCAGATGTGATGATCCAGTTCATGTGACGATCCAAATGTGATGATGATCCAGCTTCAGTGATGATCCAGATCAAGTAATCATCTAGACTTAATGATCCAGTAGTGATGATCTAGATCAAGTGATGATCTAGACTTGATGATGATCCAGATCGAGTGATGATGATCCAGATCCAGATGAAGATGACTTGAAGATAAAGATGACAAGAACCTGACTATGATTCAGATGATCCAGAGAAGAATACTTGTGCTGATAAATTGTGTCAAGAGAATAAATTCCTAGTTAAGAGGGAGTGTTGATGTATTTGTAACTTCAGAATGTATTCATCCGTATTTATTATGTATTGTAACCCGATGTTTATTTCGGGATGTATTTGAGTCATTTCATGCCCCGATGTTCCGATGGGGAATTTTCTATAATGTAAAAGTCATGTCAAGTCATTGTGGTTAACCCTCCTATTGGTCAAGGGTTAAAGTCCCTGTAGTTGTGGGGCCCTAGGGTTATTAGACTATCCTAGAGAATTCAACCCTAGGTGAGTTATTGTAAGTCAGGAAAATAGTCCCCACCATCTAAGTCAAGGTTAACCCTCCTTGTTGAGCAGAGGGAAAAGTCCCCACAAGTTGTGGGGCACTAGGGGAATTAGACACTCTAAGAGATGTCGACTCTAGTAAGTAATTTTTGAATGAGGCCGACATGTTGGAGTGCACTTCAAGTGAACGAAATAATAGAAATAGAGAGTGACCCTCTCTATTTATCACATTCACAACACTTACACTCACTGATTGGGGCGCATGAGTGAGAGAGAGAGACAGAAGCTATGGAGATCATATTACTATTTTGGGCTTTTCTATTTTGGTGTTGATTCTATCTCTGAGGAAGTTGTGGGGTTTTCTCCTTTATGGTTTTCCCGAGGAAAATTCTTTGTGTCTCTTGTCTCGTGTGATTTATTGTTCTGCATGTTATTCTCTCAATTAAAGATACTAAGATCATAATGCTAGCTTAAATGATAAAAATCTAACATGGTATCAGAGCTAATCTGAGAAGAAGACATTATGCAGCTATAAAAGCTAGGGATTATCACTTTTTGGGTCTCTCTCCACAATCCATCAACAAAATTATGCTAGGCTAACTCTCCATTGAAGGCCGCATCTTTATGTCGAAGCGGAATTCGATTTCGAGCATTTTCAGTTTTCGGTGCGGAAATTAGGGCTTCTTACAGAAAAGGAATTTTTGAGTGAACCTAGCATAGGATTTCTATCCTCATCAAAACCAAAGTTTAGAGACTTGGATCAAGATTTTTGGTTGGGTGAAACTCCAGGAAAGTCAAACCCTAGTTTGACCTCGAGCTAAAAAACCCTAAATACTAAAACTGCTAAGTGTTGGGACATTCGCTATATACTGATATTGGAGAAGGCTCAGAAGCAAAAAATTATATAGGCTAAATATGAAATCCTGATTTACACTATGTCCAAAATGTAGCCTCAGATTCGCTATATTTTGGGAGATATGATCCCTCTAAGTTAGGGTTCTAGCCTCTTCTAGAATTCATCCCTAAACAGGACACCTAGGGAGAATTGTTATATCTTGGGATACAAGGGTCCAAATGGAATTCCTTAAGATGTTCCAGAAAGAGAACGGAAATTAATTTCTATGTTCCAAGTTTCATACTTAGAATATGAACCAGTTACATGTGGCAGTCCATACAACTTCATTGTTATGAAACAATCCTATAACAGGTCACCTTGGGAAAATGATCATATGTCCCAATTGATGAAACCAATTCTGATGAAACCTATGGTGTTGTCACAGTGACATGCGAGGATACCTTAGTAAAAAGTTTGAAAAATAGAGGAATAGTAATTTAGGATATACCGTAGAAACAGTAACAGGCATTTCTACAGAAGAAATTGGAAAACTAGGGCTTCCTATTTCGAGAGCTTCCCTCCACTGTTTTCAGAAAAGGAGAACATTGGAAAACTCCATTTGAAGAGATCTATCTGTCTATCCAATCAGATCTGAAAGATTCCAAGTTTTGAAAATTAGGTTTTCTGTGACAAACACTAGATTAGCCAACTCCGGAACCAGGACGGACACCTCAAATCGGTAAGATCTAATCCTTTGCTATTTTCATTTGAGGTTCTCATTTCAAAATGATCTATCACATAAGATTGATGATAATCTTGGTGAAGTTGACAACTTCCAAGTATGGAAGTATATGATATCTCTGAAGAAAATTAATTGGACACCTACATGAGTAGAGAGTTTTCAGTTCGAGAGGGAGATGAGGTTAGAAGCCTTACACAAAAAGAACTTGGTCAAGGCCAAGAACATCATTGTTGATTCAATCACAGATCAAATTGTATCACAAGTGTATTCCCTAAAGACATAGAAGATGTTTGATTCCTTGACCAAGCTATTTGAAGGGAAGAACATACATCAGAAGATGACCTTAAGAAACCAGTTGAAGAATGTGAAGATCCAGAATGAAGAGACCATGCAGTCATAAGGGTCTCTCAAATCAAAGAACAACTTGAAGCGGTAAAATAAGAAGTGAAGAATGCAAAAGTGGTGATGGCCACCTTGAATGGCCTCCCAGGATCATGGGATTCATTCATTCAAGGAATGTGTGCTAGAAGGAAATGATTACTTTCAATAGACTCTGGGAAGAAGAAGAAGCACGACTCATAAGAAGAGAAGAGAAGATGGGATCAATTGAAGATCAAGCTCTCACCATCCAAATAAGACCCCTCAAGCAATGAGGAATATGAAGAACTCAACTCTTGAAGAACCTCTTATCCATCTTGAGATAAGAAATAATGAAGTCATGAATGAAAAAGATGATGAAGCAGAAGGATCAAGAAGGAGTCTACCCACGAAACAAATAAAGATAAGTATTCAATTGTCATTTCATGATATTGTTTTTGTTATGCATTTGTTTATATTCAGTTGATGTATTATGCATGATAGGATGTTTGCATTAACGACAGTATACTACTAATATGCATGTGATGGGTAAGTAGCTCATGGTGCTATACAACTCTCCATTTCTACTTATCTATAATGAAACCTCTTTGCTAACATATTGGGTTAGTGCACAATCTCAATGTTGTCCTGGTAGATATGGAAGGCATCTAGAAAGTTTCCATGAGATATGGATGGATGTTGTATTGGATAAAGTAGTTGCATGATCATATATTTATGCATAAGAATTTGTCATTATGAATATGCCTTATGAAATGTTTCTAACCATACAAATGCATTTGACTTGTAGGAAAGATCGCGTACATAATCACCTACAAGCAAAGAAGGATGAGACTTGTTCCAAAGAACAAGTGACGACAGTTCAAGAATAATATGACGAATGCAACGACATCATTGATGCAGAACCTTCTAGCCATGAAGAAGTAACCAAGAAGAAAGGTTCAAGAAGAATGATGTCTAGGATGCAGTATCAATACATGAAGAGAAGTCTGTAGTTCCATCATGCAGTAGATGGAAACATCATGGGATATAAGGCAAGATTCGTAGCACGATGCATAGACTACGAAGAGACATTTGCAGCCACTAGAGATACAAATGACAGGAAGAATCATGTCTGCCAATAAAAGAAGGCCTTGTACGAGATCAAAAGACACCCATGGGATAACACATACATTAGGAGCTTGATGAATATCTGAACCTTTGCTACAAGGTTGAAGATGAAGTGCTATAGAGGATGACAAGATCTCAGATGGGTACGACAAGAACTTTTGAAAAAGTTCAAGATAGAGGATTTTGGTATCCAATGATCCTAGATTGATACATAGAAAGCTACTTGTCACTCTAGTACAGAATGTTTCAGTGCATAGAGTACGAAAGACAGAGGGAATATGATGCTCCGCTTCAGAGGGAGTGACTGCAGAAGATCATGAGGTTCTACATGGTACGAGAGGACGGATAGATTACTGATGACTTTAGGCTTTACCGAGAGTAAAGCAGATTCTAACCTTTGCTTCAAGGTTGAAGGCGGAAGACCAGTGATGCTCTTGTTATGTGTCGATGCACTATTTTCTAGGCATGGAGGTGTGGATAAGGGAAGTATGCAGTAGAGATCCTGAAGAGGTTCAGGATGATGGACTGCATGACCACACCTATGGCATCGATCCTGAAGCTATTGAGTGTTGCTTCATCAAAGATGGTTCATGCTACGATGTATTGTCAGATGATTGGTTCCTTGATGTACCTGAAGAATACAAGACTAGATATTTGCTTTGTTGTGAACACATTGAGACATGTTAACTTGATGGTTGCAAAGCATGCAGTGAGGTACCTGAAGGGTATAGTTGAGTATGGGATCAAGTGTGATCTCTTCATTTAGCAGGAAGCAATCCTGTGTGTCACTGAGTACAGCTGAAGTAGAGTATGTCACAGCTTGTTTAGCTAATTGTGAGGTAGTATGGCTGAGAAAGCTATTGTCTAATATATTTGATCTCCAATTGGATGCTACTTGTATACATTGTGATAACCAAAGTTGCGTGAAGTTGTCAACGAATCCAGTGTTCCATGACAAGTGGAAGCATATCGAGATCAAGTATCACGATATCAGGGATATGGTGTAGAGGGGAGCAATGAAGCTCCAGTATGTTGCGACAGAGAAAAAGATAGCTGATGTATTGATGAAGCCAATGGCTAGGTTGAAGTTCGATTACTTCAGGGAGAAGCTTGGTGTTCTCCAAATCAAGGTTTCCTCCAAGAGAAAGTGATGAGACCCATAGCCATTCTGACATGGTGAGAGGATTGGTTCCTTCCATGTCAGATATGAGTGTTGAGATCCATAGCCATTCTGACGAGTAGGTCAAAGATAAAGGCTGAGCCATTCTGTCATGGTGAGAGGATTGGTTCCTTCCATGTCAGATATGAGTGCTGGCCATTCTGTTGAGTAGCACAGATGTAAGGGCAACTGCCATTCTGGGAATGGAGGCACCTGATCAGTTACCAAGAAAACTCAGTCTAGGACTGAGAATCCATTTTGATGTGATAGAGGGATGTGTTCCCACTTGATCAAATGTAAGGGGTGAACCATTCTGTCATTGCTAAAGGATTAATTTCCTCCCATCTCATATGTGAATGTTTTCCATTCTGACGAGTAGGTCAAATATAAGGGCAACTGCCATTCTGGGAATGGAGGCACCTGGTCAGTTACTGGGTAGCTCAGTGTGGGACTGGGGGCCATTCTGATGTGATGATAGGATTAGCTCCTACATGATCAGATGTGAGTGCACGCCCTTTTGATGCGATGTGTTTACACATGGTCGAATGTAAGTGCAAAGCCTTTCTGACAAGATGAGGTCGGATGTAAGTGCAGTGCCTTTTTGACAAGATGGGGTTGGATGTAAGTGCGGAGCCTTTTTGATGTGATGTGCTTGCACATGATCGGATATAAGCGCTGAGCCTTTCTGATAAGATGAGGTCAGATGTGAGTGTTGGGCCTTTCTGACAAGATGCGGTCAGATGTGAGTGCTGGGTGTGCCTTTCTAACAAGATGTGGTCAGATGTAAGAGCTGGGCAAGACATTCTGACTTAAGTGTCAGATATAAGCATTGATGAAGACCTACATGAAGGGTAGGCCTACAGGATACTCTGTAGAACTTCTTGTAACAAGAAGAATTGAGATATCACCATTATGAGATAGCAGATGATGATCCAGACTTGATGATGATCCAGATCAGTTGACGATCCAGTTGTGATGATGATCTAGACTTGATGATGATCCAGATGTGTTGATCCAAACTTGATGAAGATCCAGATCAAGTAATGATCCAGTTGTGATGATGATCCAAACTTGATGATGATCCAAATCAAGTGATCCAGATGTGATGATCCAGACTTGATGACGATCCAGATCAAGTGATGATCCAGATGTGATGATGATCCAGCTTCAGTGATGATCTAGATCAAGTAATGATCTATACTTGATGATCCACTAGTGATGATCCAGATCAAGTGATGATCTAAACTTGATGATGATCCAATGATGATGATCCATATCAAGTGATGATCCAGATCGAGTGATGATGATCCAGATCGAGTGATGATCCAGATCGAGATGAAGATGACTTGAAGATGAACATGACCTGAAGATGATGATGACCTGAAGATGAAGATGACTTGAAGATAAAGATGATGAGAACTTTCCTATGATTCAGATGATATAGAGAAGAAGACTTGTGCTGATAAATTGTGTCGAGAGAATACCTTCCTAGTTAAGAGGGAGTGTTGATGTATTTGTAACTTCATAATGTATTCATTCATATTTCTTATCTATTGTAACTCGATGTTTATTCTGGGAATTATTTGAGTCATTTCATGCCTCGATGTTCCGATAGAGAAGTTTCTATAATGTAAAAGTCATGTCAAGTCATTGTGGGTAACCCTCCCATTAGTCAAGGGTTAAAGTCCCCGTAGTTGTGGGGCCCTAGGGTTATTAGACTATCCTAGAGAAGTCGACCCTAGGTGAGTCATTGTAAGTCGGGGCAATGTCCCCACCATCTAAGTCAAGGTTAACCCTCCTTGTTGAGCAGCGAGCAAAGTCCCCACAAGTTGTGGGGCACTAGGGTTATTAGACACTCCAAGAGATGTCGGCTCTAGTAAGTAATTGTTAAGTGAGGCCGACATGTTGGAGTGCACTTCAAGTGAACGAAAGAATATAAATAGAGAGTGATCCTCTCTATTTATCACACTCACAACACTTACACTCACTCATTGGGGTGCATGAGTGAGAGATGAGAATCTCTCTCAGTGTGAGAGAGAGAGAGACAGAAGCTGTGGAGATCATCTTACTATTTTGGGATTTTCTATTTTGTTGTTGGTTCTATCTCTGAGGAATTTGCGGGATTTTCTTCGTTATGGTTTCCTTGATGAAAATTACTTATGTCTCTTGTCTCTTATGATTTATTGTTGTGCATGTTATTCTCTAAGTTAAATATCCTACGATCATAATGCTAGCTTAAATGATAAAAATATGACAATCTATGCCGCAACTTGAGGGGGAGTGTTGCTATATGAACTAATTATTTCCTATTCTTACCCATTCTTTCTTATTCTCTCTATGATTATTTCACATGACGACTATTTCCTATCCTTTTTTAGGAGCAGCTTGATTATAGGATCCGCAACTCGATTGTGGAATCTGGAAATTGATCCATTGATGTATATGTACCTATACAATTCACTTTAATAAAAACAGAATTATTTTTCTCTTGAACTCTATTTTGAACTCAGTTTCCCTGAAAAAAGGCTAGGGAAAAGGAGGAAGAACATGGGAAAGGGTGGAGGGAGAAGGGAGCGGAGCTCCGCTCATGCGTTTATGCCATTCCCTCACATTTGACCGCTCAAACATCTATCTCATTATATAATAGTCTTCGGTTCCAACGCGTAGTTCTTATCGTTTAGTAAATTAAATTGCAATGTTAGATGGTAAGTATAAAGTCATCCTTAGTGATTTCCTAATATATATGATGCGTACTTAATTGAGTCTTGCACTCAGGTTCAACAGAAAACAAAACAAAACAAGGCACGAAAGTGAGTAAGTCAGTTACATACAATATTATCGTTGTTTATGTGAGTTCTTTAACGATGAGATGTCATGCGGTGACGAGCCATGAGGTCTCTATTTGATCATAAAAGCTAACTCTTCACACGGTTAGATAGATAAAGATGTCTCTATTTGACCATAAAAGCCAACTCTTCACACAGTTAGATAGATAAAGAGAAGGGAGTGGACCTCCGCTCCTTTGTGTGTTAAAAGGTTGCTTCTGAAGAGCGACGCGATTCTTAGAATCGGGCCACTAGTGAGGGACAGTCTTTTAGTCTTTTAGCACACAAAATAATGGAGCTCCGAGTCCCTCTTTGCAGAAGTACCCGATTCAGTTTCAAATGATTGATGTTACACAAGTAGAGCATATTTATGGCGAAAATTGGTCTAGTGTTTTAGAGGGAGTGGTTTGTTCAAGTCAATAAGATAATTTATAATGACGATGATGAGATTCGTTGACCATTTGACCATAAAAGCCAACTCTTCACACAGTTAGATAGATAAAGAGGTTTCCATTTAACCATAAAAGCCAACTCTTCACACAGTTAGATAAATAAAGAGAAGGGAGCAGAGCTCCTTTCCCTTGTGTGTCAAAGGAAAACCCCTTAGGAAGGGCACAATTCTCCTCTTCACATAGTTAGATAGATAAAAAGAAGGGAGCTCCTTTATGTGCCAAAGGACCAGAATCCCGTCGCTCCTGAAAAGCGGTCCTTTGGCACACAGGGGAGCGAAGCTTCACTCCCTCATCCGCGTCCCGATTCGGTTTCTAAAGATTGATATTCCACAGGTAGAGCAGAGTAATGTCGGAAGATGGTCTCGTGTTTCAGAGAGTAAAGTAATGTCAGAATCTGGTCTTGTGTTTTGGAGGGAGTGGGTTGTTCAAGTCAACGAGATGATTTATAATGACTATGATGAGAATCATCGACCAAACGATGATGCCATCTTCCAGGTGGCGCTGCCACTGCGGGAGAGGGGCTGAGCTTATCCAACATGTACGTTCATGCTGGATAAGCCACCTGGCATGGGTCCCTACATCGTTTAGTGACGGAATTTTTCAAAATAATCCGGCTACCGGCAGCCATGTTCGCCTCCGTCCTACTGCCACCGCCGTCCCCTCGCTTGCCCGCCGCCCACGATGTCCAGAATTAATTTTCTACCAACCAATTCCTTTTTCAAATGTAGGCACTCCCGCTCGAGCGAGCGTATGTGCTCTGCTCTATCTGCCTGTCCCATTCTAAATTGATATCAGAGCTGTGAGGCTGTGAGTTGAGGCATTGAGAAGAAATCCAGATGGGATTGCTGTGTAAAGGAATCCACTGCCTGAGATTGAGAAGATTAACGCTGCCTGTAGAAAACCCGTGAAGGAGTCGCTACTGATCAAATTTGTGAAGCCGCAGTTGAAGGAGTCGATGTAAGAAGCAGCTATTATTTCTTTGATTGTTGAGGAGTTGTCTTTGAATGCTGACTGAGTTGCGTGGAGTAGATTCCACCATTGTTGTGTGTGGAAAAACCGTGAAGCTATCATTCTGTCGCTGCTGAAGAAGGAGTTGTCGTCGCTTCCACTGTTGGAAGATTCATCGTCCCTGTGTTCAAGAGACAACCTTTTTCCATGAGGAGCTAGAGGGAGACTGTTGTGTGAAGCCACCACCATCAGTTTGTGAGAATCCATCCATCCGAAAAAGGGAGCTTCTGCGGGTGAAGTTGATTCCACTCTTGTGTGAGAGAGGAGACGTTGATAAGGTAAAGTGCTGGTGCATCTTTTCCCACGAAGACTGTCAGTGTAGCTGATGATAACAAAACCGATGAGCTGTGTGAGATCTCTTCAAGTGAGAGAAGAAGAAGCCGTCACTGCTGTAAGGGTTGTCTGTTTGGAGCAGCAGGTGTGTGAAAAGTGCAGACAGGTGTGGTGAGTGTGGATCCGAGAGCCTCTGTTTGCAGAAGGTGCCGCCGATTTGTGAGAATATCTTCCTGCCTCTCCAATTATAAATTGGTATATGTCTGCTGTTGTGAGGAGATCGCTGCAGACCGCCCATTGTGCATTGAAGAAGCCCGTGACTTGAAGAGAAAGCAGATTACTACTGGCTGGATTTGTTAGACTGTCGAAGGTTGAATTGCATTGCAGCATCTGAGCTGTACAGAAGGTGAAGATCTACTGTGAGGAACGCCAGTCAAATTGTTGAGTGTGTTGTACTAAGGAAGGAGGAAATCGCTGAAGTAAAACCGCCATCTGAAGCCGCTTGATGTTGCATTGAACATTTTGGTAAATATTTTTTTTAAATGGATTTTTGTTGTTGCATTGAACATCTTGGTAAATTTTTATTTTTAAATGGATTTTTTTAATGAGACTTATCTTGAATATGAGGAGGATTACTTCAGCCAAGTTCCCGTCAATGATGAAGGAGACAAAGAGATTTCGCTGAAGTTAGCTTTACCTTTGCATGATAACCCTGTAGCTACTGAAATGGATAAGGAAAGTACAGAAAAAAGTGCCAATAAGGTGTCTGCTGCTGAGGATGAGGCCAACACTGCACCTTTGCTTGAGAAGGTGAGTATAGGGGGCTCTCTTGTGTATAAGATTGAAAAGAAATTGGATAAAGGTGGATTTGGACAAGTTTATGCGGGTAGCCTTGTTTCTGGTTCCATTGATCAGAATATTCGTCTTGGTGCCATAGAGGTTGTTTTAAAATTTGAACACAGAACAAGTAAAGGTTGTAATTATGGCCAAGGGGCATTTATGGACAAGCGATGTCTACCAAGATGGTGGCATGCATTGCTGTAGAATTTATCTACAATCTAGAGAAGATGCATGCTAAATGTATGCTAAAAAGTTGTGTTCGAAGATATCCAGCTGTTAGACCAACAATCATAGATGGTTTTAAATGGTAAAATATAAGGGAGGCAGGTTTACAATGTCAATGAAGCAGAGGTATCAATTCAATGTGGCAGATTCCAGGTTTCCATAGCATATTAAAATAAAATAAAATAAATGAAGATGGCCAATTGATGATAAATACGCAGATTCCAGGTTGGCATAATATATTAAAATAAAATAAATGAAGATGGTTTATTATAAGTAGTATATTTATGTAGCTTTATGTAGTGTGTATATCTAGGCAATTTGGAATAACTTAGTTTGTAAATTTGAATTATTTCTTTATTTCTTTATTAAGGAGAATGTTGGAGATAATGTCGCAATGATAGGCTGCATTATAGTGATTGGAATGTGTGTATTTCATGATATTGTGTGTATCTCAGGAGATAGGTTTGAGATTCATAATTTTCAAAACTTGGAATCTTTTAGATATAATTGGATAGAAATATATATCTCTTCAAATGGAGTGGTTCAATGTACTCCTTTTCTGAAAACAGTGGAGGGAAGCTCCCGGAATAGGAAGCCCTAGTTTTCCAATTTCTTCTGTAGAAATGTCTGTCACTATTTCTGTGATATCTCTGAAATTAATACTCCTCTATGTATAATATTTCTCCTTGAGTCAACCTCGCATGTCCTTGATCCAAAAACATAGGTTTCATCAGAATTGGTTTCACCAATTGGGATTTATTATCCTTTTCCCAAGGTGACCTGTTACAGGACTGTTCAAAACAACGAAGTTGTACAGCCTGCCACATGTCACTGTTTCATCTTCTGGTTTTGAAATTCAGACCACAGAAAGCATAGTCTGTGATATTTTTGGAACATCTTAAGGAATTCCATTTGGACCTTTGTATCCCAATATATAGCACTTCTCCCCAGGTGTCTTGTTTAGGGATGAATTTTGGAAGAGGTTGGAACCCTAACTTGGAGGGATCATATATCCTAGAATATAGCGAATCTGAGGCTGAATTTTGGATACAGTGTACATTAGGATATTTTATTCGGCATAAACAATTTTCAACTCCTGATCCTTTTTCCAATCTTGAAATATAGTGAAAGTACCAAAACTTAGTCGTTTTAGTATTTAGGGTTTTTCTAGCTCGGGGTCAAACTAGGGGTTGACTTTCCCGGAGTTTCCCCCAACCAAAAATCTTGATCCATGTCTCTAAACTTTGATTTTGATGAGGAGAGAAATCCTATGCTGGGCTCACTCAAAAATTCCTCTTTTGCAAGAAGCACTAATTTCCCGCACCGAAAACTGAAAATGATCAAAATCAAATTCTGTTTCGACAGAAAGATGCGCCCTTCAATGGAGAGTCAGCCTAGCCTTCTTTTTCTTATCGATTGTGGAGAGAGAACCAAAAAGTAAGAAGCCCTAGATTTTGTAGCTGCACAATGTCTTCTTTCAAGGTGGCTCTGATACCATGTTAAATTTTCATATGCTAAGATAGATCATTAGAATTTCATTTCGATTTCATAACAAAAGCATATAAACAGGATCACTGAAAGATAGACAAGCACAACCATACAAAAGAGAACACAAATATTTATCCTGGGAAAAACCCAGAAAAAGCTTCCTCAATATAGATGCCCCAAAAGATAAAATATAAAACCAACAAGGAGATCAAACCCTGATCCTCCTCCTTCTCCAGATACTTCTGTCTCTTCTCCACTAATGCGCTATACAAGTGAGAGTGTGTGTTTTAAATGAGGAGCGCTACACCTCTATTTATATTCATCCATTCACTTCAATTAAATCATCCGACATGTAGGCTTGAGTTAATCATGTAGGCTCGAGTTACACATGTAGGCTCAAGTAACCACACTGGGGTGCTAATGACCCACCTTTACAATTAGAGGGGACAACCTCATGACTCTTATTAGTTCTTCCAATTAGAAGCATCGGGGTACAAGATAATACAAGTGGTTCTCCCGGTAGGACCATCAGGGACCACAAAATATACATATAGAATATTCTTCGAAGTTACAATATTTCAACAATTTGAGCTGTTAGTTAAGTTTTAAGTGTTGCTGAAGAAGAGAGTGGCACTCCCCTTCCTTCCCCATAGTGGTATCAAAGCGTGGTTAAGTTTTATTTCTTCTCTAAAATATTGGTTGAGTTTTCTTGCTCATTGTGTTTGGAATTTAAATTAATATGGCTACAAACAACAGTGTACTATAGCCACAAATTCCTGTCATTGTATAAAAGAAATTATGACACATTGTTTATTAAAATGAGAACTATCATGTGTGCTCAGGATGTTTGGGAGTTTGTTACAATTGGTTATCTAGATTGATCTGATCAAGATGCTGAGTTGGCTTTGTCAAATGTTGAGCATGTTCTGTTGAAGGAAAATCAAAAGAAGGATAATAAATCTCTCAGTCTTATTCAACAAGGCCCTAGTGAATCCATTTTTCCAAAAATATCAAGTGTTGAGTCTTCAAAGAAAGATTGGGACACTCTTGAAACGTGCTATCAAGGTGTGACCAAGGTGAAGAATGTTAAATTGCATAATTTGAGAATACTTTGAGAATATGAAGATGAAAGAGAACGATATTGTTGATTGTTTTATGACACAATTCATGAATGTTGTAAACTAGATATGGCAGTATGGTGAAGACCTCTCAGATCAGCGTGTGATTTAAAAATTGTTGAGATGTTTGCCAAAGAAGTTTGAGGAAGTGGTTGTTCCAATTGAAGAGTTCAAAAATATTAGTCAAATGCACATTGAAGAGATAACTGGTTCATTGATTTCTCATGAATCAAGAATGAACAGGTATGATGATACTCCATTAGAAAATGCTTTTAAATCTTAGTTAATTGTTACTAGAGGTAGAGGCAGAGGAAGAGATAGTAGCAGAGGAAGAGGAGGATGAAGTGTTGGTCATAGTGACAACAGAAATGATTCTGAAAATGAAGAGAAGTTACAACAGAGTACTCCTAACGTAAGGAGGAGTAGCAGTAAAACATGGGAGCCAGGAAATTAGAGGTATGAAAGATCTAAAATTAAGTGTTTTTATTGTAATAAATTTGGGCATTTTTCTAACAAGTGTTGGAAGAAGCAAGAAATTAATAGTAAGTTGTCTAGACACATTACAGAGGAGACTGAAAAGGAAGAGAAGCCTATGTTTTTTATTTTTAATGTCACCTAGGAAAGTTCAAAATATGTATGTTTTTTGGACAGTGCATGCAACAACCACATGACTGAAAATAAGGAATTACTTTTATCTCTAGACACCAGCATTCAGTATGAAGTGAAATTAGGTAATGAACTTAAGGTAAAATTTAATGGTAAAGGTGTGCTTGTTGTGTATGCAAAAAATGGTAAAAGAATAACTATTCATGATGTTTATGATGTTCCTGGTTTAATGTGAAATTTATTAAGTGTTGGACAATTGTTGGAGAAAGAATACAGAGTGTTTTTTAAGAACATGGTATGCACTATTTATGATAAATATCCAAGTAAAAAATTGATTTCCAGAGTAGAGATGACAACGAATGGAATATTTCCGTTGATTATGAGAAATTATTTGACTAACTCTTTGAATGCTTATAAAACTAAGAGTTTATATCAATCGTGGTTATGCCATTTGAGTTATGGCAATATACATTTAGGTGGTTTATATTTGCTACAGAAGAAGCATATGGTAAAGGATTTCCTAGTATTGAGAAACCAGTAGGCTCATGTGAGAGCTGCATATTGGGAAAGCATCATAGAGAAAAATGTATTTCTGGAGTCTCATACAGAGCAAAGGTGCCATTAGATATGGTACACACAGATTTGTGTGGACCGATGCAAACAACTTCTTTGACTAGTAATGTTTAATTTATGCATGGGGGGTCACTCAGTGAACTTGCTGCATAACACGACCATTTGTAGAATATTAAAGAATATCCCTAATTTCACTAAATATTGGAAAATGCTTCCTAAAATTGTATTGTTGAAACCCCCCCCCCCCCCCCCCCCAATATACCTTTCCAATTAAGAAAAACCCTAGTTTCACCATATATTGTAGGTATCCATTTTTATCAACCCATTTTTAATACCCCCTTTTCTCATATTACCAAGTTGTAACAAGTTGGAGCCCTAATGCATCTTAGTATAAGAAAAGATGATTCTAAATAAAATAATAGTATAATGATAATAATGATCCCATCAAGATTACAGGGGAAAATGATCAATTTGTAGCGTTGGATAGTGGAAGACCCAAGAAAATAGTAATGAAAGAAAACCCAATAAATAGATCAATGTAACAAAGAATCTAAAACATTGTTAATCTAATAGTCATTTTAATTCTCAAAAAATATGAGAATTGCAAATGTTTCACATCACAGCCTACCAATCTATCAATTTATATCATGTAAATACAAGTATATCCATAGCGAGATCATGTTTTCTATAAGATTAATAAATTAAATCCCTAAAAATGCAAAATTAAAACCCTTTCATGGATGGATTTCCCTACCTTCCTATCAAAACAAACATTAGTGATGTTTGAACTCAAATGAACATAGAAAAAATCATCTTTCTTTCCAATAACACCATATGATCATGTGCATAACTTGGATTAGGTCATTCAAAAGATGCAATGAATTTCCTCCACTTCCTGTATATTTATTCTTGCAATCAAGGGAACTAACAACATTGTCTTTAGTTATTTTTTCTCGGGTTATATCTACTTTTTTTAACTTTACAGGAGAGGGAAAAATATCCATTATTAAGTTTCAATCACGCAATAGTTATAAGATACACAAATTGTGAAACTTAAATGATACCATTTCATGGTAACGATAACACATAGGGTATCTAAATAAGGATTTAGATTTTCACATATATTAATGTCAGTTCTAATACAATATTAAGATGGATGCCTTGCATATAAGAATTGAAATTACAATTATGGATGTGACAAATATAACTCAATCTAAAAACTATTCCTAACTGGAAATGTGAAAATATTAAAGAAGAATACACAAAGTTGAAATAACTAATTAGTTAATAAATATTGATATAACTTTTCTTGGTTCTAGTGAGCCAAGAAAGATTGATCTCACTTTTCTTGTTTTTCATAGGGAAAGGTTTGATTGAATCTTAATACCCACCTAAATCCCAACATAAAAAAAATTCTAAAAGAAAGACTTTATAAGTTCAGTGATTTGGTGGTATAAATCCATCCCATTATTTGGAGGTTACTCGTTAGAAGAAGTTAGGATTGATATGAATCCATCCCTTGATTTTGAGGTTATTCCTTAGCGTAAGTTAGGAATGATATGAATTCACAACATGATTTGGAGGTATGAATCTATCCCGTGATTTGGATATTATTTATTAGCAAAAACTAGGAATAATATGAATCCAACACATGATTTGGAGGTATGAATTGATCCCATGATTTGGAGTAATAATCCATCCCACGATTTGAAGGTTATTTCTCAACCCACCCAAATAAAATAACCCTCATTATATTACTATATCAAATTAAAAAGACCCCCTTGAGCCCTTAATGTGAGGCAATATATTTTTGAGGTTTTTAGGAGTCCTCAAACCCCCAATATGAATGGAAGTGATATGATATTTCCTTGATAGTGACCCCCCTGAATTTATGATTTTCACTGATGATTACAGTCGAAAAAAATTAGGTGTATTTGTTGAAACAGAAACCTCAAGTGTTTGATGTATTTAAAAGTTTTAAAGCTATGCATGAAAAAGAGAGTGACAAGTTTATTAAAGTCTTGAGATCATATAGACGACGTGAGTATATGTCAAATTAATTTATGGAATTTTGTAAATATTATGGAATTAAAAGACAATTTACTACTCACTACACTCCACAACAAAACGGAATAGAAGAAAGGAAGAATCAAACCATTATGAACATGGATCGAAGTATGATGAAGGAGAAGCATCTTTCAAATGAATATTTGGGAGATGTTGTTACTTCTTCAGTATACATTCTGAATAGAAGCCCCACTAAGACTGTGAAGGATCGAGATCCTCAGCATGCTTGGAGTGGTAAGTGTAGTATCATATCTCATTTAAGAATTTTTGGTTGTGTAGCTTATGCACATGTACCTGAAGAGATGAGGAGAAAGTTAGATGAAAGAAGTCAAAAATGTATTTTTGTTGGATATAGTGAAGAATCTAAAGCATACATACTTTATAATCCCATCACCAAGAAGTATGTTATCAACAAAGATGTATTGTTTAAGGAACAAGAAGCATGGGATGGTAGTATTGATAAGTTGGTTGAAGAGGACATTGTTATAGCTCACGCAGAGGATGAAGAAGATGAACATGTCACACATGGAGGACAGTCAAATCCACATACACCAGCAGTAACAACACTAGCCAGAACGCCTAGAACTCATGAACATGGTGAACCATCAAATATTAGTGGACGACAAGAAACAGGATCAGAGGTAAGTAATGAATCCAATCCTACATTAGCATCATTAAGAAACAAAGTCAGAGGTCAGAAGACTAGAAGTTTAATATAATTGTATGATCAAAATGAATAAGTAGATCAAGTTTCAAATTTTGCATTTATAGCATGTGATCCTGTAGACTTTGATGAGGCTGTTAAAAAGATTTTTGGATAAAAGCAATGGATGAAGAAATTGATGCCATAGAAAGAAATAATACTTGGGATCTTGTAGAATTTCCTGAAGATAAAAATTGTATTGGTGTCAAATGGATTTATTAGACTAAGTTGAATGCTGATGATAAAGAAATACTTGTAGCTCAAGGGTTTAGTCAACAACCTGGTATTGATTATAATGAGACCTTTGCACTGGTGGCCAGACTTGATACGATAATAGTGGTATTAGCTATCGCTGCTCATAATAAATGTTATGTACATCAAATGGATGGAATGTCTGTATTTTTGAATGGATCTTAAGAAGAAGAGATTTATGTGAGACAACCTCCTGCTTATGAAGTTGATAGACAAGAGGACAAGGTCTACATATTAAAGAAAGCATTGTATGGATTGAAGCATGAACCGGGTTTATGGTACAACAGAATTGATGAATACTTGAATAGTGAAGGATTCATCAGAAGTCCAAGTGAGCCAACATTGTATACAAAGGTAAACCAAGAATCTAAAATACTTATTGTTTGTTTATATGTGGATGATTTGATATTCACTAGAGATCTTTTTGTAGATCAGTTCAAGAAAGCCATGAAAACAGAGTTTGAGGTGTCTGATTTAGGAATGATGATGTATTTCCTTGGTATTGAAGTAACTCAATCTGAATATGGTATTTTTATAATTCAAACTAATTATGGAAATGATGTATTGAAAATATTCATAATGATGAATTGTAAGCTAGTTGTAATTCCAATCACATCTGGCACAAAACTCAGTAAGGAAGATGACGGGTCAAAAGTTGATCCAACGTTGTATAACAGACTGGTTGGAAGTCTCATGTACTTAACTACAAAAATACCTGATATAATGTTTGTCATACATCTAATTTCAAGATTTATGGAATCACCAAAGAATACCCACTGGCAAGACAAAAAGAGGATTCTAAGATATATTAATGGAACAACAAATTTTGGTATCAAGTATACATCAACTTCATATTTTAAATTGATTGGATATATTGACAGTGATTTTGCAAGTTCTATCGATGATAGAAAGAGCACATCTAAATATGTGTTCAGTTTTGGATCGAGATCAATAGCATGGGTGTCAAAGAAACAGTTATTATAGATGATTTTACCACACATGGTTGATCACATGTTTATGGCCTTCCCTGTCCCTCTGCAAACTCTTTAGACCCCATGGACTGATATTGTACTTTGATGTTTCCAAGTTCATCCCTAAAAAACACTTGTTTATTGTTGTACATGACTTTTAAACCCATAATCACATGTATACATGACTTTTGACCTTAAACCTGCGTACATCAGGATGTGTGCAAAAATCTAAACCACTTGTCCGAACCACTTGACTCTTGGCCTTCCATATGCCTCGAGATCACTCGGATTTGACCCTCCATTACCCCTTTGGAGAGATATATAAGGAACCCCTTGGATACATTGAAGGGGAGGAATTGAAGAGCAACGAAACTATAGTCCATTGTTTCCATAGCTTGCATATACTTGAGTCTGCATCCTTTTGTCCCTTTGGAGCACTTTGTGTTCTTCCCTAGCTTGCCTTTTCTTGTGAACTTGCTATAGAGAGATGGAGGATTGAGTGGTGGAGGCCCAGGTGGAGGACTCAGTTTCTTCGGTTTGCAGATGTGCCGATAGAGGTTGTCACTTATGTAATCTCTTATTTGATTAATAGAAATATATTTTCCTATCTAATAATGTGCATTTAAATGAATATTGAATCCATGGATGTGTTTAATTGCTTATACATTGTTGATTATATATGTTAGAGTAGATATAACACCATATTATATAGCATGCTTGTCTGCAAATTGCTAACACAAGTGGGATTGGAAAAAGCTCAATGGGGATCTACCTCAACCATCTGGAATAATATATGATTCAAGATCCTTTAGTGTTAGATTTTTGGTTTCTCTTACATATTAGGAAGGGATTGATTTCTCATGTTTAGCTATCTATTGTGGTACACCCTAAGCCATAGGAATTTTCTCTCCATAACAACAACCCATAGTGACACTATCCTCTGTTGAGCCAGAGTATGTTGCAGTAATAACAACTACATGTCAAACTGTATGGATGAGAAGAACTCTTTCTGAGTTATAGCATGAACATAATCAACCAAATCAAATTTTTTATGACAATAAATCAACTATTGCACTGTCAAGAAATCATGTCTTTCATAAAAATAAGTAAGCATATTGATACAAGGTAACATTTTATCCGAGAACTGATAAACAACAATGAAATCAGCTTGGAATTTTGCAAATCAGAAAATCAGTTTGCAGATCTCTTTACAAAACCATCGAGAAAAGAATTGTTTGAGCTTCATAGGAAAAACATTGGAGTTTGTAATCTATAACAAAAAATTAGTATCACAAAATTTTGTTTTTTTTATTAGTGAAGTAATTAAGGGGGAGAATGTTGGAGTTGTTAATTACTCCACCACCCAGATTTGTGGCTACTGCAACACTGAAGAGTCACAGCACCGCCAGACCACCTCACCACCTGACAGACATAAAATAATTAAAATATGAAAATTCATTTTGATTGAGCTAGCAAAGCACATCTAAATTCCGAAGAGGCATCGTAGATTTTATTTTTGTCAGACTGTTTAAATCATTTACACATAATTTTGTTTTGTATAAGCGAAGGCTCAGTTAGTAATTAATGGCCGACTTAGTTGAAATACTATATATATCCATCTTCTAATCATGATTTACACAGAATTGAGTGTCCATAGAGCATCTAATATGGTTGTGATGTTCTAACATACCTTTATTTGAATGTTGTAGTAAATTAGAAGACCTTTCAAGTCACAATTATTAAATAAACACAATAAGATAGTTGTATTTGATCCGCTCTGTCATGATCAACTCAAAAAAGTTGCTATATTATAGATAAACGATGTAGCAAATCATCTTGTAGAGAGAGGTGTTGCTTTAGAAAATACAAATGTAAATGTGTGTCTCTTGTTTTCCAGGAATCCTAGTATGATCTTGTAAGTAAAATGGTCTCTTTATTTTAGGGAAAATTTTAGGGGGGAAATTTAACTCATGGGCTAATTTTCCATATTTTTTTCCAAAAAACTATTCACCAATTTCAAGTCTTTTTCTAAAATGATTCAACTAAATTCAATAAGATAAAAATATTTTACTTTAAACATTGTCAAAACTATCCAAAAACTATATAAAATCCTTAGAAATTTGAATATTTTTACAAAAATATTGCCAAACATTTTATGGTTGGAAATTTAAGAATAAGTAAGTTGTTGATGAATAAGAATCAACATATCAACAATAAAACTAGCAATTGCCCCAAGGAAGGTGCAATAATACATCGTTAAGGTAGTTGTTAGCGGGAAAGTGAGACTAAAAAGTGTAACATTGAAGTGAGCAAAAAAAATGGAGAATAAATATATATTATGTGCCAATATCGAGAGAGGCCACTTGTTGCAAATGAGAACTTACGGAGATCCCAATGCTATTCTAGGAAAAGCCACCTGGTCATAAAGAAGGATTTCCGATCTTACTATGGAGGACGAAAATGTCAGAAACAAGATATGGTGCACTGTGGTCTTGAAACTCAAGCGAGGGTTGATGACCTCTTGTACAACAAAGAAATTGAAGATTTTGATTCTAGGCCAAATCCAATTGAGAATATGGTGGTATGGATGAGTGTGGCATTGATAGTGAGATTTTATAAGTAGTACCAGAAAGGTTTTTCTACCCAGAGAAATCTATGTTGAATCAAGTTGCAATCCCTATGTCTAATCAAAACTACAATTGAGACGACGTGTAGGATTTGCACAAATCAAAAGACATGGTGCCTCATCTCGGAATGAGAAAGATATCGGAGGAACTGGTTCTTAGAAAGGCAATAAACCACAACCAACTTAACCACCAAAAAATCAAACAAATAGGTCCCATTTTTTCTTTACTCCATATTAATCAACTACCCAAATCATGTCCAATACAATGTTCTTAAAACTACTAATTTCTAACCATATAGTGGATATGATACAAACTATTTCTATACTCATATGTGCTTACCAAACCATATCTATGTCTACATTTTTCACCTTAACTTATTATACCCAGGTATGGGACAAAAACAAATATCACCTTTCAGATTTCATTATATGATATGATTGTCTATGCAAAGATCACCCTCAAGAAGACATGCATTTTCTAATGGTATAAACTTCAAAAACTCCACGAATATGAGCCTTCTTAATCATACCTTTTAAACATGTTTATAACAAGCATGTGAAATTGTTAAATATGTATAATTTTCATTGTTAATAAACTGATCTTCTTCACTGGTGGCTTAGCATGGACAACAATTGCATTCTTGATTCACAGAAAAAATGACTGATGTAGAAGCTTCACTGAAGTACATCAAAATTTACATTAGCACAAGATGAGAGGTGAACTCTTGCATGTTAAAAATCCCTATGCAAATCAAACAACCTCTTGTTAAGGGAAATTCCACAATATAATTCTAGCACTTTGCAAGTACCCAATAGATTATCCATAGTTTTCTTAAACCACAATTACCAGTTATGCACCGATGGTGTAGGTTTTGGTATTTTGGCTACACTAAATTTTACTGCAAATGCTAACCGCTAAAGTTTTTGTTATTTACATGCAAAATCCATTTAGTTCATCTTCATGGGCCACGCATTTGAACTTGAAGAGTGCACAATGCTTCATATGGTACCACTTAAAAATGTAGTAAAAACTCCACCCATATTAAAAACGTAGTAAAAACAAGCCCAAAGATCCCTTTTACCAAGCAACCACATCTAGAAGTCTTTTTTTGATTTGGAAGAAAAACGTAGTAAAAACTTCACCCATATTAAAAAGGGAATTCTCAGAGTCAAATGTAGTAAAATGCCTTTGGAAGAAAAACGTAGTAAAACTCCACCCATAATAAAAAGGGAATTCTCAGAGTCTAGCCATATTAAAGATCCCTTTTACCAAGCAACCACATCCAGAAGTCTTTCTTTGCTTTCCCTATACAAACATATTCCTTTATTAACAAGGGAAAGCAAGTTCAGCCATATTTTTTACTAGGTCATAATTACCTTACTGTTAGACCATGGCGTAACTAATTTTAAGAGGTAATCTAGACTATCCATATTATCGGTACTAATAACTTAGATTGTCCACAGCTTGAAAACTTGAATATACCTTCTATTCTTCAACTTCTAATATAAAACATAAACACAAAAATAAAAGCATCATTTATGCATCCATTTGAGATTTCATTTATGTGAGATCATTACACTTCTGTCATAAGAAATCACTGCGGCAGTAACAACAGTCGGCCTTCATGCTGACTTGCTTTATTGACTAACCAAAAGCAATAAAGTAGATAAACTAACCTCAAAAGTTTTCTTGGAAGTTCTAGTCCTTAATAGCTATTGAAAGGTGTAAATTGATACAGGACCCCAAATTATATAGAATAGAAATGCTGACTTGTTGGTGCCTGAAATAAAAATCAAGAGCACTCTTACAAGTATCTGTTACATATAAATGAAAGCATGAACCAGTACAACCACCCACCATTTTAAATGAAGAAGGTTCCAAGAACCCACTCACTATAGTTACATCTTAATCATATAAAGACATTCTCCCAAATACTTAACATCTTAAGACAAAATTTCCTCCAACTAGGCAGAAAAATGTACATTTTCAAGAATGAAAACTTGAAGAATACAACATTGCTTTGACTTTGCTCAAGCCTGAAATAAAGAGCATAAACAACTTCATTCCATTTCAGTCACAATAGATTTGAAATTACACCTTTGATTTTCTTCATCACACTATACATAATAGCAGTCCTCGATTGCAAGCCCATAACACGTCTCTCAACTTTCTACCATAAATATCAGCCTTAACTGAAGAATAAGTAACCTCAAACCAAAGAATTCTTCAGGCTGCTTGTAGAACATGATTAGAATAATATCTTGAATCTCCCTTACAACAATATTTGTGGAGATTTTACATCCTACCATATAGACTCTGCACCCTTGCAGACATTCATGATACTCTTTATGATTCTTGCCGTACAGAACAAAGAGCAATTATTTTAGCACAATACAATTTCATAGCCGGCCATATTTCATTATCTTGACTAGTTATAGTAATGACATTTACAAATTCAAATTAAATTTTGGCCCCACGTTGTACTGTATGGCTCTGTCTATGTATGTAATTACAAGGGTAGAAGATATCGAAAAGCAAACTCATATGGCAATACTTCTATCACCTGTGAAATGCATTCATCCATCTTTCCTTTCAAGCATTCCTCCACAACAGCTCTTAAAGAAATTAGCAATTGCTCACATATCCACTCTAACAAGGCTTTTTAATCCTTTGCAAAATCCCACATATACCAATCTAATAGTTTTGGAGTAAGGACCTTCCTCTCAGTAGTGACACCAATAGTAGCCTGTAGATACTCCCTTTTAGCTGCTTTCAATTCTGTTTCCACCTTAGTAGATGTATATACCCTCACCTGTCCATTGAAAAAACCAAAGATTAAGATATGCAAACATTCAGATATGTATATAGCTTGATCTCCTTTGCTTCCTTTAAGAGTATAATGATTTCCTTTGCTTCCTGTATGAAGTATAAACACCATAACACTAGCTCACTTCATTAGGATTAGTAGTAGCTCCAGCCTCCACTGCCCAACCTTCCGTAATCGTTGATTCTGCCTTCCATCAAGAAGTGTGCCAAGTATCTGCATCAGAACTTGCATATCAAGTAGCCATGGAATACAATCACCACCTATACGAATTGGTTGGATATCTTTCATCGTCACTGCCCAAACTTGCGTACTTGTTGCTTCTGCCTTCCATCAAGAAGTTGCCAAGTATCTGCATCACAACTTGCATATCAAGTAGCAGTGGAATACAATCACCAGTTGTATGACTTGGTTGGATCTCTTTCATCATCCTCTATTGCACCAGATAAATTTGTCTAACTCTCTAAAGGATTAAATTGGAAACTTACTGTGAAACTCTTTCAAGGATATATGAAATTGCAGGAATCACTATCAGATATGCAGAGGACTCAAAAGGGGATAAGGCAGTCGCTTCCCTTTGATAGATGTGGCAGTTGTGAAGTCTACTAAGCAATTGGAAGGGTTGGAGTAGGCACTGATGCATGAAAATATTGAGAAATTGATGAACACTGCATAGGGCTGATATATCATTGAACTAAACTAAATTGAACTGTGTACTTAGCACCAAATATTTCTGCTATAACAATAATATAGGTTTATTTTTCTCTTGCTGCTTTGATGATGGATAACACTTTCATTGTGAACCTAATGTTCATTGAAGATGGTTTTGAGCAGATGCTTCTAAAATTCCTAAACCAAAAACAAGATTAGTCTACAATTAATTATATATCTCTAGAAAACAAAAGAAAAATAAGTTGAGTCAAAAGAACTACCTAATGGACCCATAAATGGTTGTTACAGTAATGTAGTTTATTTTTCTATTCCTTCTATATTGATGGCTGGCACTTTCATTGTGAACCTAATGTGTCACGTCCCCATCCCTCCAACCGGCGAAGAGGACGCAACCCCATGGCGTTAACCATCTGGGCTAAGAGCCCCATGAACATGTACATGCATAAAAAATGCTGAAACAGAATGCTGAAGCAAATGTATTGAACTAGAACATGCACACATGAACATTTATCATGCACATATGTAATTTTTTATCAGGCATAGCAGAATCAACATACATTTATACAAGCATTCATTCAACATGTCCATCATAATCATTAACAGTAAATATAGTTGCGGAAATAGAAATGGACAAGAGCACTTATCTTATGAATAACTCCATCCGCAACCAGCTACGTTGCTGCAACGTTCCACCCAACCATAGGCCCGCATGCTCCTTGATCTCTCAGCAACACTGCCACCCCTGAGCTGGGCATGATTCTCCAAGGAATAAGGGAACAAGCAGGCTTACACATAGCCACAAAACACAAAAACGTAGCCAAGCTAACACAGTTGGGTTTATCAGGCCATCCAGGAGCTGGGAAAGGCTAAATGCTAAGCTGGTGGGCTCGTTACAGAGCCAAGAAAACCTACACCAGAACTAGCCTGACTTCTAAGACACCCACACACACCCAACACAAGGAATTAGTCCCTTCTCTGCTACACAGTCCCTCAAGCCCTGCATTCCCTTCCAGTGCTATTCAGGGGTTGTGAAGAAGAAATCCAGTC
The DNA here is from genome assembly GCA_001517045.1 of Pseudotsuga menziesii. Classification (NCBI taxonomy): domain Eukaryota; kingdom Viridiplantae; phylum Streptophyta; class Pinopsida; order Pinales; family Pinaceae; genus Pseudotsuga; species Pseudotsuga menziesii. The sequence goes on along the minus strand of LPNX010880575.1, from coordinate 74,438 downwards.
CTCTAGCTCCGTCTGTGTGGTTTCCAGCCACCAGGTTTATCAAGCAAACCAAGCCCCATCCCTACTCCCTACACAGTCTGAAGAGAAACCATTTCACGCTGTCAATTAAGCAGCAATTACAACTTAGCAGGGGAAACGATTCTTGAGTCGTTCTTGGCCCTATCGTGGCCAAAAAAACTCCCAGCGAATTACAATAGGCCACTGAACGTATCAGTGCACACAATTTACAACATGGGGGAAAACAACCATCCCAAAATGTATCAGCATACAATACCAACAAACGTGGGAAACAACAGCACGTCCCAGGCAATGAATACACCGGAAGACTTACACAGACCACGCTGGGGAAGAAATTACAGTCTCCCAGCCTGTGCGTGAGTAACAACAATGCAGGACACAGAGCATGAGAGAATATTTGTGCCCAGTTCCAAATGCGGGTAGAGAACACACCCGATTCCTCATTGGGGAACAATGGGAATGACAGTCGAGATGACTCCTCCCTCCTGGCTACATGAGACCAACAGAACAGAAAAATTCATGTGCGTGAGAGGATAAACAGACAATCCGAAGTGCGTGAAAGGGGAGTGCGTGAGAGTTTCAGCACTATCGTGGAAAGAATGGTATGCCTGCATGTAGATGAACAGACCATGAGGAAGGAACAAACTGTGGAGGCAACGCGCAGTGGAGAGAATGTGTGAGTCCTGGTGGTGGTTTTTTTTCCATTGTGAAAGTCAACCATGGGTGGAGTGTGCATGTGGGAAAGGACTGACAGTCCTGCCACACTCCCCACTCAACCATAACAGCCTCAACTACCCAGTAGCAGTTCTTAATGGTGGAGGTGGTTGGGTAAGACAAGGTGGTGACACATGAGTTTTCCCCCACCCTTATCCTTGTGAAAATCATGTCGCTTCTCAATTTTAGTTGCCGCGATTGTAGTTGGTCGGGTTCATTTTAATTAAAGATGCATATTTGCATGATGATACACTTAATATATGCCACATGCCCCGATATACCATCGGTGACAATTTGAATCCGAAACATAGCATAACCGATCAATGGTGGGGCCTTGGCCTTTAGCTCCGCACCATGATCCTTTACAATATATACATCATATACATCTAATGCAACGGGGTCAAAACTGGGGTGTTACATTCCCCTCCCCCTTCAATAGCACTGTCCTCAGTGCTTTACAAAATTGAACAAAATGCTACACTGGCATCGCCTCAGTGTTCCACAAAATTGAACAAAAATGGATGTGCCAATCGCATGGCATTCTCCAGCTCCCATGTAGCCTCTTCAAGTCCGTAGTGCTCCCATTGCACCTTTACCTGACCTATGGCTCGGTTCCGGAGCATTGTGACCTTCCTGTCGAGGATGCACATTGGCTCGATTTGGAACTCTCCCTCGGATTCCACCTGAATCACATCCCAATTTATCACATGGTTAGGATCATGCACATACCTCTTAAGCAAAGAAACATGAAAAACATTATGAGCCCTAGTGCTAGAAGGCAATGCAAGTCTATATGCAACTGGCCCTATTCTTTCAAGTACTTCAAACAACCCACAGTATCTTAGTGACAACTTGGCACAACTCCCAAGCTTCAAGGAACTCTTCCTTGCCCTTACTCTGAGGTAAACATGATCCCCAACACTGAACTCCTTGTTCACCCTATGCTTATCTGCATAGCTTTTCTGTCTGTCCTGTGCTACTTTCAGATTCTTCCTGATCTTTACAACCTCTTGCTCCATTTCCTTGAGCAATTATGGTCCAAGCACAATCCTGTTCACTGGGTTATCCCAAGTCACTGGTGTCCTACACCTTCTTCCATACAAAGCTTCATACGGACTCATCCCCAAGGATGCCTGCTGTCCATTGTTATAAGCAAACTCTACCAAGTGCAAGTAATCTTCCCACTTGGTTGGTTTGTCCATTACATACATGCAAAGCATATCTTCAAGCACCTGATTAACTCTCTCTGTCTGCCCATCTGTCTAAGGATGGTATGCAGTGCTGAAGTTTAGCTTTGTACCCAAATCTACAAACAACCCCTTCCAAAAATTGGAAGTGAACTTGACATCTCTGTCAGAGACTATTGCCTTCGGCAATCCATGCAATTTGAATACCTCCTTCATGAAGATCTTTGCAATGTCATCAGTCTTATGCGTAGACTTAACCGATATAAAATGTGCTGCCTTAGTCAACTTTTCTATCACAACCATGATGGAATCATGTTGTCTCCAACTCATTGGCAATCCTGTAATAAAATCCATGGAAATAACTTCCCATTTCCATTCTAGAACCGGCAAAGGTTGCAACAAACCTGCTGGATGTTGATGCTCAACCTTTACCTGCTGACATTTCATACACCTTGAAATGTACTCAGCCATATCCTTTTTCATTCCTGGCCAAAAGTACTGCTTTCTAGCTGTAGCAATTGTCTTTTGATATCCTGGGTGACCAGAATACGAAGCTTGATGGATTTCATCCATAATAACTCTCCTCAAATCTGCTACATTTGGAATATAAATTCTACCTTTATAAGTGAGAAGTCCATCTTCTTCCAATTTATATCCCTCATACCTCTTCTCAAGACTCTGCTGTTGCAATTTTCCTTTTACCTGCTCATATAATTCATCTTCAGTAGCATGACTAACAATCTGCTGCCTCAAATCTGATTGGCAAATACTAAGAGATGCCACATGCATTTCCTGTACCTTCCTACTGAGTGCATCAGCTACCTTGTTTCTTTCCCTTTTATGTGCTTGATTTCGAAATCAAACTCACATAAAAATTCCAGCCATCTTGCTTGCCTAGCATTCAGAGTAGGTTGATCAAATAAACACTTCAGCCCACATTGATCTGTTCTGAGCTCAAATCTCCTACCCATCAAGTAATGTCTCCACATATTGAGAGCATGTACTTTGGCTGCAAGCTCTAGATCATGAGTTGCATAGTTCTTCTCATGTTCCTTCATCTTTCTTGACTCATAACATATCACGTGGTTGTCTTGCATAAGGACTCTTCCAAGCCCTTGTCCGCATGCATCAATACACACCACAAAATATTTCTATGGGTCTGCAACCTTCAATACTGGTGAGAAGAGTCTTCAACCTCTGGAAACTTTCCTCACACCTCGATGTCCATTCAAACTTCATCCCCTTCTTTTGCAAAGAAGTGATGGCATGTGAAACTTTGGAGAATCCCTCAATGAATCTCCGGTAGTATCCTGCAAGTCCCATAAAAGATCTTACATCTGTCACATTTCTTGGAGTAGGCCAATTCATAATCGCTTCAATATTTTTAGGGTCAACAGATATACCCTCTTCTGAGACAATGTGGCCCAAATACTGAATTATATCTCTATAGAAGTCACACTTGCTCAGTTTTGCATACAACTGATGTTCCCTGAGCAAATTCAATGTCAATCTCAAATGCTCTTCATGCTCTTCCTCATTCTTAGAATAAACAAGAATGTCATCAAGGAAAATAAGAACAAACTTGTCCAAATACTTGCTGAAGAGAGTATTCATAAGGCACATAAATGTAGCTGGTGCATTTGTGAGACCAAATGGTACAACTACAAACTCATAATGCCCATTCCTTATCCTGAAGGTTGTCTTATGAATGTATTCATCCTTGATTCTCACCTGATGGTAACCAGACCTCAAGTCAATCTTGGAAAATACCTTTGCTCCTCTCATTTGATCAAAGAGGTCATCAATCCTAGGCAAAGGATACTTATTCTTCATAGTAACCTTGTTCAATTGTCTGTAATCGATACATAACCTAAGTGTACCATATTTCTTCTTTACAAATAGAACCGGTGCTCCCCAAGGGGACACACTCGGCCGGATGTATTTCTTTTCCAACAACTCTTGCAGTTGCATTTTCAACTCTAGCATCTCTGGTGTACTCATCCTGTAGGGTGCCTTGGACACTGGCGCTGCTCCTGGAACAAGTTCAATAGTGAAATCGATGTCCCTCTTTGGAGGAAGCCCTGGAATCTCATCAGGGAATACATCCCTAAATTCCTGTAACACCTTATAGTCCTCCAACCTAGGGGTTTCATCTCCTGATGCCTCCAAAATATGAGCTGCATACAACTGGCAACCCTTCCTACAGAACTTCTTTAAATGCATTGCTGAAACCTGCCTTACTGAAATCACCTTCGGAATACCTTTCACAACTACTAGGTTCCCTTCTTCATTCATGCATTCGAAAGTCTTATGGTAACAGTCAAGCTTCACCTGGTGAGCTTCTAACCAATCCATTCCAATGAGAACATCATAGGAACCTAGCGGTAGAACATTCAGATCTACACAAGTGACCAATCCATCCATGACCAATGGACATTTCTCTACCACCTCACTGACCTTTCTCTTAGTTCCAGTGGCTAGCTGAACTAACCAAGACTTCCTATGCTTTACTTTCTTAAAAGCACAAATATCCACTACTCTAGGAGTAATGTAACTGTGCGTAGAACCGGGGTCAATTAAAATAGAAACAGATTGCTCAACAATCTTACCTGCTACTTCAACCACAGCTGACTGGTGATCTGCCTGACGGTCCTCCAGTGCTGCATAAATCCTAGGAATTGACCTTACTACTTGACCCACTATTTCTGCTTCTTGAACATTATAAGCTGGCCTTGCACTCTCATTCTCGAGTGGACAATTTCTGCGCATGTGGGGTCCTCCACATTTCCAACATTGAAGTGGCCCTCTATTTTGTTGTGGATATTTAGGCTTTTCTCCTGCCCCTCCAACTGGCTTGCTTGCAGCTTGAGATCGCCGCTTCTGTTGATTCTTGAAGTTATAAGGTTTGAAACCTTTCTTTCTTTGGTCAAACTTCTCGTTCTTCTTGTCCTTCCATGCCTTATGGTAATCCAGCTTACCTTTGCTTTGCTCATAGCAATATTTATCTTTTCTTATTTCTTCTTCAAGAGTTCTAGGTTCATAAAACTCAATTCTATCTTTGTAAGACTGAGGTAATCCACTCAGAAAACGCTGGACCTTTACTTTTTCATCTCTGATGTACCGGACATACCTCAACAGCTCCAAAAACTTATTTCCATATTCTTCCATGGTTTGCTGTCCCAATCTCAGCTCATGGAACTCCTTAATCTTGTCATCATAATACCTGTTAGAGAGGTATTTCTGCTTGAAATAATTCTTGAACTGTTTCCACTTAAGTCTCCTTTCACTGATCCTCTTTACTTGCTTGAAGTGTTTCCACCAAATGGATGCTCTTCCATTCAGATTGAATATGGCAACTCTTGCCTTCATGTTTCCTGAATAGTCATGCACTTGAAAGTACTTCTTTATCCCAAGAAGCCAAGCTTCAGCCTCTTGTCCATTCTTTACCTCACCATCAAATGTAGGAGGTTTAGCTTTCTTAAATTCATCCCGAGAGCGATCCCTATGGTGTTTCTTTATTTTTCTTTTATGAGAAGAAGAGCTTGAATCCCCACTAGATTCTTCGGAGTTAGATGATCCACTAGAAGTCCTTCTCCTTCTCCTAGTACTTCTCTTACTGCCTTCTGGTCTTGCTGTACCTCGTCCCGAGTCTATCTTTCTCTGCAATTCTGTCAAACTCTACAACATAGCAGCGTTCAACTGATGCTGCTCTTCCTGGGCTTTGATTAAGCTTCTCATTGTGGCTGCAACATCTGACAGTGTCTCTTGGAATCTCCTTCCATTAGAATCTATGTCATCATTTCTGTTATGAACATTTTCTCCCATGACATCTTTTTCCCACTCGTAAGAATCCCGAGCATCATACCCATCATGGGTTCTCATGACTGAACCACCTCTGGCTTATCAACTACACCACCTGGAATACTTCCCTTGAATGTGACTATGATTCTGCAAACGTGTTAGTAACACAACTATTAGATGCATAGTATTGATATAAATTAGAATCACTTACATTCTCCTGGAATAACCATAAAATAACAATTTGCCCAAACACACAAAATTTCTTCATCAAAGAACGTCTATCTGAGGGGGACGACGGGGGTTAAGGGAAGCGCCCTCGTTTTTTTTTTTTTTGTAAATCATTGGTCTTCGTGCAATCTGGCGCATAAGCTCGCTGCCACTTTCTTCTTTTCAGCCCTGAAAATCCACTGAAAAATAGCTGAAAATCCCACTGAAAAACAGTCGAAATCTGCTAAGAAATCCCATGGAAAATTCAAAACTTCCTTGTGCAAAATCGAGTCTCATTCCAACTAATCGTTCCAACGTTTTGGTAGTCCAAACCACTAACTTCTCTTCTATCCATCGGAAATCAGAACAACTAGCTTCTTCCGCTGTTCGTCGGAAATCGGAACAACTAACTTCTATCGTGTCGAAAAATTAATTTCCTCAGCAGCCGCAACGGCGGCCCAACATCCTCGATCTTCTCCTGATCGGTGGCCAAATCTACTTTGGCACACTCTAATCGGCATCGACAGTCGCTTCTCATCAGAGGGCTAGTGCTTTTGGCTTTGGAAACGGCGGCACGCAAAACACCATCTTCTTCCGGCGGCAGTCTTTCCTCATCGGCAGGCTAGTAATTTTGGCTTCTGAAACGGCGGCGCACAAACCACTTTCTTCTTTCGATTGGTGAACTGATTTTGACTGGTATCGATAGTTGGAACTTTTCCCTATCATAACACTTAGTGCTTTAGACTTCTGCAATGGCGGGCACTCGAGCACTATCTTCTTCCGATGGCAGATATTTTTGTTACTTAGAAAAAAAAAATTTAAAAATTCTTTATGGCATCGACAGCCTTTTCACATCGAAAGTCTAGTGCTCTAGACTTCCGCAACGGTGGGCGCACGATCAGCTATTTTCTTCTGATAGCCGTTGTTTTCTATACTTAGAAATTTTTTTGACTTTCTTGCGGTGTCGACTGTCGGAGGCCTTACCCGTCGGACGCGTAGTCATTTAGCCATCCGCAACAACGGACGCTCAATCGACTATTTTCTTCTGACGGACGTCGAATCACTTAGAGAAATTTCCGCAATTTTCTTTTCAACGGTCCTCCATCGTGTATGCTATCACCTAACTCTTCCGCTACAATGGAAGTCTTTACCACTAACTCTTCCGATGATCCGACAGTTCAACTCTTCCACTACATCGGAAGTTGTTACCACTAACTCTTCCGATGATCAGATAGTTCAAACATCGGGCATGCTTCGACCTAGTTCTTCCACTACGTCGAAAGTATTTACCACTAACTCTTCCGCTACAGTGGAAGTCTTTACCACTAAGTGTTCCGACCGTCAACACTCAGACAATCAATTTTTTTTTTGAATTTTCTAGTCATCAAATTTTGATCTCTGCTGGGCAGAAAGAAGTTCTGTTTCTATCACTGCCTCTACATGGTCCATTCAGGCCCATGCTGTAAGCATGAGCTCTGATACCACGCTGTCACGACCCCATCCCTCCGACCGACGAAGAGGACGCGACCCCATGGCGTTAACCATCCGGGCTAAGAGCCCCATGAACATGTACATGCATAAAAATTGCTAAAACAGAATGTTGAAGCAAATTTATTGAACTAGAACATGCACACATGAACATTTATCATGCACAAATGTAATTGTTTATCAGGCACAACGGAATCAACATACATTTATACAAGCATTCATTCAACATGTCCATCATAATCATTAACAGTAAATATAGTTGTGGAAATAGAAATGGACAAGAGCACTTATCTTATGAATAAATCAATCTGCAACCAGCTACGTCGCTACAACATTCCACCCAACCATAGGCCCGCATGCTCCTTGATCTCTCAGCAACGCTACCACCCCCGAGCTGGGCATGATTCTCCAAGGAATAAGGGAACAAGCAAGCTTACACATAGCCACAAAACACAAAAACATAGCCAAGCTAACACAGTTGGGTTTATCAGGCCATCCAGGAGCTAGGAAAGGATAAATGCTTAGCTGGTGGGCTCGTTACAGAGCCAAGAACACCTACACCAAAACTAGCTTGACTTCTAAGACACCCACACACACCCAACACAAGGAATCAGTCCCTTCTCTGCTACACAGTCCCTCAAGCCCTGCACTCCCTTCCAGTGCTATTCAGGGGTTGTGGAGAAGAAATCCAGCCCTCTAGCTCCGTCTGTGTGGTTTCCATCCACCAGGTTTATCAAGCAAACCAAGCCCCATCCCTGCTCCCTACACAATCCAAAGACCAACCATTGCACGTTGTCAATTAAGCAGCAATTACAACTTAGCAGGGGAAACGATTCTTGAGTCGTTCTTGGCCCTATCGTGGCCAAAACAACTCCCAGCGAATTACAACAGGCCACTAAATGTATCAGTGCACACAATTTACAACATGGGGGAAAACAACCGTCCCAAAATGTATTAGCATACAATACCAACAAATGTGGGAAACAACAGCACGTCCCAGGCAATGAATACACCGAAAGACTTACACAAACCACACTGGGGAAGAAATTACAGTCTCCCAGCCTGTGCGTGAGTAACAACAACGCAGGACACAGAGCATGAGAGAAGATTTGCGCCTAGTTCCAAATGCGGGTAGAGAACACACCCGATTCCTCGTTGGGGAACAATGGGAATGACAGTGGAGATGACTCCTCCCTCCTGGCTGCGTGAGACCAACAAAACAGAAAAATACCTGTGCGTGAGAGGATAAACAGACAATCCGAAGTGTGTGAGAGCTTCAGCACTATCGTGGAAAGAATGGTATGCCTGTGTGTAGATGAAAAGACCGTGAGGAAGGAACAAACTGTGGAGGCAACCCGCAGTGGAGAGAATGCGTGAGTCCTGGCAGTGGCTTTTTTTCCATTTTGAAAGTCAACCGTGGGTGGAGTGTGTGTGTGGGAAAGGACTGACAGTACTGCCACACTCCCCACTCAGCCATAACAGCCTCAACTACCCAGCAGCAGTTCTTAATGCTGTAGGTGGTTGGGTAAGACAAGGTGGTGACACATGAGTTTTCCCCCACCCTTATCCTTGTGAAAATCATGCCCCTTCTCAATTTTAGTTGCCACGATTGTAGCTGGTCGGGTTCATTTTAATTAAAGATGCATATGTACATGTTGATACACTTAATATATGCCGCATGCCCCGATATACCATCGGTGACAATTTAAATCCAAAACATAGCATAACTGATCAATGGTGGGGCCTTGGCCTTTAGCTCCGCACCATGATCCTTTACAATATATACATCATATACATCTAATGCAACGAGGTCAAAATCAGGGTTCTTAGCTTTCAAATGCAACTGCAACTGCAACTGGTTCTCTTTCTCATGTAGGTTCTTAGCTTTCAAATGCAACTGGTTCTCTTTCTCATGGCTAACAACTGGTATCCTTGATTTCCTTTGCTCTATTGAAAGTTCTAATGCCTTTTTTTCTTCAAGCCCCCTATAAAAATGAAGGCCACCATTCATAACCTGGGATAGAAAGAAGACGCTCTGGGTGTCTGGTATAGAGCCCAGAGACAGTTGTCTTCTATGAAAACCTCCATGAGGCAGACTTCCTACAAAAGAATCTTGTTTTCCTTGTTTCCTAACATGATCAGATAAATCTCCCGATGAGGGAGACCTGCGTAATACTCTCTTTTCCTTCAATTGTTCAACATTTCCAAGAGGTTCCTTCTGCTTTGTGGATGATGAGGCATGCTCTTCATTCTGATACATACCTTGTCTCATGTGTACAATTTGTTCCTCTAGGTGAACAACTTCTTCCTCAAGCAGAGCTACTTTTGCAAGAAGCTGCTTTGTCTGAAGAGGCCAGCAAGAAAGCATATCTGTCAAGTATATTTTAGTATAATAGATTCTAGACACCTCCACTTAGACAAGAACAATTTGAGAAATTTAATAGCTCACACTTTATATTTGTGAAAGCCTATAATTAGAGTAGAAAGTCATACCTTACAAATAGTTCAACCTATCAATCCATTGGAGGTTTTTCTATAAAAAAAATATTTATCTGCCATTCCCTTATGAGAGTGAAAGCAATCCATCATTTGAAGACAAGAATATGGATATGATTTAAGAATTCTAAATAGGATTATAAAACTCTCATACAGGAATAAGTGAAGCGAAAGATATGCCCATCTTGTTTCATCCACAATTCTAAATGCTAACTTTTCACTAAAACATTATGGTTGCAAACTAGATCTTCAAGGCATTCATCCAATGATTTTAATCACCTACTAAAGCTTGTTGTGTTCATCATATTTTAAGTTTACCTTTTGAGGAAGAAATTATGGAAGATGAGGGAGAACTCCCAAAGGTCTTGTGAAGGCTCTTTCCAATGCTCTATGCACATCCTCCTGATGCCTAAGTGTTCTGTGTATCCTATCAACCTACAATTTGAAGTGAACACATAGTCAATAATATAGACATTAAAGTTTGGCTACAAATAATTATTCCATTCAGATATATACCAAGGAGAATTTCAATCACATTGGAGAGACGAAAACAACCCAGAATCTGGACAAATTGGGAACAGTCAGAATCAATCAACAATGAACATTGCTCATATAAAACAATTAGCTCACACATAGGTGAACTATTGTTTTTTTACCATTATAGTATTTCCAACATTTCAGACCCTATAACAACATTCTGGGCACTCCTATAGCCTCAAAAGGCCATGCCTCAAACTTCCATGATTTTAAAAACATTCATAATCTAACCAAACAGATTATGAGGCATAGATTCTCCTCCAAGTTAAACAAAAATACAAAAATCCTATAAATATTTTTTTTAAAGAAAAAGAGAAACTACCTCTTAAAAGGGCCATACAACCACCCGTGTAAAAGCCTTGCCTACCCTCTTTAACCTACCAAAAACGGTTTTGAGTAAATAAGGGTTCATGAAATCAAGTAACATGATTACCTTGTGCATGCCACCATGAAATGAATGTTATGATTCTTAAAATTGTGAAATATGGATAAATCCTTTATATTTTTAGACGTGAGAAAAGGTAAACCTTTTCTTTTCTTAATTTTAACAATCTTTCCCTTTTGAACCTTTGGTCCATAAAGTGCCAGGTTTTCCTTTGGGTTTTACTTCTCTTATAAAAAGGTTCGTAAATCAGACCCTTGCCAAATAACATAAAGAGTGATAACCCTTTGACCTGATTACTTAATCAAATCTGAGTTAGAAATTGGGCTCCCTTCACATTGTAATGAAAAATAATTATGAGTGGTATTTCCACTTGGGGTATCTCAAAACTTCCATCTTGATCAATATCCTTCATGAAGTATGAGTGAACATAATTAATAAGATTTAGAAGGTAACCTTTTTTTCCTTGAGACTATTTTTTGTCCATAATTAATAGTTATGAGTGAACATAATTAGTAGTATTTTGTTCTCTTTTAACATATATGATGTTCACCATAATTAATAGTATTTTGGTATTTCTATCCCTAGAAAGGATCTTCATTGAATTTTAATTTGCAACAGTTTCAAGGTTTCATTAATTGGTAATTCACTTTTAAAGTTTATGGAGGCCACTAGGGGCCCAACATTCTCCTCCATAACATTATCCAGCCTCTTTATGGACTATACAAATCTGCAGGTCGCTTCTATTGAGAATCTAATCTTGGTATATTTATCCATTGGGGAAATGTTTCAATTTTTAGACCTACTATATCAAAATATTGTTAACCCATAAAAGTATGAATGATGATGAAAGTTTAGACATATTACCTTGCAGCCTATGCCTTTTAAAATTTTAATACTCTGTTTTATATGTTTTATAAAAAGAGGAACAACCCTAACGTTCTTCACACAGTTTCTTTTGGCAAGTTGTCATTACTTGATGTTTGTTAGCATCTCATTTTTTTTTAATATATCTTTGGTAACTCAGATTTAAGCTTGAATAATATGGTTGAATATGCAAAAATTTCATTATTTAAAGAAGCTAAACAATTGTATAATTTTACCTCTTCATTTCAACTGTTACAAAAATTCATACTCTGTTTACATATTTGAAAGAGCACCCCTATCTCATTAAGATAACAACTCCCATATTGGTGTTGTGTTTTGTAAGTTTTATAAGGAATTCATTGCATTTTATAGATCAACTGATTGCAAGTTAGGTATATGAATTGCAGAGTACCCCAACTTGAACCACTATGAGAACAAATTTCAGTACTTGAACTGCAATGGTTAAAGTTTATAAGAGGGTGTAGACCTCCCAAGCCATGGTGAGAAATGTGTGGCTAATATGCTCACGGATTTATGAAAGCTGACCTTTCCAACTCAAAATTAAAAATCAAAATCATCAAATCACAGAGATTTATACATTAGAGTTGAATTACTAACTATTAAGGAAAACCTTGATTGGAATTTAGTTGTAGTGAGCAACTCTAGAAAGCAGCAAGAGAGAGAGAGAGAAACAATAGTAACAAATATCATACATCTTTCTCGAGGCTTAATATTCTTTCCTAGCATGAAGATGTTTGAGAGCGAGCATTCCCTACGATGGGTCTTTGAAATTCTTGTCTCTGAATACCCTTCAGGAAAAAAAAAACATCAGTTATTGAGTTAAACAAGGATGGATCACATTCTGTTGGATGGAGTCTAAACCTTAGTTTGAATCAACGAATAAGAGAGAAAGTACCTTGTCATCATTCCCAGTTCTGTTTGCTAACCAAGAGAAGCTATTGTTCCAGGAAACAATGGATTCCTTCTCCCCACCATGATATGATAACCTGTCAGAGTAGCACACAACACAAGAACAATGAACTATAATATAAATATAGTATTTTGTTGTTGCCATTAAGGGGAGGGCGAGCAAAATAAAGTACTTTTTTTGTTTCTTCTTGTATAAAATGGACAAATAGCATGGAAAAGAAAAGTAGATAGGACAGTACCTTTTAGTTTGGAGTTGGATGCTTTGCATGCCAAAAAGGAAGCTTGCATTGGCGGGAACAGAAGAGGACAAGTACAGATGAAGCAGTTGTACTAGTAAATTAAAAAATCGACTAACAAACTGTTGCAACAGTTATTTACTTATAGAACATATACTCTCTTATGGAGAGTATTTTGAAACAATTTGAGTATCGTGAATATTTGAAACCAACTGAATGTACAAATAGTATACTTGTAGTAGAAGTTAAAAAATGGGGAACAAATTTACTTTCAAACCAAGTATAGGGATACCATGGGGAAAAAAACAGACATAGGTATGAAGTCAAGAAGTACAAGCTAAATATACACATGGGATAAATATACAACAGAACTTAAGAATTTAGTATATATTCTGAACTGTTTCCATGTACATACAGTATAGTGTGAATTGTTTCTCTGATGATAAGAGAGTATTTGAAACGAAATGAGGATTTCAAATTTTTTAAACCAATTTAATGTACACATAGTCTAAATTGAGTATAAGTAACAAATGGACAGGCACGCACCAGCCACGAAGAGGAGGGGAATGAAGGTTAAAGGAAAAACAAAGTCACATGCTAGTCACGAAGAGGATGGAAAGAAAGTCTAGAAGGCACATGAAAACAATTTATAATCAATGAGGAGTCACCAAATATATGTAGGTAAGCTAGCCCAATATCTTTGGCGACCCGTAATGATACCCAGAGTGCTAAAAGTTCTGCTCTAGTATTAGTACTACTCCCACATACAAGCTTAAAATCTTCAAGGTCTCTACATGGCCCTTTAAGTAAGAGAACTTTTTACACGTAAACATTTCAGGTCTTCATATATTTCATTGCTTCATGGGAGTCTAGAAGGCACATGAAAACAATGTATATGCAAGCTAAAAAAAGGAGTCAAAAGCCAAAGGATGTGTTGTTTTTTCCCTGAGATAAAAAGGAGGTGTTTACTTGATTCCTGGACTAAAGGAAGTGCAAAATAAAGAACAATACAGAGCTCCCACAAGGTATTGATTGTTCAAGAGTGTAAAGTGAAAGCTATGGATCAATTCAGATATAAACACGTGGGTAGGTTGTGGCCAATATATGGTTCAAAATTTGCAGTTGGTTAAAATTTGATAGGATTTAGTTCTAAAAGAACACATAAAAACATGTTTTCTTTGCTACATGAATAACCTGTAGTTTGGTGGGTATTTCATACATGAAGACCAAGGAGTTTATTTTTTTACCATTAGGTGAAAACTTCTAAAGATAAAGTTAGTATAAAATTAAAAAAATATTGGGAAATTTATAAATGACAAAATAAACAAATATAAAGGAGAAAGTAAGGAAAGTTTGATTATAATAAAACGTATCAAAGCAATTTTGCAATTTGTAATGGATTTTGAACTTGTTTTTTTTGTCCACGATGAAAAAGCTATGACGTGTTATTCAAAAGATTGAATCAAAATTATATAATTAGTTCAAAAATATCAAACTAATCTTGATATCCTTATTGATCTAATACTTGTAATATAATACAATAATCATAATACTAAATCGACATAGTACTAAAATCTGTTCATTGATCTACTACTTGTAAATCACTTTTAAGACTTTAAGTGGATTCTAGACTTATTTCCTTGTCATTGTGGTAGAATGATGAGAATATTAGATTCGGTAAAGATACAGATATTTCTCTCTTTGCAACCCTAAACTAAGATAAAATGAAGGAAAAAGGTAATATCACATTGTCTTCCTGACGTTAGAGTATTTAAAACAAAAGTTAATATTCTTGGTCCTAAGTTCACTTGAGGTTCCAAGTTTTTTTTGCAGTCGGGAAAAACAGCTCCTTGATATTCTAATGAAACAAAGGTAACCTTGTACATCATCAAACAACTGTCCATACCCCAATGGGTCAGACAGAACAGTAAATATTACATTACAATGCAGTTCAAAACAGAAATATAACTATACCCAAGATGTGAAAAAATACAGCAGCACCTGGGTATCAATACATGAAAAGGTCCTCTCATAAGTGAGCATTATATACATCAGTCAGAGAAATGTCCATAAACAACATAACAAGAGCCCAGACACCTTATCCAAAGCAGGCAAGTGACTCTCAAAATTCCTGTAACTGCTGCTCAGCATAATTAGAAATATCTCAAAAAAATCCATGAGATAAATATCTGAAATAGAATGAGCAAATTCTAAAAAAGATGGATTGAGACTTCCCCAATAAACTCATCATCATAAGATTCAGTAAGTAAGAGATGACCAGGATCCATATACAAACCCTCCATGGAGAAGATGTCTGCCCTCTTGTTATGTTCCCTATAGACATGACTAAAATCCACCCAGGAGAATGAGGATATGAGTAATCTAGTGTTGTAGCACCAAGCCTCAACGTTCACCATGTGAAGGGCGGATTCCCCCTTTGTCCAATTTATAATCACCGAGGAGTCGCCAAATATATGTAGGTAAGGCAGCCCAATATTTTTGGCGACCCGTAACGATGCCTAGAGTGCTAAAAGTTCTGCTCTAGTATTAGTACTACTCCCACATCCAAGCTTAAAAACTGCAAGGTCTCTACATGGCCCTTTAATTAAGATAACTTTGTACACTTAAACATTTCAAGTTTTCATATATTCATTGCTTCATGGGAATAATTTTTTAATTCCATGCATAAGCAAAGTTATTTTCTTTGTGAAATGTGCCAAAACAATCCTCAATAACTACTTCAGATTTGCATCACAACTTCATACCAAATCTACCCTTCAACAAACTTTCAAATATGTCTACTGAAGAGAAGGCTCTTCTTTGCAAAAAAGTGCCACATTTTTTCTTTACATTCCTCTCTAAGAGCACCTTGAGAATTCACAAGAAAGTGTTTTATGTCAGATATGTAAGTTTTTTGCATAAATTTTGAGCCCTTCTGTGTGAAGAGACTGTTCACCAAGTTACTCTAAAATAATCTTTATTTTTAAAGGAAATGTTGATTTCTAGACCGCTCTCCCCAAATAGACTCTATATGAAAGAAGGCATTCTTCAATGCTTGCGGCATAACCCAACTTGATAGTCTATACCCTTGCTCCACTATTCTTGGACCACTTGAGTTGATCATATTCTTCTAAAATTTTAATAGCACTATGGTTAACAATATATACAAAATGTATACTAAAAATATATACAAAATGTTTCAATTATTTAGCCAAATGACCTTGTAAGTTTACATCAAATTCCTATCACAATATATGTACATTATATACAACCTTTATGTGCTAAAAAGAGTGAGAGAGGATAATGGAATTCTTATTCATTGTAGTGGATAGGTAACGAGGGAGAAGCGATGATGCAATGGATGAAGAATAAATAAGAGCTGATAGCAATGGGATAAGGTTAGTAATATAGAATAGAGGTTAAGAGGAGTTGGTAGGGTCACTTAGTAATGTTTATTGTGTATGTAGGAATAACCAAAACCAACTATAAATAAAAGAATCCAACTTACTAGGTAACAAAGATTAAATTAAAGGTTCAACATATTCCATTTACCACCATCCATAGAAGTCAAAGGATCCAACATTGTTAAAAAGAAACTTTGAATGTATTATATTTTAAGAATAATAATAGACATAATATTTTTCCATGAAAACCAACATTATTAATTGTTACATAAAGCTTCAAGCTCCAAATAGTTTACATGAAAGTAGTTCCAACAAGAAGTAGCAGTGGTCAAAATGTCAAAACAAGGTATGCATGCATTCATTTTAAGTAAATGCTTCCTTTTGCAAAAATTTGTTAGAGAAAACTGTGCCTTTAATTCCTAGCCTCTACTACTTCAAAAGCTAGAATAAATTGGAATCTACAGCAAAACCATAATAAATAGGAAAGCCTTGACAATATTATCGCAAACGAGGAAAAGGGTACACATTGCAAAAATGAATATCATTCCTAAGTTGAACTATGGAAAAGTGAATAAATTTGAACGCTTTCAATAAAGAATAAAGTAGTAATAGTAAAAAACTCACAAACTGATACAAATTTATTATTAAGAGTCTTAGCTCAAGTTAAGCAACGACTAATAACACGATATAACATCCACCAGAAAAACTTATCCAAGAGGCATGGGAGATGCATCATTATTAAAGAACTTAGTGAAAACATAAAAATTGAAAATATAGACAGGGCAGCAAATAGAGGTGTTGAAGCATATGGACAACCGAGTCGTGTTACGAAAGAAGGGAAACCCAAATATGTCAAAGATTTCCCGTTTAAAGCGATGCCAATAGATGTTTATGTGTAGAAGGAAAATGCAAAAATCCGCAATGTTCAACAACGGAAATATTTTTCGGTACTCAAGCCCATGTAGCATAATCATGAATGGCAAGAACCTGTCAATGTATTTTAATGAGAACTCCCTTTAGATGGTCATAAACATTGACATGATCAGGACTGTCCAACTTGCACCATTTTTCACCTAAGCTTAAAATTAAAACGATGTAATTATTCATTGAACAAAGCTACCAACTTTTCAGACTGCACTCAGAGGTATGCTACTACCCTTGATGCATCTGGACCTAATGTAAGATTGTCAACGCAAGGTAGAAATTCTATAAAGAAAAATAAAAGTCAGAAATGTCGATAACTTAAATGCCTTTCATTGAGAACACTCTTTAGATGCCATCAACATTGGCCTGCTCAACACTATCCAGTTCGGGCTGTTATTTTCACTGAAGGTTGGAAGTCAGAACAATATAATTACTTAATGAACAGAGTCATCAAATTTATGGATTGCACTTTGAGGTCTATTGGTGCGACTGATGCAGCTAGCCCTAATGTGAGTCTACTGTGAGTTTGTCACCGCAAGGCAAGAATTATATGGAGAAAGAGCAAAGTCAGGAAGCTTCATAAAGAAAGAAAAAAGCTTGAGCATATCTCTCCACATAATATATGAAAGATAGATGAAACCAACAGAAACCTGCTAGTTTCTAATACCAAGCAAGTGGCATCCCAAATCCAACATCAGCCTAGAAAAGAAAATGAGTGAATCAATAGTTTAATGAAGCATGGGACAAATCCAATTTGTTACGATTAAAATTGGATGGTGCTATCCTTTTCAAAGTATAATTTACATTATCTTTATTTTGTTTACATTAATTTCCATTTGACAATGACTGCAAATTCCGTTGGACTAGTACACGTATTACATAGTTTCAACCAACAAACTTTAAAACTATCATAAATTTTTTTTGGGTAAGAATTCTCTTTTCATGGACGTCTGAACTCCATATTTTTTTATATAACTATAATTTTGTGCCATACTTCAATCTCAGAATTTATACACAAGGCAATGATATAAACTCTAACAATTCCTATTTTTTTTAGCCATTAATGGTACCAAACTTTTGGTACATGATTGTGTCGAGGCATAGTGTCCATTTGAACAAAATTAACTTGTAAACTACTTCTATTCAAAGGGCCATTGTTACCCTACTTTGAGTCTCGCTTGATCTTTCGTATTCTTATCTTAGAAGCCCATTTTCTCACAAAAGCAAGCCACCCGTCTTGTTTGCTTATTAATGATTTTAAAAGCCAACTTTAACTTCAACGTAAAGGCCTAGTTTTTCAGCATCTCTTATACCTTAAGCTCACCAAGCAACTATAGCAGCCCAGAACATAGGAGGGACCTTCACAAGAACCAAAGGAAGTTGCTCTTATGTAAAGTACTTTTTAGTTAATTCTAGTCTTATGTAAAGTAATTTCTAGTTCATACTGGTATTTGGATTGGAAATGTTGGAAAAACACTTTTTCTTCATGACTTGAAGTGAACTATAGAGTGCATACTAAACCTGACCAACCCTAGAGTCACTTCACATTTCCTTAAAGCTCAACAAGGATTTTAAACTAAAGGGGAAAATGAATACTGTAAGCTGAAACCTTTATGAGTGATAAACCCTAAATGTCTTCATAATGTGGTATGTTCTCCGGTACTAATGTGCCGCAACACATGACTAAGATGTTCAGAACCCTGAAGGAGCTAGGGTTACCTTCTGAGTTCAGTCATCTCACAACATCGGCCATTAAACCAGAACCAAGGCGCTTTCTACACCTGTTGCTCTAACCTCTCCAAAATTCATCGGGAGGGCTCTTTCTATAGGAAGTTCTCTCTAGGAATCACCTCACGGCAATCTAGAATCGCTAGACAATTGCGGTTCTGACCAACTCAAGAGTCACGGCTCTCAAAAAATTGTCGCACTATAGAAGAAAGAAAAATGTTTGGAAATGACTATTCATTTTTTCGTCTATGCATCCAACCATACTTCTCCACGTGTCTTCTTCGTGATCTGCTAATTCTCTGAATGTATTCTTCATGATCCGCTGGTTCTCCGCGTGTCTTCTTCGTGATCTGTTGGTTCTCACGTCTTCCTATTCTTTCAAATTGACTTTTGCTGGGTAGTATAAAAATTTGGTGCTCATAGTCCAACCTTCCAGATGCTTGGGAGGTGAAGGTTAGAACCCAGTCTGGAATCCTCCGCAAGTGATAGCATTGATGGCTGGACCTGCCACTTAACCCCCATCCCCGAGTTCTTAATTTATTAATTGTTTCGGTTGGTGCCTTGCTCTGTCCTAGTGGACAATACAAAAAACCTATGAACAATGCGCAGCCCAGGAGAAGACACGCATAAAAGTACCACTGGAAAGAGGGAAGACGACATCTATAGTGGTTTAGAACAAAACTTCAGAGACAAACGCCTAACGACATTCCATTGAAGTCTGTGATTATATTTGATTGAAGATGCAAGTGGAAATTCTAAAATATGTTCAATTCTAGGTTTTAGTGCAGTTGTCTATATTTCAGCTTATTCTTTACTTTGCATGTGGAATCATATCTATCTAACCTGTTACATTTCATTACCTATGACTTAATGCTTTATCCAAAACAGTTTAGAAATTTTCATTTTTACTGGAGTTTGGAATGTCGATAACTTAAATGCCTTTCATTGAGAACACTCTTTAGATGCCATCAACATTGGACTGCTCAACACTATCCAGCTCGGGCTGTTATTTTCACTAAAGGTTGGATGTCAGAACTATATAATCATTCAATGAACAGAGCCATCAAATTTATGGATTGCACTTTGAGGTCTGTTGGTGCGACTGATGCAGTTGGCCCTAATGTGGGTCTACTGTGAGTTTGTCACCGCAAGGCAAGAATTATATGGAGAAAGAGCAAAATTAGGAAGCTTCATAAAGAAAACAAAGGTTCAGCATATCTCTCCACATATATATGGAAGACAGATGAAACCAACAGAAATCTACCAGTTTCTAATACCAAGCAAGTGGCATCCCAAATCCAACATCAGCCTAGAAAAGAAAATGAGTGAAGCAATAGTTTGATGAAGCATGAGACAAATCCAATTTGTTACGATTAAAATTGGATGGTGCTATCCTTTTCAAAGTATAATTTACCTTATCTTTATTTTGTTTACATTAATTTCCATTTCACAATGATTGCAAATTCCGTTGGATTGGTACACGTATTACATAGTTTCAACCAACAAACTTTAAAATTACCATAATTTTTTTTTGGTAAGAATTCTCTTTCCATGGACGTCTGAACTCCATATTTTTTTATATAACTGTAAGTTTGTGCCATACTTCAATCTCAGAATTTATACACAGGGCAATGATATAAACTCTAACAACAAACTTTAAAATTACCATAATTATTTTTTGGTAAGAATTCTCTTTTCATGGACGTCTAAACTCCATATTTTTTTATATAACTGTAAGTTTGTGCCATATTTCAATCTCACAATTTATACACAAGGAAATGATATAAACTCTAACACTTCCTTTTTTTTTAGCCATTAATGGTAACAAACTTTTGGTACATGATTGTGTCAAGGCATAGTGTCCATTTGAACAAAATTAACTTGTAAACTACTTCTATTCAAAGGGCCATTGTTACCCTACTTTGAGTCTCGCTTGATCTTTCATATTCTTATCTTAGAAGCCCATTTTCTCACAAAAGCAAGCCACCCCTCTTGTTTGCTTATTAATGATTTTAAAAGCCAACTTTAACTTCAACGTAAAGGCCTAGTTTTTCAGCATCTCTTATACCTTAAGCTCACCAAGCAACTATAGCAGCCCAGAACATAGGAGGGACCTTCACAAGAACCAATGAAAGTTTCTCTTATGTAAAGTACTTTTTAGTTAATTATGGTCTTATGTAAAGTAATTTCTAGTTCATACTGGTATTTGGATTGGAAATGTTGGAAAAACACTTTTTCTTCGTGACTTGAAGTGAACTATAGAGTGCATACTAAATCTGACCAACCCTAGAGTCACTTCATGTTTCCTTAAAGCTCAACGAGGATTTTAAACTAAAGGGGAAAATGAATACTGTAAGCTAAAACTGTTATGAGTGATAAACCCTAAATGTCTTCATAATGTGGTATGTTCTCTGGTACTAATGTGCTGCAACACATGACTAATCTGTTCAGAACCCTGAAGGAGCCAAGGTTTGCTTCTGACTTCAGTTATCTCACAACAACAACCATTAAACTAGAACCGACGCACTTTTTATAGTTGTTGCTCTGACCTCTCTAGAAAACGTCTAGCAGGCTCTTTCTACAGGACGGTCTCTTTCACAGGATGGGCTCTCTAGAAATCACCTCACGGCAATCCAGAATTATCGAACAACTGCGATTCTGACCAACTCAAGATTCACGGATCTTCAAAAATCGTCGGACTGTAGAAGAAAGAAAAAAGTTTGGAAACCATTGTTCATATCGTCGTCTAGTCATCTAACCGTATTTCTCTGCGTGTCTTCTTCGTGATCCGCTGGTTCTCCACGTGTATTTTTCATGATCCGTTGGTCCTCTGCATGTCTTCAAAATGACTTTTGCTGGGTAGTATAAAACTTCGGGTGCTCATAGTCTGACCTTCCGAATCCTTGGGAGGTAAAGGTTAGAACCCAGTATGGGCTCCGCCGCAAAGTGACAACATTAATGGTTGTACCTGCCACTTAACCGCCATCCCTGAGTTCTTAATTGATTACATTTTTCGATTGGTGCCTTTCTCTGTCCCAGTGGACAATCCAGAAAACCTATGAACAATGCGTAGCCCAGGAGAAGACACACGTAAGAACCTATGAACAATGCTCAGCCCAGGAGAAGACACACATGAAAGTACCACTGGCAAGAAGGACGATGACATATACAGTGGTTTAGGACAAAACTTTAGAGAAAAATGCCTAACGGCGTTCCATTGAAGTCTGTGATTTGCTTGATTGAAGATGCAAGTGCAAATTCTAAAATATGTGCAATTCTAAGTTTTAGTATAGTTGTCTATATTTCAGCTTATTCTTTACTTTGCATGTGGAATCATCCATCTCTCCTGTTACATTTCACTACCTATGACTTAATGCTTTATCCAAAACAATTTAGAAAATTTCATTTTATTGGAGTTTGGTGAAGCGGAAAATCCAAAGGGGACACAGTTTTAGTTTTTCTTTTAGATTGTTTTAGGATTTTTGAAAGTTTTAGAGACCCTCAAAACCTCTAGGACATGGAAAACTATCTTTGAAACTTTAACTTATAAAACTATGCCAAACATCAAATGTTTGCGAAATTTCTACTTAAAACTTATTTTTGCACCCTCTTGGATAGGCAACCTACCTTACTCATTTATCATTTATCCTCAACATGCCAAAACTCTATGGACATTGATTTGATTCATATTGTTGGGAAATAGGGCAGACCCGGGTTTGATCCTTTTATGTCGCACCAACAAAAGACCCACAGTGTTGGCCCTTTCGACAACAACCTGTGCGCAGGTTGCAGTCTCACTCGAAACAGCTATGGGGTGCCGCAGAATCAGGTTTCTACAAGCAGAGAGGGATATTACTGTACCTTAGCCTTTAATAAACTTATTAATCAATGATTACACAGCTTTATCATTCACTCATATACAACTTCGCAGATAGATAAACAACCGTGACTTGCTTAACCCACTACAGGGAATTCATAGCGAAGCTTGTTATTAGCAGTGATCTAATTTATCAAATGTATACAGTTATTAATGCATAAAAGATAACAGAAAGAGAAACAGCACAAGAAACCACAACACCAAATATAACGTGGTTCAACCCCAGTGTAGGGGCTACGTCCACCAAACTGTGTTTTATTCAACTTGCTACAAAACCACAGTTTGATCTGCGCACTCAGCTGCAGATCCCTTCAGTCCTTTCAAGCCACGCACACAGTAGTAGGCCTCTGTGCACACAACTGCAGATCTTTCCTTAATCTTCTTACAAAACCCTCTGCGCACACAGCTGCAGAGGTTGTCCACGCACACAGCTGGGACTTAACCTTTCCTTACACAATCATCCTTAGCTTCACCTTTCTTTCTTTACATCAAAAAGCCTAACCTTTCTTATTTACCCGAGTGCCTATTTATATCGTACTATTTACAAAAACATGGATTCAAACCATGGGCACCCAAAACCCTAAACCCTGGTCTTAAGCCACAGTTTTATTACAATAGAGGACTTTGACTCAACCCCCGACACCCCTAAGACTATTTTGAGTCAAAACTCGCGGAGTTACCCATCTTAAGGACCGTTGAGGTGCGCACCCCAACAGGCCCCTAAGACTCACCAGTGTCCCGTCCCGGGGCACTTATCTGCTCGGCTGGTGGTAAATTTTGCTTGGCGAAGACACTGTGCGCTGGTTCCTGGAGTCCTTCCTACTGGTTGTCAGCTGTCGGCTTCTTTGCTTTTTTATATTTATGCTGAGCAAGGCCTTGTGGATCCATCTACAACCCCATCCTTTGCTCGGGTTGGAGACACTTAACCATCCACAGCTTGGGGTCCCCTGGAATCGCGTGTCACGCTGCATAAGACACACAGCTGCCACAGTTCTGCTATGCTGGAAGATTTCAGGGCGGGGCTCCCCAGAGTCGTTTGGCGAGGTCTTATGGCCTTCGTTGCGCCACGTTAAAGCGAATTTGTGCCTGCCTTCACCTGATTTAGAGCAAACTTCTGCCTGCCTGTGTTCCTAAGTCGAATACGACTATACTGGCGGATTACTCAGAAGGTTCTGCAGACCTCTCTCTCTGAGCTCTCGCACTAGCTCCTGGACTTCACAATTGTTTGACATGGCTCCAGTCGGGCAAACTCCAAGAAGTGCTTTGAGGAAAATTTCACAATCCAATGTAGCTTACTTATAGAATTCCGTTACAAAATCTGTCAGCATAGTGTATTAGTGACACCAAATCTGCTTGAATGCCAAGAATCTCGTCACACCCGACCTCAGATTTTCCCAAAATCTCATAATTACAGGTATTGAGAGTAGCTCACGTGCCGCTGCCGCCAATTTCATTTTGTCCCATCCATCACATTCTACGCTGCGACACAGTTGGAACCTACGACACAACGACCACCTTCCACTTCAACACAGTAGGACCCTGCGACCCCTGACCAGCCTGCGACTTTCCATACTTCATCCTTCAGACTGCGACATCCCCTAGTGTTATGAGTAGCTTCTCTTATGGTCCCGTACCCGATTTCAGCTGTTCTGGGTACGCAGACTTTTCTTTCTTGGTGCTACCTCCGATTCTGAGTACCTGGCCTGTCCCTGTACTTTTTTAGACGACTCCCATTTATCATAGAAGGGAAAAGGTCTCCATTTAACTTAGCTAGCTGGACTGAACCCCCATCAGTAACTTTCTGTACTATATATGGTTCCTTCCAATGTGTCTTGAACTTTCCTGGGAACTTTATGAATTTGCTGTCATAGAGGAGCATAAGGTCACCCTGCTGGAATTGTTTCTTCTTGATGTGTCTGTCATGCCACGCTTTTTCTTGAGCTTTCTGCACGTGTTGCTAGAAACCTGCAATAAATCTATCTTCTTCGAGTGCTAATATCTGTTTCAGTCTCTCTGTCATTATGGCTGGGTCATCCATCTCGGTGAAAGCAGATATTCTGAGGCTGGGAACAATGTATTCCATGGGCATGACGGCTTCTTGCCCATAAACTAGTCGAAAAGGTGTATGGCCTGTCAACTTTTTACAAGTAGTTCTGTAAGCCCATAGCACTGCTGGAATTCGAAGGTCCCAATCATTTCTGTTAGCATTACAAATCTTTGTCAAAGCATGCTCAAGGATCTTATTAAAAGCTTCGACAGTTCCATTTGCTTGTGGATGATAGGCTGTACTTTTCTGATGGTATACTTGAAATTCTTCAATCAGTACTGCAATAGTTTTATTTAAGAAATGTGATCCTTGATCACTCATAAGGACGCGAGGACACCCAAACCTGGATAAGATGTGATCAAAGATGAATTGCGCAGCTGTAGTAGCGCTACAGTTCTTGACTGGTTGGGCTTCAGCCTAACGGGTAAGGTAGTCGGTAGCTGTAATAATATATCGCGCTCCGGACTTCTTCGCAGGGGGTTGATAGGGCCGACAAAGTCAATAGCCCATTTGTCAAAAGCTTGTAAGGTTACCTGCGGAACTAGGGGCATTTCATCCCGCCTGGATAGTTTTCCTGTCCTCTAACAGACGTCGCAGCTGTGGCAATATTCTCTTGCATCCTTATGAACTGTGGGCCACCATAGGCCAGCTGTCAAAATATTCTGTGCAGTGGCTTTCCCTGCATAATGACCTCCTGCTATGCCAGAGTGTGCTTCAGCCAAAATTAGTGGCCGTTCATGCTCCAAGACGCATCTGCGCAGTATTTCATCTGGTCCCATTTTGTACAGTTGTCCCACTATTAAGGTGAAGTCCGCTGCTCGAACCACCAACTGCTTCTTCTGCTGTGTGGTCATCTCGGGGGGTGGAAAACCTGTAGACAAGTATTGAACAATATCCTGAAAATAGTCATCAACCATCTGGATAGCAAATAGCTGGGCATCAGGAAGACCTTCGTCCAAATTGGTAGGTTCTTCGCCTGAGTCGAGCCTCGACAAGTGGTCAAGTCCTAGGTTAAGTCTTCCAGGCTTAACGATGATCTCAAAATCATATTCTTGGAATAGGATCAGCCACCGACATATTCTTCCACCTAGCACAGGCTTGTTAACTACATACTTCAAAGAAGAATGGTCAGTAAACATCTTAAAATGAGATCCTAGCAGATAATGTCGAAAATTATGTAGTGCATATACCATAGAGAGACCTTCGCGTTCTGTCATAGTATAATTTTTCTCTGCGGTGGACAATTTTCTTCTTGCAAAAGAGATAGGGTGATCGATATTACCTACTCCTAACTGAGCTAGCACAGTGCCCAGAGCAATGGAGGATGCGTCGACATGCACATGGAACTCTTTGTTCCAGTCAGGAAATACTAGAATAGGGGCGGTGACCATTTTTTCCTTTAAAATATCTAAGCTTGCTTGACACTCCGGTGTCCACTCGAACTTGATATCTTTCTTCAGCTGCCTCTCCAACGGAGTGGTAATCTGGGCATAGCCTTGGATGAATTTCCTGTAGTAGCCGGTGTGACCCAGCGTCGTGCGAAGTTGTTTGACGGACTTTGGGGGTGGCAGGTTCACAATGATAGCGATCTTCGCAGGATCCATCATCAATCCCTGCTTACATACAACGTGACCAAGCAGAATTCCAAAAGGTGCACAAAAGATACACTTTTTTAGATTCAGGGAAATCTGGTGCTGTCTGCACTTGTTCAACATAAGTCTCAAACTGGTTATATGGTCTTTTACTAGCCCAAAAATGGTCCAATCATCAAAGTAAACTTCTAGGAATTTATGTATGTATTCCTTAAACGTGGAGATGACTACTCTAGAAAATATAGCAGGTGCATTCTTTAACCCAAAGGGCATGACAGTATACTGGAAGGATCCCATTTCGGTAGCAAATGTTGTCTTATGTCGATCCTCTGGAGCAATTCAGATTTGATGGTAGCCAGAAAAACCATCGGTAAAAGAGTACACTTCTTGACCCCCGACATTGTCAAGCACTTCGTCTGTAAATGGGGTGGGAAAAGGATCATGCAGGAAGGCATCATTTTTTTTTCGTAGGTCTACACATATTCGGATTGCACGCTTAGTCTTCTTCTCCTGGACCACCATCGGACTGACCCACTCAGATTCCTCAACAGGCTCAATTATTCCTGCGGCGAGCATCTTATCCAGCTCCACCCTAACCTTTTCTTTATACTTTGGATTCAATCTATAAGGACGATGTTTCACAGGTTTGGCATCGAGCTTCAAAGGAATCTTCATTACGCCAATATCACCCAGGATACCCTTCATTTCGGAAAACTTTGTTGGAAAGAGATCTTGGTACTCATGGAGAATTTGGGTTACCTTGCTGACCATTTCCTCATCCCAATAGACGTCGATTGTAGCAAGCTTAGGCTATGTTTCGGATCCAATGTTAACTGTGCGTGTCTTCAGGGGATGAGTTACTTCCGGGGCTTCGACTGCTGGTCCATGTACGTCGCAGCATCCTTTTGACTCAGGGATAGCGATGTTGCGCGGGTCATCATCTTTTTCAATTGCAAAGTTATAACATTCGACTGCGTGGGCTTCTTGTGTGGGCCAATCAGGTCGATGTTCTAGTACTTCTTGGTCATCAAATACCTTAGTATGGATTATCCTGATAGCTACATATAGTGCTGGACAGACATCATTAGTAGAAAAAGTATGCATAAAACTATGAACAAGACAGTCCCAACTTACAGTATCATGGCGGAGCTCAGCCTCCATGTACCAATTTTTTGATGTTGGTTTCAGCGTGTGCACAAATCTATGTACCCATTCATTTTGAAAAACATACTTCCATGCTTCGTAGCACTTTGCCAAATGTTCCGGAGGATTAGAATTGCCGTCGAAATTGCTTCGCATCTCCTCCGTCGGGCCCTTAAATCGCAGGTACAGGAGCTTCTGACAAGCTTCCCAGCTAAGGATCTGTTCCTTATGGGTCTTCCACCACCTGGCTGCTGTGGCTCGAAATGAGGAGTCCAGAGCTTCCAATCTCTGTGACTCAGGTATTAAGCCTGAGACCTGTGCAATGAACGGTTTAGGATCGGTCAAGCCATCAAAAATAGGTAAAGTGTTGGGTTGTGAATTGAGCCATCTGAGGGACTTGGAAGTACGAGAATGGCTGCACCCATGGGGCTCATGTAAGCAGTTCTTCCAGCTTTCTAATTCATCTTCAGATTCCGTCTTATAGGAGCTACCAGACTCCCAACCTGCGGCAGGAGGATCCTCATAACCTTCTTCCTGCGCGGTGATAGTGTAGATGGGCTCCACATCATCCTGATCCTCTAGTCGGAGTGGTTCTGTGTACCATTCCCCTTGTGAGGGATCCAGGGGTAGGATGACTCTCAATTCTCTCCCTTCGAAGATCATGTGTCTCTTCTTTAGGTTAATAACTGCAGCATTTTCCATTTCCCATTCAATTCCTAACAAGGCTGGGTAGGGATTGTTGTCATCAACGATCTCAATTACTTCGAAGTCCACGACAGTACTGACCCCGACAATATCTATTTGGACACTCAAGAATCTTCCTAGAGGCACGATCCTTTGCTGGTTGTCTAGTCTCAGCTGGATAGGGGACCAGGCGAGGGTGGGTTTTCCCATTTGTTCCCTGGTTTGTTTAGTTAACACATTCACGTCGGACCCTAAGTCCAAGATAACATCAGTCATATCGTATGCTCCTATCTGAGCATTCAATCTCATTTCCCTGCCGGTTCTGCTGACTCGATGAACAGGTTTGTCCTGACCATAAATTTGCTGAGGTCCGCAGGAAGCAATGACTTTCTGTAACTCCGTCAAAGCATCCTGATCTCTTAAAAGTTTGAGGAAACTCTGTAAAAAGGAGGAGAGGGTACTTACATTATCCAGCGGGGCTTCCTGGGGATGCGAAGGTAGTTGTTGTGGTTGCGCAGGTGCAACGGATGTGCTAGGGCCAGCAAAATCTTTCTTGACTTCCATAAATGTCTCTCTTTCTCTTGTGATATCAAATGCTGGGATTTTCACA
Source organism: Pseudotsuga menziesii (assembly GCA_001517045.1). Taxonomy (NCBI): domain Eukaryota; kingdom Viridiplantae; phylum Streptophyta; class Pinopsida; order Pinales; family Pinaceae; genus Pseudotsuga; species Pseudotsuga menziesii. Next base: position 45,566 of record LPNX010880575.1, on the reverse strand, counting down.
GGAGCCTTACGAACCCAAGCGTCGGCAGGATGTTTTTCTTGTATTCTGTGGGTGTGTCATAGCTCCACTCCGTGTGACAACATTGACGGTTGCGGCAGGTCTGGGCTCAACTGAAATCATCTGGATGTTCGGCGTAGGGGTACTCTGTCGTGCCTGAATCTTAGCTATGAGCTGCGGGCACTGCTCAATCACATGATCTACGGCGCGGCAGTACCGACATGTCATAGTGGGGTTCCAATAGTCATGAGCCAAATGCCCAACTTGGTTACAATTGAAACACACCAACTGGTTGCGGCCTCTTCTGGTCATACCACCACGGCCTCCAGAAGCACCTCTACCCGAGGCACCCCCCTGGTAACCGTAGCTATCATTACTTGGGCCGTCATTGTGCACCCGGTAGGTGTCATAGGTGCGGCACTCATCCTCATTATGACCTACAGACTTGCAGAAATTACAGTAGGGGTTCTTAGGTCCTTGTCCATACCTTTGCAGCAGGTAACAGTTATCGGGCCGGTGCTGACCTGTCATTCGGCAGAGCTCACAGTATAGGACTTGTGGTGGAAATGGGTTCGGTGCACCTGTATGCAAGTACTTGCTTACCAGAGGGCATCGTTCCTTGTTGTGACCTTTGGTCCGACATTGCGTACACCAAACCTCTTCACGATCGGGTTTCCCCTTCTTCATCTCGCGAAGTTCCAGGGCCATCGCAGCTAGCTGCGCTTGGATTTGAGCAATACCAGAATCATCGCTGACGGGGGCAGTCTCAAGCTTCATTGCGATTTCCAGAGCCTCTTGCTGGTCAGCAACCTTCTATTGCATGAGGGGAGTTCTGATATGTGGTAATAATGCGGCAATAAACCATTCCTTGTGTTGCGCAGGACTAATGGTAAAGCTGACTTGGTCCAGTAGAACTTTGAATCTCTGGTCAAAGTCCCACACTGATTCGCCGCGCCGCTGTTGAATCTCTTTGAGTTCAGTGATGCTCTGCGATTCCAATTTAGGCTTCTTAAATTCTTTGGTTATGGCTGCCTTAATCTCATCTAATGTAGGGCTCTGAGTACTGGAGAATTTCATGAACAGGGTCAAAGCCCGGTCTCGGAAAGAAGTAATGAGCTGCGCGGCTCTCACATCCGGGTCTGTAATTTTCTTCGCATTCCATACTGCTTCACATAAAAACCAGAACTGTTCTGGGTCCTCTGATCCCGTGCCTTTGAAGATGGGGAGCTTAATGTCATCAACTAGGTGGGCCATGGCGGTTCTGGGAGGGGGACAAGACGTTGATGGGGAGGGATTTACGGGGACAGACTGGCCTGTGGCCAGAATACTTGGACTTGGTTGACTGTCAGACTGCGATGGAATTTCAGGGGTAACAGGGCTTCGCTGCGGGGTGACCGGAGGGTTTCCAACCGAAGGGTTTTCTTCAGAGTCTGACTCTTCAGGATGTACAGGGGAATACGCGGTAGCCTGACCTAAGGAATAGGAGTCAAAATCTCTTTTATACCTTTTTCCACTTCACAGCAAACCACTTTGCTCATCGAAGGTATTATCACTTGCAAACATATGTTAGTACTACTAAGCTAGCAGTCTAATTCAAACAACAATATACCCTTTTCAGCCAATAGTATTTTAATCCGCAAGCTTAATGAATTCAAAAACTTAACACGGGGGCCTTTGAAGAACTGCTGTTCAGCTTCGCTGAAGGAGGTACTTGTGTCAATGGCGAACTCTGTCACGAAGGCTTCCAATGTTCACGTCGTCCAAAAATCAACAGCGCGGGATACCTCGTTGTTCATGTGTTGCACAAGATTGACCCTTGCGGGGGTCCACGTGGGAACCCGTCGAGATTGGAAGTTCGTCCTTCGCTCTGTTAACCTAGACAACCACTGGTGCAACTCTATGTGGATACTACCAAAGAAAATTTCATAAGCATCATAAAAAACATACCTTTGTAAAAAGTCACGTGCGCTACAACGCGGATTGGTGTTCTCTTGTTGCACGAATTTCAGATAAGTCTCAGCAAACCAATCACCGATTTCCATCACAGAGGGCCTCCAGAACATAGCCCTCGAGGTACAACGTAAACCCCTTTTGAACAGATACTGAGTTCAACCGGCAACGGAACCAATTTGTTGGGCAATAGGGCAGACCCAGGTTTGATCTTTTTATGTCGCACCAACAAAAGACCCACAGTGTTGGCCCTTTCGGCAACAACCTGCGTGCAGGTTGCAGTCTCACCCGAAACAGCTATGCGGTGCCGCAGAATCAGGTTTCTGCAAGCAGAGAGGGATATTACTGTACCTTAGCCTTTAATAAACTTATTAATCAATGATTACACAGCTTTATCATTCACTCATATACAACTTCGCAGATAGATAAACAACCGTTACTTGCTTAACCCACTACAGGGAATTCACAGTGAAGCTTGTTATTAGCAGTGATCTAATTTATCAAATGTATACAGTTATTAATACATAAAAGATAACAGAAAGAGAAATAGCACAAGAAACCACAACACCAAATATAACGTGGTTCACCCCCAGTGTAGGGGCTACATCCACCAAACTGTGTTTTATTCAACTTGCTACAAAACCACAGTTTGATCTGCGCACTCAGCTGCAGATCCCTTCATTCCTTTCAAGCCGCGCACACAGCAGTAGGCCTCTGCGCACACAGCTGCAGATCTTTCCTTAATCTTCTTACAAAACCCTCTGCGCACACAGCTGCAGAGGTTGTCCACGCACACAGCTGGGACTTAACCTTTCCTTACACAATCAGCCTTAGCTTCGCCTTTCTTTCTTTACATCAAAAAGCCTAACCTTTCTTATTTACCCGAGTGCCTATTTATATCGCACTATTTACAAAAACATGGATTCAAACCATGGGCACCCAAAACCCTAAACCCTGGTCTTAAGCCGCGGTTTTATTACAATAGAGGACTTTGACTCAACCCCCGACACCCCTAAGACTATTTTGAGTCAAAACTCGCGGATTTACCCATCTTAAGGACCGTTGAGGTGCGCGCCCCAACACATATGAAAGTGATAACATAACTCTAAGGTCTCTGGACTAGAATGACTTTAGAATCCATTAATTGAAAAGGAAAAATGACTTACAGAGTGCACTCTGCACTCAATGGATTCTAAAGTCCCCAAATAAAAAAAAGGCATCCTCCTCCTGTGTAAAATTCCGGTTCCCTCGGGCAATCTATAAAGACTATTCACAACTTGTGTTACAAGCATTTCCAAATAAAAAGTTTGCGTCGTGTGTCAAAATGTTGGTTGACTTAAGGAATATACAAAAACTCCAAGAAATACTTTCACCTTTTTCATTTTTTTCCCATACCTTATTATTTTATTTTATTCCTATTAAGAAAATCTGCAAAATCTTATGACATATGCAATTTCCCTCACACCTTTAAATAACTATGCACCCAGAGAATACAGGGGCACTCCATTGGTTTGGTGTCTACGTGCATATATTTATGTGCATTATAGAAGGTTCACTAAATCTAAAAGATGTATTCCATGCATTGAACATAGACATTCATCTGCTTACAGATTTGATGGGCAAGGCAATTTCTTTAACAAGGATTGGGATCTGAGCAAAGGGGAGGGTGGGGAATTCTGTTGGTACGATGTTGAGCTGCCGAGATCTAATCAAAGACTGGCAGTGGATGCACAATACTTGATTGTTGTTCTTTGCCCACCTCTGAAGCTTCAAGATGTCCTATCTCTCATGAGCAGTGGGCCCTTCTGTGGGAATGTAGATGGTGCTCTTGTGTTTAGGGTAAATTCCCCAGGCCCCACTGTCAGTAAATGCACCCAAAGGCCTACTGCCAGGATCAGCGAGAATACTGTGATTACAGTGTAAGGTGCCAAGGCTGGGATTTTCTCCGACAGACCAATCTCTGCTTTCTAAGATCCCCAGTGTGCAGAGTCCTTCATCCCAGGCCCACTATGGGGGAAAGGAGGAGAATAGCTCAAAACATAACACAAAGCCCAATGGAATTGTCATCAGAGAGCATGTGCTAGAGTTTTTGTTGACTATGAACCATTCTGAGGAAGCTTATAACCCTGTAGGGTCTCCAATCTCCTTGTGCACATTATGGACACCCATGTTGATCATCTGTAGGATATAGTAGCCAAGCTTGAGATGGAGTTGGATACAATGGAGCTTGAATTGGATAAAGGTAATTAACTCTAACATCTTTGCTCTTTTTGTTCTACTTTTTATACCACTAGTGATTTTTAAGTTTAGTTTTTCATAATGAACAATTCTCCATTTTAATGCCTGGTAACCAAAGTGACATTGATACAGTTTCTTCTCATAGCAAAAGTCGGGATTCATTTCAGAAAATTGCTTCTCGCCCCTTTCTTTCCAACAAATTTTAATCCTTTATCCATTTTGGTTTCCTTAAATACAATTGTTTCTTGATTGTAGAATGTTATATTTGCCATTTCTTAGCTGCCTGTAATCTCTAGAATATTCTGGATTTTTACTGTTAAATTGTAAATTCCACCTTAAGAACCAAGTATATTCTGGATTTTAATTCTTGCTTTTATTAAGCCCTTCTAGGTATAAGGGATTGGGTAAACGGCTGAGGTAATTGTTGAAAAAGCTGTTTTCTGAGAAACAACTAGATTGAGAATTTTGAAAGAGTGGTTCTATGTAAAATCCTTCGTTGGGTAAATAGCTGGGGGTAATTATTGCAAAAGTTGTTTTCTGAGAACCAACAATATTGGGAATTATGAAAGCGGTTCCATGTAAAAACAAACCCATCTTGTAGTTTTGAGACACTGCCCTATTATTTCGTTTGTAAGAAATACCAGTACTTGTAGATTAGAATTTAGCTGAAGTCGTCTAACAGTTGCCTTGCTATCAGCGAATTTTGACAGAAATTCTGGAAAACAAACAATTTTAAAAAAATGAAATTGATTATGTCAGGTTCATTTATCACATACTCCAATTGTATTACGATTTTGAAGATATTATAACTCGATACAGTTGAATATTTGAATAGAATTCTTAGTGTTGTTCAGCAATAAGTAGAAGAAATCTAAACAAATGATAAAAGCAAAATCTTGAATAGTATTCAGCATTCAAAATCACCACAACTAATAAATTACCATGCAAGCATCACTGGGAATATTATTTGGTCAGATACTCCTTCTTTTCAGTCTAGAAAGAAAGGGAAAAATAGGGCTGATAAAGAGATGACCTGTCCAATTTTTGGACCCTGCGCCTACAAAGGATGTCTAAAGTCAGAAGTGAAAAGGTCTAAATTCAATTCATTCATTCTTCCTACTAAAGGTTAATAGCTATGATATACTGACCCCATTCGATCTAATAAGTTCTGGTAGTAGTTCCTAGGGCAGTTTTGAGGATTTTGGAGTGGCCATACCTGGCCCTAAAGTACAAGTGTCCCAGCTATTTTGGTTTTAACCACAGCTTCCTTTCCCTTACCAGACTTAGCCCGTGGAGTTTATTTGAAAGTAGGCCCTGAGGTTAATGATGGTGGAACATTCGCGCGCGATCATCGATTAGGAGTAGTAATTTCTGAGATGGGCCGTAGCAGTTGGGGGTAGGTTTTCCAATGAACGGAAGGATAAGATAAGCAGGTGCTCTTCAACAGAAGGAGGTTAATCGTTTCGTTATTGCATCCACTACGTTCTACAAGAGGGCTGTGTTTCGTCATCCGTCCAATTAACAGCATATATAATTTACCAAACCACAGAACACTGCGAGAGAAATGAAATTGCACAACAAATTTGCAATAGAAATGAAATTGCACAGAAAGAAATCCAGGAGCAGTGGAAAAACAAAGTACCTGTGTTTTTTTCCTCTTCTTTGGCTCTTTCAATCAAAATTCCTACAAACGTATTCCTAGAAACAATGCAACTTCTCTATGCAAACCAAAATAGTGCAAATCCTTTAAAACCACAAAATAAATGTGACTAGTAAACACCATTTATGCAGGAGGGAGGGGCGGTTGCCATGACAAGATGTTCAACCACCTCCTCCATGAATAGCAAGCTATCTATGGGGTTTAATAAATTCAGAATAAATGCCAAACTGAGAAAAAAATAGAAGCCATCCTCTGATCATCTGACCAACCCTACAGTCACTTCATATTTCGGACGGGCTCTTTCACAGGACGGGCTCTCCGGAAATTGCCTCACGACACTCCAGAATCGCCGGACAACTGTTGTTCTGACCAACTCAAGAGTCACGGCAAAACCTATGAACAGTGCTCAGCAAAGAGGTGGAAAACACGCAAAAAGGAAAACTGAAACTTGCAGGGTGAATACCCATAGTACTTCAAAATGCCCAGAGTTTATTGCGAAATGGGAGGACAGAGCAAGGCACCGACCGGAAACCTTAATCAATTAAGAACACGAGGATGGGGGTTAAGTGGCAGGTCCAACCATCAACGCTGTCACTTGCGGAGGAGCCCGTACTGTGTTCTAACCTTTACCTCCCAGCCGGACTATGAGCACAGAAGTTTTATACTACCTAGACAAAGTCAATTTGAAGACACGCGGAGAACCAGCGGATCACGAAGAAGACACGCGGAGAACCAGCGGATCACGAAGAAGACACGCGGACAAACACAGTTGGCTAAATAGACGACGAAATGAACAGTGGTTTTCCAAAGAACTTCAGAGAAAAACACCTTACGACATAAAATAGGCGATCAAAAGCCCAAAGTTAAGCTTATTCACATTTGGAATAACTCCTTTCAAGTGGTATATGATCCTAATAGTCGTAGTGGTTTGATTTTTTTAAGATATAAAATTTTTATATCTTTTTTAAATGTAAGCCTACTCTACTAACTAAACTAGTTTATTCTAGATAAAAAAAACGAAAGCTAAAACTATCCCGATTAAGCGAAAGGCTTTAAGTTGAGATGATGCACAAAATAAGGATAATACACTAAAACAGAGAATGGAATTTCTCCATCTAACAATATATTAAATCATTAATACAATAGAATCAATCAAATAAAAATTTATCGTGTGGAATCATGTTAGCATTTACTATGCATTTGATTAATGAGTAAACGGTATGTTACATAACAAAACACAAACCCATGATACGTGAAAATAATTCCCTTTAATAAACAGATTTGCATTAGATACATATGACATTTAGTAGAAAATAATCACATAAAACATCATGCATATTCCTATAACTTAAATGGCCAGCATTTACTTCCTTATTTGAGTGTAGTCCGTTTTACTTAGTGATCTTTCTTAGCACCACCCATTCCCTAAATACACAGAACACCCGTTGTTGAATCCATGTTTGTTTGTTTGTTGGTTGAGGAGGACATATATAAATAGAAAATATTTTCTATCTACTTAAAATAAAAAACATCATTCATCATATCACTTCAAAAAAAAACTATAGATTAATCTATAGTAATCAGATATCCAAAAATGTCTCTAGCTGCATCGAGAGGTGCTTTACAGTTTAGTATGGGAGAGATATTGTAACGTTACATAACGTTATCTAATGTTACATAACGTTATGTAACGTTATGTCGGCTATAAGTAATAGATTATAGATAATTAAATATTTTTAATTATCCTCGAAAATAAATGTCAGTAACAAAAACAACACAATATGGAGGAGATGTTGTAATGTTCCTACTTAACAAAATAATAAAAAATAAAAAATTGAATTATCTGCAAAAAAAATGTTGGTCGTTCACATGGTTTTAAAACCATGTGCAAGTCCTCCTAAACAACCCATGGTTTTATTGTACATGGCTTAGGAGGGCCTTGCAAATGGTTTTAAAACCATGTGCAAGTCCTCCTAAACAAACCATTGTTTTATTGTATGTGGTTTAGGAGGTCGTTGCAAATGGTTTTAAGACCATGTGCAAGGCTTCTTAAACAACCCATGGTTTTAAGAGGGCCTTGCACATGGTTTTAAAACCATGTATGGGAGATATGTTGTAATGTTCTTTCCTTAAAAATAAATATTATATGTCGGCCATAAATAGTATTAAATATTAAAAATAAAAAATATTATATGTCGACTTTAAATAGAAAGATGCGTCATTTGCTTTAAATCACATCAAAGATGATAGTTGAGTGCAATACTTAAAAAGAGGTTTGCACCTTAAAGAGTTTATCCCTCTCGACTCTTGATAAAGCCTACGATTTGGATCTATGCTGGTAAGTACATCATACCTTACTTCTTAATCAAGTTCAAGACATTATTATACAAATCATAAATTAAAAAGAGCTTCCCACCACCACCCACCATCTCAGCGTCGTGAAATTTCACTTTTATATCCCAAATGGACAAATGAATTTGTTCAATAACTATCCAAAATAATTATAATTGTATTTACAAAATTTACAAAACAAAATAACATAAAAATTAATTTATCTAACACTATCGTGAAAAGATTTCAATTAGGCATGCAATTCCAATTTTTTTTCATTCTTATACTCATCAATTCCAAGTGCAACTCTCCATAAAATATGTTTGGTTCAACCTCCCTGTCCATATCCTTCTTCACCCTTTTGACAAAAAAGGTATGATAAGGTTACTAGTTTAATCGGTCGATACAAATATGAGTTGACTTATTGCGTCCTTACTCTAGTCCTGGTCGTGCTAAATATTTAACTTAATCAGATCTGCTTTGCTAAGGTCCTCAATGGAAGTCATATCAAACTTGTCTAACATGGATTCGGTTAAGTTCCATATTTTGTAGAAAACCTTATCAATGTTGATGAGAGTTTTATTAAGTTCTATACATGCAATTTTCTATGATTTTACCTAAACCCTTGTTCTAGCAATCTTTTTCTTTTTTATTTTCAAAAGCGTTTCAGGGTCTCTTTATAGTTTTTCTTCCAATCTAATAACTCATTTAATCTTTCATGTATCAACTTTCATTTATGCTCTTGCAATTCGACTTGATTAAGTCGATTTGACAATCTAGTGACCTGAAGCATTGTTGTAACTTGTCCAGATGTAAAAATAATTTTTTTCTCCGACTCCCTCAATGTTTCATTTAATTTTAGTGCTTCTTCTTTAAGAACATATAAATTCAAATGGCTCTTCCCTGGATGATTCAATCGTTTGAATTCGAAATAGTCTTTCTCTACTTGTAAGGTAGCTATGCTCTCCCGATGTTCTTTGATTAACTTGGTAAGTTCATCTGTGTTCTCTTTGGTTAATTGATCCATTTCATCCATGATTTGATCTTTTATATCTGTTAGTTATTTCTGTAAATCGTTCACCTGTTCTTTGTATTGGTCAATCAACGAATTTACACCACCTACTATTGCGGTATTCGCATTAGCTAATAGCCACAAAGAGTAAAGCTATGCCACATGTGATTTATTGAGGGTCCTTGTTGCCCATATTGAAATCTATTACATTTTCTATCTAGCCTTCGATCCTATGCCTCTGAGAAGGCCTCTTCATAATACTTCCTCGATCGACTAAAAAAATAATGACACGACAATATCCATGACTTGGGTGGAAGAGTTTCCTCCTAGTATCATGGAAATTGTGGTATATACGAATTGATTGGAGAGGAAATTATTATGAAGAGGGATACCGGAACTCCCACTGGCCCTAGGACCCCAGCCGGGGGACGGTCTCCTTCGAACATCTCGAGGGGATGATGTCCCCCTGCACCCTCTCTATATGGAAGAGTGTATGGTAAAAGTGGGGTACAAACAAAACTAGTATCTTCTTGTTGCACCTGTTGTAGTGGTCGCTTCTTTTCTCATTGTTGGTGCATGCTATTTACTTTTACCTAAAAAAAGAGTCATCCATGCTACAGTAATGTCCCATGATATCTCACACAATACAATCTTCAAATTTAATGAATCCTAAATGGTGCCACAACAAAGGAGGCATAAATGTCCCCTCAACATTTGTGACTGCATATGCTACGTGAACTTTATTGGTTGCATAGATCTCACTCTCTCATTGTTCTGTTACTTCGCTTTGGTCATTGCTTTTAAAACAACAATATATTTACTAGCAATTGCCTTAAGGAAGGTGCAATAATACGCCGTTAAGGTAATTGTTAGCGGGTAAGCAAGAAAAAAAAGTGTAACATTGAAGTGAGCCAAAAGAAAATGGAGAATAAATATATATTCTATGCCAATATTGAGAGAGGTCACTTGTTGCAAATGAGAATTTATGGAGATCGCAACGCTATTCCAGGAAAAGCCACCTGGTCATAAAGAAGGATTTCTGATCTTACTATGGAGGACGAAAATGTCAGAAACAAGATATGGTGCACTGTGGTCTTGAAACTCAAGCGAGGGTTGATGATCTCCTGTACAACAAAGAAAGCGGAGATTATGATTCTAGGACAAATCGAATTGAGAATATGGCAGTATGGATGATCATGTCACTGATAGTGAGATTTTGGTAGTACCAAAAAAAAATTTCTACCCAGAGAAATTTATGTTGAATCCAGTTGCAATCCCTGTGTCTAATCGAAACTACAATCGAGACGACATGTAGGATCTGCACAAATCAAAAGACATGGTGCCTCATCTCGGAATGTGAAAGATATCGGAGGAACTGGTTCTTAGAAAGGAAATAAACCACAACCAACTTAACCACCAAAAAATAAAACAACTAGGTCCCATTTTTTCTTTACTCCATATTAATCAACTTGTTTTCTTAGTTCCTACCCAAATCATGTCCAATACAATGTTCTTAAAACTACTAATTTCTAACCATATAGTGGATATGCTACAAACCATGGCTATACTCAGATGTGCTTACAAAACCATATCTATGTCTACACTTTTCACCTTAACTTATTTTACCCGGGTATAGGACAAAAACAAATATCAGCTTTTAGATTTCATTATATGATATGATTGTCTATGCAAAGATCACCCTCAAGAAGACATGCATTTTCTTATGGTATAAACTTCAACAACTCCACGAATATGAGCCTTCTTAATCATACCTTTTAAACATGTTTATAACAAGCATGTGAAATTGTTAAATATGTATAATGTTCATTGTTAATAAAATGATCTTCTTCACTGGTGGCTCAGCATGGACAGCAATTGCATTCTTGATTCGCAGAAAAAATGACTGATATAGAAGCTTCACTGAAGTACATCAAAATTTACATTAGCACAAGATGAGAGGTGAACTCTTGCATGTTAAAACTCCCTATGCGAATCAAACATCCTCTTGTTAAGGGCGCTTCCACAATATAATTCTAGCACTCTGCAAGTACACAATAGATTATCCATAGTTTTCTTAAACCACAATTACCAATTATACACCCATGGTATAGGTTTTGGTATTTTGGCTACACTAAATTTTACTGTAAATGCTAACTACTAAAGTATTTGTTATTTACATGCAAAATCCATTTAGTTCATCTTCATGGTTCACGCCTTTGAACTTCAAGAGTGCACAATGCTTCATATGGTACCACTTAAAAACGTAGTAAAAACTCCACCCATATTAAAAACGTAGTAAAAACTCCATCTATATTAAAAAGGGAATTCTCAGAGTCAAGCCCAAACAACCCTTTTACGAAGCAACCACATCCAAAAGTCTTTGTTTGCTTTGGAAGAAAAACGTAGTAAAAACTCCCCCATATTAAAAAGGGAATTCTCAGAGTCAAACGTAGTAAAATGCCTTTGGAAGAAAAATGTAGTAAAACTCAACCCATATTAAAAAGGGAATTCTTAGAGTCAAGCCTTTGGAATAAAAACGTAGTAAAAACTCCACCCATATTAAAAAGGGAATTCTCAGAGTCAAGCCCAAAGATCCCTTTTACCAACCAACCACATCCAGAAGTCATTGTTTGGTTGCACTATACAAGCAAATTCCTTTATTAACAAGGGAAAGCAAGTTCAGCCATATTTGAACCTAGGTCATCATTACCTTACTGCTAGACCATGGCCTAACTAATTTTAAGAGGCAATCTAGATTATCCATATTATCGGTACTAATAACTTAGATTGTCCATAGCTTGAAAACTTGAATATACCTTCTATTCTTCAACTACTAATATAAAACAAAAACACAAAAATAAAAGCATCATTTATGCATCCATCTGAGATTTCATTTATGTGAGATCATTACACTTCTGTCATAAGAAAGCACTGCGGCAATAACAACAGTCGACCTTCATGCTGACTTGTTTTATTGACTAACCATAAACAATAAAGTAGGTAAACTAATCTCAAAAGTTTTCTTGGAAGTTCTAATCCTTAATAGCTATTGAAAGGTGTAAATTTATACAGGACCCCAAATCATATAGAATAGAAATGCTGACTTGTTGGTGCCTGAAATAAAAATCAGGAGCATTCTTACAAGTATCTGTTACATATAAATGAAAGCATCAACCAGTACAGCCACCCACCATTTTTAATGAAGAAGGTTCCAAGAACCCACTCGGTATAGTTACATCTTACTCATATAGAGACATTCTCGCAAATACTTAACATCTTAAGACAAATTTTCCTCCAACTAGGCAGAAAAATGTACATTTTCGAGAATGAAAACTTGAAGAATACAACATTGCTTTGACTTTTCTCAAGCCTGAAATCAAGAGCATAAACAACTTCATTCCATTTTAGTCACAACAGATTTGAAATTACACCTTTGATTTTCTTCATCACACTACACATAATAGCAGTCCTCAATTGCAAGCCCATAACACATCTCTCAACTTTCTACCATAAATATCAGCCTTAACTGGAGAATAAGTAACCTCAAACCAAAGAATTCTTCAAGTTGCTTGTAGAACATGATCAGAAGAATATCTTGAATCTCCCTTACAAGAATATTTGTGGAGATTTTACATCCTACCATATAGAATCTACACCCTTGCATACTTTTATGATACTCTTTATGATTCTTGCCGTACAAAACAAAGAGCAATTATTTTAGCATAATACAATTTCACAGTCGGCCATATTTCAGTATCCTGACTAGTTATAGTAATGACATTTACAAATTCAAATTAAATTTTGGCCCCACGTTGTATTGTATGGCTCTGTGTATGTATGTAATTACAAGGGTAGAAGATATCAGAAAGCAAACTCACATGGCAATACTTCTATCACCTGTGAAATTATGCATTCATCCATCTTTCCTTTGAAGCATTCCTCCACAGCAACTCTTAAAGAAATTGGCAATTGCTCACATATCCACTCTAACAAAGATTTTTTATCCTTTGCAAAATCCCACATATACCAATCTAACAGTTTTGGAATAAGGACCTTCCTCTCATTAGTGACACCAATAGCAGCCTGCAGATACTCCCTTTTAGTTGCTTTCAATTCTATTTCCACCTCAGTAGATCTATATACCCGCACCTGTCCATTGAAAAAACCAAAGATTCAGATATGCAAACACCTACTTTTGAAATTCCCTCTCAAAAGCATACAAACATGAACAAAGCATGTAGGTTCTGCAAGAAGTGTGCCAAGTATCTGCATCACAACCTGCATATGAAGTAGCAGTGGTATACAATCACCAGCTATATGAATTGGTTGGATCTCTTTCATCATCACTGCCCAACCTTCCGTACTCGTTGCTTATGCCTTCCATCAAGAAGTTTCCATGTATCCGCATCACAAACTGCATATCAAGTAGCAGTGGAATACAATCACCACCTGTACGACTTGGTTGGATCTCTTTCATCATCCCCTATTTCACTAGATAAAGTTGTCTAACTCTCTAAAGGATTAAATTGGAAACTTACTGTGAAACTCTTTCAAGGATATATGAAATTGCAGGAATCACTATCAGATATGCAGAGGGCTCAAAAGGGGATAAGGCAGCCACTTCCCTTTGATAGATGTGGCAATTGTGAAGTCTACTAAGCAGCTGGAAGGGTTGGAGTAGGAACTGATGCATGAAAGCTTGAGAAATTGATGAACACTACATAGGGCTGATATATCATTGAACTGAACTGAACCGAACTGTGTACTCAGCACCAAAGATTTCTGTTGTAACAATAATATAGGTTTATTTTTTTGTTCCTGCTTTGATGATGGATAACACTTTCATTGTGAACCTAATGTCCATTGAAGATGGTTTTGAGCAGATGCTTCTGGAATTCCTGAACCAGAGGCAACCTTAGTCTACAATTAATTATATATCTCTAGAAAACAAAAAAAGAAAGATGTTGAGTCAAAAGAACTACCTAATGGACCCATAAATGGTTGTTACAGTAATGCAGTTTATTTTTCTATTCCTACTCTGTTGATGGCTGGCACTTTCATTGTGAACCTAATGTCCATTGAAGAAGGTTTTGAGCAGATGTTTCTGGAATTTCTGAACCAGAGGCAAGCTCAAATCCCCAACTGAGGTACACGCCTCAATGTGATCAATGTGATAGAGGAAAGCAAGATCCTCATTGTCTAGCTCCTTTCGATTGATATGAAACTGCAAACCATTAATGAAATAGACCAAATTAAACTTGATATAAAATTGTGTTTTATCATGAAAATAACAAAGCAAAATACAAATCCCCAATATTAACATGAAGCAAAGATAAAGAGAGAAAAATACAAACCCCAAGTACTAATCCGAAGAAGAGAGAAACCGGTATTCCATTATCTATCATCGCCTAACCAGCACAGCCTATTAATAAGAAAAACAACATCATTGGAAAACACATAAGAATTCCACCGATTGACCAAGTTGCAAGATTAAATTGACCAAGTTGCAACAATTTCAAATGTGAAGCATTCCAAGTTCCATTTTCGCACATTTAGATATTGACTTTTCAAAGAGTCTAGCAAACCCATATCCCTTTCCATGCAAGTTAGACGTCTATTTTTCTTTATATGTTGCCTTTTAATTTGATTTTAATTTTGAGCTACAAAGCTTAGGGCTCAAGAAAAACACCATGCATTTTCTTTTAGACTCATTTCCAGAACTAATAGGCAGATTTATTCGCAACACATAAGCCCAGGTGCAGAGCTACTACTTACACCAGGAGAAGACCAACTTCCACAACACAATGCAAAGGTAATCAATGGTTCAGACCACTCTAAACCATAAACACTCCACATCATTGCCTCCTCTTCAAATTTTCCATTTTTCTAATAGGCCTAGCATTCAATCAACTTGGGAAGTTCAGTTAGATACATAACTGGAAGAATTTAAAATGTCTTTTTTGAAATGGAAAATTATTACATAAACAAACTTGCATATTTTGAGTGAAAGGGTGGTGTATGAAATGTTCAATAGCCAATGCATTCATCGACTTCCCTACAATGTTAAGGACTGTGTGTAACCCTCCCATCACAGTATTCACAGAAATTAAATGACTGCAAAACAGTGGCAATATGAAATTCTACAAATTATTTCATAATCTTATTTCAATTGCAAAAGCAGGGTAACCTGTCATTATATAAGTTATAATAAGTTCCTTCAATGTTCACCCTCTGATATAGGCAGCTACTACTATAGGAAATGAGAAATAAAGTCAATTGATTGCATTCTTGATTTTTGGCTGTCATACCTCACGCATGGGCAAAACAACCTCCTGAGGAGTGCTTGGTATTCCATGTTCATAAAAGGCCTAAAGTTTCTCAAGTGTAAAAGTTAAATTTGTATTAGTCACAAGAAGATGCATCCTAAAGTGAAAATCAGTTGTTTACAGAGCAATAGACAAAAACTGGGAGAGCCCATTAATGAGTTTGTTGTGATAGCAATAAAAAGAAGCTATAGATGTAAATCAGGGGTTATGTTACCATCATACATGCATCATGCGGGAATTGTAAATGTTGATCCAAAGGGATAGCTTCTGCTGATATGTCAAGCCCTTTATATCTCCAGAACATAGTTTGCTCACAAGAAATCAGAAAAGCAGAGACCTATAAATTAGGCCAAACCTAAAAATGACTAAACTAGAATGGAAACCTTGTAAGGGCTTCTAATTGACCTTTCAATGATAAACACAAATAATCTAGATTGTTTACAGTAAAGGAATCAATACAGGTGAACGATTTGGCCAAATCACATTTAAGAGATGTTTATTGGTATTCCAATAAAGTGACAAACACACCTCAATCTTCTGAATAAAGAAGCATATCTTGGGAGCCGATCTAATTCAAATGAGACTGCAAAGATATCATGGAAATGTTTGTATGGACCAATATCTCTCAGAATTGATTCAGAACAAGCACCATAAGGATCTTTGAAATGTCTTTCTTCTGAATATTCCATATATATTTTACAGTTTAAAGTGCTTCTCGAGCCATAGCTTTTTGGGCTTAGACTTGAAAAAGTTGATCGTGAAGCTATTGATGGTGTCTCCTTATTGGTTTCCAACGATGGCATAGTTAGCTTCAAAAAAATACTCCTCAAACACTTTACAATATCTTCAGAAAGCTTATTTTGTTGTGTACTTTTCCCATCTTCAAAAATATTCAGAGATGGTAGTTTCATTGGTCCAAAATGAGTAATCACTGGAGTATGTTGTGTCTGGAAGATGTCATAATATCATACATAATTGAATCAATATATACTCATATAATATTCTTAAAGTGCAGGTGCACATAAAAAAAATGTATGTTCTTTACAACTTGAAATGAATACTCATATAATATTGTTAAAGTGCAGGTGCACATAAAAAAATGTATGTTCTTTATGCAAGTCTTTTGATATCATACAGGATTCCAAATTTGCTACCTTTTTCTTTGGTGTTAGGGGTTGTGTCTCCATAAGAGCTGTACGAATGAGTGAGATTTGTTTCTGAGCTCCGGTCTGGAGGCAAAGCATGTAGGTTCTTAGCTTTTAAATGCAACTGGTTCTCTTTCTCATGGCTAACAACTGGTATCCTTGATTTCCTTTGCTCTATTGAGAGTTCTAATGCCTTTGTTTCTTCAATCCCCCTGTAAAAATGAAGGCTACCATTCATAGCCTGGGATAGAAAGAAGAGGCTCTAGGTGTCTGCTATAGAGCCCAGAGACAGTTGTCTTCTATGAAAACCTCCAGTTTCCAAAGCCCTATCATGTGTTCTAGGGAGTCTATTCAGTGTTCTAAGATTGCTATCCGGTGAAATCCCTTTCATGGAATGAGGCAGACTTCCTACAAAACGAATCCTATTTTCCTTGTTTCCTAACATGATCAGATAAATATCCCGATGAGGGATAACTACGCAATACTATCTTTGCCTTCAATTGTTCAGCATTTCCAAGAGGTTCCTTCTGCTTTGTGGATGATGAGGCATGCTCTTCATTCTGATACATACCTTGTCTCATGTGTACAATTTGTTCCTCTAGGTGAACAACTTCTTCCTCAAGCAGAGCTACTTCTGCAAGAAGCTGCTTTGTCTAAATAAGCCAGCAAGAAAGCATATCTATCAAATATATTTCAGTATAATAGATTCTAGACACCTCCACTCAGAAAAAACCATTTTGAGAAATTTAATCGCTCACGCTTTATATTTGTGAAGGCCTATAATTAGAGCAAAAATTCATCCCTTACAAATAGTTCCACCTATCAATCCATTTTAGGTTTTTCTATAAAACATTTTTTATCTGTGATTCCCTTATGAGAGGGAAAGCAATCCATCATTTGAAGACAAGAATATGGATATGATTTAAGAATTCTGAATAGGATTATAAAACTCTCATACAAGAATAAGTGAAGCGAAAGATATGCCCATATTGTTTCATCCACAATTCTAAATGCTAACTTTTCACTAAAACATTATGCTTGCAAACTAGATCTTCAAGGCATTGATTCAATGATTTTAATCACCTACTAAAGCTTGTTGTGTTCATCAGATTTTAAGTTTACCTTTTGAGGAAGAAATGATGGAAGACGAGGGAGAACTCCTAAAGGTCTTGTGAGGGCTCTTTCCAATGCTCTGTGCACATCCTCCTGGTGCCTAAGTGTTCTACATAGCCTATCAACCTATAATTTGAAGAGAACACATAGTCAATAATATAGACATTAGAATTTGGCTACACATAATTATTCCATTTAGATATATACCAAGGAGAATTTCAATCACATTGTAGAGATGAAAACAACCCAAAATTTCAATCACATTGCAGAGATGAAAACAACCCAAAATCTGGACAAATTGGGAACAGTCAGAATCAATCAACAATGAACATTCTCATATAAAACAATTAGCTCACACATAGGTGAACTATTGGATTTTTACCATTTACCAATCTGTAGAGGGATATGAACTGCAGAGTACCCCAACTTGAACCACTATGAGAACAAATTTCAGTACTTGAACTGCAATGGTTAAAGTTTATAAGAGGGTGTAGACCTCTCAAGCCATGGTGAGAAATGTGTGCCTAATATGCTCACGGATGTATGAAAGCTGAGCTTTTCCAGCTCAAAATTAAAAATCAAAATCATAAAATAATAGAGCTTTATACATTAGAGTTGAATTACTAACTATTAAGGAAAACCCTGATTGGAATTTAGTTGTAGTGAGCAACTCTAGCAAGCAACAAGAGAGAGAGAGAGAGAAACAATAGTAACAAATATCATACATCTTGCTTGAGGCTTAATTTTCTTTCCCGCCATGAATACATTCGAGAGCGAGCATTCCCTACTGTGGGTCTTTGAAATTCTTGTCTCTGAATACCCTTCAGGGAAAAAAAAAACAACATCAGTTATTGAGTTAAACAAGGATGGATCACATTCTGTTGGATGTATTCTAAACCTTAGTTTGAATCAATGAATAAGAGAGAAAGTACCTTGTCATCATTCCCAGTTCTGTTTGCTAACCGAGAGAATATATCGCTCAGGGAAACAATGGATTCCTTCTCCCCAGCATGATATGATAACTTGTCAGAGTAGCACACAACACAAGAACAATGAACTATAATATAAATATAGTATTCTGTTGTTGTCATTAAGGGGAGGGCGGGCAAAATAAAGTAATTTGTTTGTTTCTTCTTGTGTAAAATGGACAAATAGCATGGAAACAAAAGTAGATAGGACAGTGCCTTTTAGCTTGGAGTTGGATGCTTTGCATGCCACAAAGGAAGCTTGCATTGGCGGGAACAGGAGAGGACAAGTACAGATGAAGCAACTGTACTAGTAAATTAAAACATCGACTAACAAACTGTTGCAACAGTTATTTACTTACAGACCATATACTCTCTTATGGAGAATATTTTGAAACGATTTGAGTATCATGAATATTTGAAACCAACTGAATGCACAAATAGTATACTTGTAGTAGAAGTTAAAAAATGGGCAACAAATTTAAAATTTACTTTCAAACCAAGTATTGAGACACCATAGGGAAAAAAACAGACATAGGTATGAAGTCAAGAAGTACAAGGTAAATATACACATGGGATAAATGTACAACATAACTTAAGAATTTAGTATATATTGTGAACTATTTCTATGTATATACAGTATAGTGTGAACTATTTCTCTGATCATAAGAGAGTATTTGAAACGAAATGAGGATTGCGAATATTTGAAACCAATTTAATGTACAAACAGTATAAATTGAGTAGAAGTAACAAATAGACAACATATTTACTTTGAAACCAAGTATAGGGACTCCATGGGAAAAAGAATATACATGTGTGTAATGACAAGAAGTAGAAGCTAAGTTATACATGGGTTAAATGTACAACAGAAGTTAAGAACTTAGTATAATATGAACTGTTTCTATTTACATAGAGTTTGTTGCATTGTATTTGTAAAAGAACCATTTGTTTGATAGAGTATATACTTTAGAGAGATGCATTACATGCAAGTAGAATGGAAATATAATAAATGTACATGTACTATGGTAGTAGTGGAAGCATGTAATATGTACAATGTTTATGCATTCCATGTGTGAAAAAGGCTAATACATTTATTCAATTAAAGCATAAGTTATGGACAAGGTAGTACATACAAGTGAATGGTAGTAATGGCAACTGAAGAACGTGTGGGAATCAAAGAAGAAGGGTTGCTGGGATGTAAGGAGAGGGAAAAGGGAATTGCAAGAAAAGAAGATACTTTAGTCATAAATGCAACAGGGATTATGGCAACGACAACACCATGTAATGTTTATGTATTGATCAAGACAAGGGTGGTGAGATACTAAGTCTTTGCAGATCTTGCACATGGTGTCCCTTTCATGCATATGGATCATGTGTTGAAGGAAGGCTCTTATTTCTGAGAGAAGCTTAATAGTAGAGTGAATCAGATTCAGTGGGATGTTTGAAGTCGATTGGAAGCGTGGTTCAATTTGTTGTAGCGATGCTTGTTGTTCCTTGATCTGCTTGCAGAAGTCGGCAAGGGTGTTCAAGTATTGCATGTCTATGTTTGTTGTCGAAGAGCTAGGAAGAGAGAAAACAGAGCCTTTAAAATCTTAACATGTTCAAATAATATAGAGTAAAGGAAGGCACATTTTTTTTTGTAATTGAATTTCTATACTGACAGTTTTTTTTTCATAGTAGCGAGTAACAAAAGCATTAACATATTCACATCATAGATGAAAGGAAAAAAAGTTGAAAACTTGTGTAATGGACATTTTGTTGTTCTTTTTTTGTTTGTTCTATTGCAGAGAGAAAATAATGTTGTAAGTGTAATATTATGGTAGATTCAAGTAGATGAAAGAAAACGAAGTTAAGATGTTGGAAGCAAATGAACAGAAATATATGCATGAGTGCAGGAGTGTTTTTTTGGGGGGTGGATGGGGGCAGGGAAGAAGGCGAGGTTGTTTTGTTTTGGTATTTAGCAAGCGAAAAGTGATAGTATTTGTTTTTATGGTGTTGTTTGTTTATTATTTTCTATGTAACTGAGAAGAGGTGTGGAAAGCAATGCATGGGTGTAAGCATATGTGAGCAACTATGTTAAGCAACGTGTGGTGGAATTGATCTAGAGGCAATTAAAGTTTCTTCTTGTTTTCTTCGTTGGAAAGAAGGGCTATCCTTCATACATGCATAGCGAGCAACATAAAAAGATGGAATTATGTGTAGGTCAGTGAGTTGTCTAAATCTTGAAACTGCAGTAAATGTTAGCCCTTGTCGATCGATGTTTCCTATGTCAATTGTTGCCTTCTGTAAGGTCATTCCTTGTGATTTGTGGATTGTTAAACCCCAGGCCATGCGAAGGGGAAGTTGTCTACGATAAACTATTGTTAAAGGGAGGATCGGGATGTAGGTAGGGTTAGAAGCATCCCATGGTGGGCCTTTTTAGTTGACAAAGTCAACAACAACAAACAAAGGAAGCATAGGTGGAGTAGTGGCGGTGTTGTACAAGATTGAAACAACTTGACCAAGAGCACCATTAACAAGACCTGCCTCAACCCAAATGTTTGTTGTAAGCATAACTTGTTGACCAAATGCAAGAAGTACGACCATATCTAATTGTTCATCTTCTGGTGAAAGCAGTAGTGTTTGTTTCCTAACTTCTACGGAACATAATGCAATCGGGACATTTAATTGTTTAAGCATTTGTTTGTTGTGTAAGGCAACATAATTGTTAGTTGAGAACAAATGGGTGGATTGATCAAATACGTGGTTCTCGGTTTGAGAGAGGGAAGAGGATGTCCTCGACATAAGAAGGGTCCAATCAGCAATAGTTGGTGTTGCATTCCTAAGATTGAGGAGAAGTTGGCGGAACTGAATCTGAGAAGGGTCATCTTCTTGTTGATGAAAAACTGTTGAGAGGGTTATGAATGTGTCAAATGTACGCCAAAGTGTGTTTCCATGTGATGCTCCTACATACATGGGGATATCTTTTACAAGTGGAAGTTGACCAAGGTCACCTAGGAGGATGATAGAGAGGCCTCCAAAAGGGCAAGTTTGATGGGAAGGGAACGCTTCCCGAAGACGAGAGTCAATGTTCGATAAGAGCTTTGGTCCAATGAAACTCATCTCATCAATTAGCACATAACGTATATGGAGGAGTCGTTCTTGGAGGTTTGCAAGGGGCTTGGCCCTCAAGAGGAATCATAGTATTTATTGGTATCCGAAGGGCAGAATGTATTGTAAGGGAATTTATGTTAAATGTTGTGACGCCAGTTGGAGCAAGCAGGAGAAGAGGGGATGAGTTATTTGTAGATGATGAAGAGAAGGTAGCTTGCAAGCATCCAATTAAGTAAGATTTCCCTGTGCCTGCAGTTCCTTGGATGATCATACGTAATGGTTTTGTGGTAGTGTGTTGTGTGTAGTGGGACATAATAATTTCAAAGGCTGTGTGTTGTGTTGGAGAAAAGCAATTAGGAGAAGCAGAAGTTGAAAAAGGTTGTAGTTCTGCTTGGTTCGATCAGTGGTTCAAGTCAAGAAGTGAGATGGCTGAGTTTTGCAAGTGTAAAGGTATATGCATGTGGCCCCAATTGTGATTGGTGTCAAAGTCGCAATGACTAAGCATGTCAAGATCATCAAGTTGTAGGTTGTTTCTAGGGTGAGTTGAGAGAGGAGTTCCCATTCTGACATGTCGATAGAGGAGGGAGGATGAACTTTATGAGGGGGAGGTGTATCAACAGAAATAGTTGGAGGGGGCGAAGGTTGTCGGTCAACATGTCAGGGATTGTAGCTCCCACGAAAGGATTCCCATGCAAAGACAACTTCCAAGTATGAGGAGCCAATATCTTTTGGCACATCGCGGAAAGGTTTGTAAAGGAGGAGTTCACTCCAACAGAAATTTACATAAAGAGGAGAGGTGGAAGGAGGGATGTTAAGGAAAGGAGGAAGCACACGCACAATATTGGTCAGTTTGTGGGGATTCCATTGACATTTTTTTCTACATGCAGAAAAGGACCAAGAGCAGGAAGCTTCGAGAAGGGGCAGGTGTTCAAGCGAAGGGGGTCTTTGCATGTATGCAGAAATGAAGTTGGATGGTGGGGGAGTGTTGGGGAGGTCTAGCGAGACACGTTTGAAAATGGTCTAGGAAGTGTTCAGGGAAACAAATGTACGACTGCAAAGATTCAAGGGAATTTTTTGTAGCATATGGTGGGTTTCTTGTGCTCCAATGCCTCGATCAACCATGGTTTCGGACAATAGTTTTCGGATAGGTAATAAGATTCCCTCTTCTACAGGGGTAGCATGTGCAATACGTGTTAGAATGTCATGGTATCTCTCAGATTTGTTCTCTGCTTTCGAAGCATACTTTGAAATGTATTAGAGGACAGCATGACACGAGAGCACAGGCTGGCAATCAACATTAGCTCTCCATACTGAGAGCATAAGAGGGTTTTGTACATTTAAAAGCTCATCATTTCTAGCAGGGATATATTTTTTTTGGCCAGAGTTTTCAATGAACATAGAAGATGTTTCCTGCAGTTCAAAGGGGAAACTAGCGTGACAAATTAGGGTTGTGCCCTTTTTGCGAAGACAAGAGGATTCATTGCATTTTGTGTCGTGTTGCATAGAATTGACAAGGGTTTCATAATCATCATTTTGGTTTCCTTCACGTATGGAGGATGTCGCAAGTGTGCAAGGGTCTTGGTGAGATGCTTGATGGAAGGCGGAGACACGAAGGTGCGCGGGATGAGGGTTCCATGCTATTAAGAAGCTGTCAAAGTATGTTTTTGCAGTATCAACGAGGGGATAATTCTAATCAAGGTTGTCCATATTGGGTGCGTCCTCCAACCAAAGGAATCCATGTATATGAGCAGAACCTCAGTTTTTCCATTCATACCTGTATTAAGAAGGGAAGGAAAAACAAAACACAAAGTTAGGAGAAAATTTGAAATGTCAAGTAGTAAAAGGAAATAAAATGCAAAGAGGTAGAGGAACAAACCTGCACCAGTAATATTTTGTTTGGAATGTGTGTAGCAGGACCTCTTCAAGGAAGATGGTGAATCTATGGTGCATATATAGAGACGTGGTATGTGGATTGGTTATAATGTTATGAATTCTCCATTGGAATTGTGAAGGTAATGAAGTGGGAGGATGGGAAGGCATGAGCATGTGAAGGTCATGCCATTTGGTGTCAGCTGCACTGAGGGTAAAAAAAAAGTTGGGCTACCAATCTAGGTGATCATATCACACAGCTCACCTTGTCTTTTGTTCCAGAAAGAGCGGGTGCCACGTAGAGCAGAGCCAAAATGCATGGCATGATCAACAACATGAGAATCTGGCATCTGGCTGAGTTGTGTGCGCAAAGCCGAGATAGTTATGGGGAGGGTGTCTACTAGGTTGCGTTTAACAAAAAAACTACAGTGGCTTGGCTACAATGGCGCATCATAAGGTTGTACAAGTAGTAGCAGAACCGAGGGTGTTGGGCAAGCCTATTATCATGGAATTGGATAAGGTGCAAAGCATATTCCTGCATGGTGACTTCATAAAGACGAGGTTGTTTTAGCATGGGAACCCCTGTGGGAAATAGCATTAGGAATGCCATTGATAGGATCCCTTCCGTATTGTATTCATTTATTGGAGAAATACCAATGGGGGGCCAATCAATTGATGTTGAAGGGGTGGTAGGGGTTGTAGGTGCAAACCGCCTAATTTCTTCAGTCTTAGTGTGAGAATATGGGAGTGAAAAAACAAAGGACGAGGTTTCAATGCTTGTTGGAATTGGCATTGAAGGTGTTGCATCATCAATAGTGGGTGAGGGTAGTTGGAGGTCAGGCCCAAGGGTTGTGGCATGGCGAAGAAGGGAGGACACATTTGTGGGTTCAAGTGGCAAAGCATGTAATTCTTGTAGGTCAAGGTGGACATCCTTGTAATATGGGTCATTGGAAATTTTGAATTCCAATGCAGCTAGAACATTTGAATGGGTAACAATGAATTCATAAGGCTTGTTTGCAGCATTGAATTTGCAAACAACAAGGATGTCCAAGTCTGCTAAGAGATGTAGAAGAGAGGTGGCTATTGTGGAGATGTCTTGTGGGAAGCTAATAGTATGGCCAGAGTATTTGTATTGGCCACCACGTGCATGCGTAACTTGAAGTAATGGATTGAATCAGGAAATTAGCATTTCTTCTATTTGAGTCAGGTGTGCAAGTTCAATTGGTTGGTTTTCAGGATCCATGTTATTATCTGTGGAGAAGCGATGGCCATGTCGCTCATTATTACATCGAGAGCATGTATAGATTCCATTTGAAAACTTTGTTTTCATATTTGGATATGATTCCTTACATATGGAGCAAACATGAAGTGGGTGGAACCGAGAAAGTCTGTTAAGAAAGCAAGCGTGACCATCTGGCAAGGGGGTGGTTGGAGGTGGGGGTGTAGTGGATGTGTGCATTCGGGTAGGGTTAATCGAAGCATTGATGTTTCCATGCCTAGATTGATAAATAAGATGCCTCTATGCATTTTGGTGGTCCTTTGTTTGGCTATAAAGAAGCCTTCTACATGCATTTATTTGGTCATGTGCACTATTGGGAAACATAGGTTGTTGAAGAGGAGTTTTCCTTGAACCTCAAGGAGACATTGATGGGAATTTCAAATGTTATAAATGTGTTATTGTAAGAAAAAGTAGAGGCATGTACATTAAAAGCAAGATATTCAAAGTACAAATTAGAAGGTATGTCTACATATAGAAAATAACGCATTGCAAAAAATTTTGCAAGAAAGAAGGAATAAAGCATTTTTTGTGATGTATGTGGAGCATGTATGTATGTGAAAAGAAACCAAGGAGCAGCATAGTAGAAAAAAAAATCCACATATATGACATAACAGACATTGTATACATGTAAGAAAACATCAAATGTTGCATGGACACATATGTATGGCATGCTTTTAAAAAACATGTAATGTATGTACGATAACACATATGTCATGTGAGCACAAAATTTATAGTAGCTAATTAAATTGCAGATCTTTGTAGAGAGACAGGAAAGTAAGGGAAAATTCTATATACAAGCAATGAAGGAAGGAAAGAAGGAGGGGGGGGGGAATAAAGTGATCATGATGAAGTGGAAGAAACATAATTGGGTCGAGATGAGGTGGAATGCATTTGGAGAGATGGGATGTTGTATTGTAGCGTACAATGTGTCGAAGAAAGGAGTGAGGGAAGAGTAAGATGTGGGAGGGTGATTAAAACTGATGGTTGGAATAGCCAAGGGTGGAGTGTATGAAGGGGAGGTTAGAGACAACGTGCAACAGGATGGCTTTGAGTAGTGCGTGTAGATATTTCTTCAAGGATCTTGGTTGATGCAGCAACAAAAAGAAGCTCTTCAGAATTGACAATGGTTGTCTTCAAGTGTGTATTGGAGTTGAAAGTCTTTGTCTTAATGGGGAAGGTGAACAGGTATCAGTGCAAAGTTACGTGCAGAGAGATATCCTTTATCGCTAAGGGCTCAATGGCGAGCAAGCATAAATCCTTTGCAGAGACACCAAGTAGTTTTTTGGCTGCATCATCAAAAGTTGTGGCCCCGTTGATCTGGCCGATGTGGTCTTGCAAGGAAAGCCTTAGAATGTATCTGTAGTCACATTCTATGAATTCACCATCACATTTTCTGCAATGCCAAGTGTTGGAAGCTCTATGTGCAACTTTCTTCATGCGTTGGATGCCATCAACAAAGAGAGGGCATGCAAGGAAGTGGAAGTCATCCATGTTAATGTCAACAATGGAAGCAGGCACAAAGAGCTAAAGCTTCTTATCAGAGGGTTGCATGCCTTGCATGTCAAATATTGTTTTAGATGGGTGTGTTCGAGACATAGAGCCTGTGTATTTGAGGCTCAAGGATGGCGACGCAGCGTGAAATCCATGATTAGTGTACCATTTTTGAAGGTGATGGGTTGCCTCAATATCTGGATTGATAAGGATGGTACTACTGGGAACAATTCCAATTGTTTTACCATTGCAATCCATAAGACGACCACCCTTTATTGCCAGGACAGGTGGTGCGTCGGAGGAGTATAGTGAAGCAACATGTTAACCCTTAGTGTGGCAATTATGACCCCAAAGTGTGACATCGATGCTAAAACAGGATGTGTCTGTGAGGGAGACGGTTCTCCTACTTGTTTTAGAACCGTCTTTTTTTTGAATTGTAGATGCAGGCGATACAGAGCTAACAAGGCCAACTAGGTCAACCATGGAATTTGAAGGTAAACTTTGGAGGTCATTTATTGTTTTAAAGTGGAAGGAATGTAAAGGAATGGAGGGAAATGCATCGAGACAAGGGTGGATGGTCGACGTAGATGAAAGGACAATCTCAAGATGGTTGTTCAAATGGTTATATGAAGGGTTTCTTGTTTTGATTGTGCCATTCGAGATAGTGTACATTGTCCCTATTTCAACTAGGGAATAGAAGGTGTCAACAAAGTTGTTAAAGGAAGATACATGGATCTCTTCTCGAGAACAATCAAGAAGGTCAAAGCCAAATAGTTTCCTTGGGCCGATTTGGTTGGTGTATTCATGGATGGGTGTCTTGGCAAGCA
This sequence comes from Pseudotsuga menziesii, assembly GCA_001517045.1. Classification (NCBI taxonomy): domain Eukaryota; kingdom Viridiplantae; phylum Streptophyta; class Pinopsida; order Pinales; family Pinaceae; genus Pseudotsuga; species Pseudotsuga menziesii. Next base: position 18,270 of record LPNX010880575.1, on the reverse strand, counting down.
CACTACCTTGGATGGACCATTTTTTATAGTTGGGATTGAGTGCTTTGAATGGAATTACAGTAGTTGGCATGGATATTGGTGTATCTGATGCTTGGGATGAGTGAACATCGCTTTCTTCTATGAGGAGATCGGATTGGCTAGTTGATGAACCAATTGGAATGCCAAATCTAGTCGGTAGTAAAAGAGGAATAGGGCTCCCAACAAGGACAAGCTTGTGGTGGACCAGTTCAAGATCGAGTATTGTAATAGTCCTCTAGGGGGAGAAAAGGAAAGAATTAGTAATGGTGTTATAAAATTGATGATGTTGGTGGTAGGTAAAAATGTATAGGCTAAGCTAGATAAGAGAGGGATTAAAATAATGGGCAGAAAACAGTACGTGTTATTATGGACAACGGTGCAGGTGCACTTGGAGAGCTTGATGACAGAGCCCTCTTGGAGTTCTGCATTTGATATGAGGGAGTTGAAGGTAGTTGGGAGCAAAGTCTGATGCGTGTTGTTACCATTAGAGATAGTAATTCAAAAACATGGATTAGTTGCATTTGTTGGTCCGAATGGCTGGAGCGAAAAAACTTGCAAAAGTGGCTGAAGATGTACAGAACCAGATAGCAAATAAGATATCACATTTTCTGTCAAGGGTGCCTCCATTATGTGGGGGAAACACTGAGAGTAAGAGGAAACAAATGTTTAAGTATATGACATTTTTTTTTATATATATATACTATTGCAGGAGTTACATACAACCATGCCATACGCACAATGAAACTGTAGTAGGCAGAAGAGTAGAATGTAAAAAAGTGATAGAAAGACGGTAGTTTTTTACTTTTTTTTAATATAATGTGAGAAGAAAATCATACAATGGAAGAGTGCAAAGTTAGGTAGTAAATGCTTAAAGTATATTAGAGGTACGATCCAACAAGGAATTTATTGGATACTTCGGCCCTTCTCGACATACACCTTCTGCTCAACCCACTACCTCATTATGACCCTCGTTATGTGTTTTATTGAGTCTCATTCTCCTCGCTTCAATACACCCCTCCTTCTACTTTTCTCCTGCACACACTCTATTCGTCCTCTAATCTTCCATATCCAGCTTTGCATTTTTTTCCATCATTGTATAGGGAGGAGATTCAAACTAACGATGTGATGCACAGGTCAACAAAGGGCTTGACTATCTTCTCTCTCTCAATGTAGGTATTTTTTTTCTTGTGTGTCATCACTATATAACAATAAAATCCAAACTGAAGATGTCATATGCGCGTACCTGCAGAAGTAAAAAACTATTTCCAAGATGTATAAACTTATGCATTAATGCATACTTATGTTTTCATATTTTACAACAAGTTAGCAAAAGAAAATAACTGAGTAAATAAGAGATAGGACTAAGGAGAATCAGGCAGGCAGGAGCTCTATTAATGAATTCCTAATTATTTCAGTAATGGCAATGGAAGTTGTGCAATTGCTGCCAAGTAACATGTCAGATTCACTTCAGTTACCTATCTCATTGTCTAATAAGGTAAGACACGAAATTGTAATAACCTTGTTGGTTAGTTAAAGTTCGTAAAGCCTATGCTTAATGTTATAACCTCCCTAGAGTGGAGAGTGGTTTTGTATTCCTTTTAGGGCTAGGTGTCGAGGCGTGGCATGACCAAGCTCAACAAGTACGAGCATCAAGTCTGAACAAGGCAGGAAGGGACGCTAGCTCTGTATGGGCAGGTAAAGGAGGTGAATATCTCATCCCATGGCCAACAAAAGAAGGTCATAGTAGGCACGACCCAGGTCTTGGAGGGCCAGCAAAGGGCAGGGCCCAGCGCTAAAGGGAAAGCACATGCACACACAAGCCACAAAGAGGATGGTAATGAAGGTTAAAGGAAAAACAAAGCCACGTGCTAGTCACGAAGAGGAGGGAAAGAAATTCTAGAAGGTACATGAAAACAATTTATAATCATCGAGGAGTTGCCAAAGATATGTAGGTAAGGCAGCCCAATATATTTGGTGACCTGTAATGATGCCCAGAGTGCTAAAACTTCTACTCTAGTATTAGTACTGCTCCCACATCCAAGCTTAAAAACTTCAAGGTCTCTACATGGCCCTTTAAGTAAGATAACTTTTTACACTTAAACATTTCAGGTCTTTATATATTCATTGCTTCATGGGAGTCTAGAAGGCACATGAAAACAATGTATATGCAGGCTAAAAAAGGGAGTCAAAAGCCAAAGGATATGTTGTTTTTTCCCTGAGATAAAAAGGAGGTGTTTACTTGATTCCTAGACCAAAGAAAGTGCAAACTAAAGAAGAATACAGAGCTTCCACAGGGTATTGATTGTTCAAGAGTGTAAAGTGAAAGCTATGGATCAATCCAGATATAAACACATGGGTAGATTGTGGCCAATATATGATTCAAAATTTGCAGTTGGTTAAAATTTGATAGGATTTAGTTCTAAAAGAACACATAAAAACATGTTTTTTTTGCTACATGAATAACCTGCAGTTTGGTGGGCGTTTCATACACGAAGACCAAGGAGTTTATTTTTTTACCATTAGGTGAAAACTTCTAAAGCTAAAGTTAGTATAAAATAATAATAAAATATTGGGAAATTTATAAATGACAAAAAAAACAAATATAAAGGAGAAAGTAAGGTAAGTTTGATTATAATAAAATGCATCAAATCAAATTTGCAATTTATAATGGATTTTGAACTTGTTTTTTTTGTCCATAATGAAAAAGCTATGATGTGTTATTCAAAAGATTGAATCAAAATTATATAATTAGTTCAAATATATCAAACTAATCTTGATATCCTTATTGATCTACTACTTGTAATATAAGACAATAATCATAATACTAAATCGGCATAATACTAAAATCTGTTCATTGATCTACTACTTGTAAATCACTTTTAAGACTTTAAGTGGATTCTAGACTTATTTCCTTGTCATTGTGGTAGAATGATAAGAATATTACATTCGGTAAAGATACAGAGATTTCTCTCTTCCAAACCCTAAACTAAGATAAAATGAAGGAAAAAGGTAATATCACATTGTCAATGAAAAAGTTAAAGGAAAAAGTTAATATCACATTGTCTTCCTCACGTTAGAGTATCTAAAACATAAGTTAATATTCTTGGTCCTAAGTTCACTTGAGGTTTCAAGTTTTTTTTTTTTCAGTTGGGAAAAACAGTTTCTTGATATTCTAATGAAACAAAGGTAACCTTGTACATCATCAAACAACTGTCCATACCCCAATGGGTGAGACAGAACAGTAAATATTACATTACAATGTAGTTCAAAATAGAAATATAACTATACCCAAGATGTGAAAAAATACTATTAGCACCTGGGTATCAATACATGAAAAGGTCCTCTCATAAGTGAGTAGTATATACATCAGTCAGAGAAATGTCCATAAATAACATAACAAGCGCCCAGACACCTTATCCAAAGCAGGCAAGTGACTCTCAAAATTCCTGTAATTGTTGCTCAGCATAACCAGAAATAACTCAAAAAAATCCATGAGATAAGTATATGAAATAGAATGAGCAAATTTTTAAAAAGATGGATTGAGACTTCCACAATAAACTCATCATCATAAGATTTAGTAAGTAAGAGATGACCAGGATCCATACACAAACCCTCCATAAAGAAGATGTCTGCCCTCTTGTTATGTTCCCTATAGACATGACTAAAATCCACCCAGGCGAATGAGGATATGAGTAATCTAGTGTTGTAGCACCAAGCCTCAACGTTCACCATGTGAAGGGTGGATTCCCCCTTTGTCCAATTTATAATCACCGAGGAGTCGCCAAATATATGTAGGTAAGGCAGCCCAATATCTTTGGCGACCCGTAACGATGCCCAAAGTGCTAAAAGTTCTGCTCTAGTATTAGTACTGCTCCCACATCCAAGCTTAAAAACTGCAAGGTCTCTACATGGCCCTTTAATTAAGATAACTTTGTACACTTAAACATTTCAAGTTTTCATATATTCATTGCTTCATGGGAATAATTTTTTAATTCTATGCATAAGCAAAGTTATTTTCTTTGTGAAATGTGCCAAAACAATCCTCAATAACTACTTCAGATTTGCATCATAACTTCATACCAAATCTACCCTTCAACAAACTTTCAAATATGTCTACTGAAGACAAGGCTCTTCTTTGCAAAAAATTGCCACATTTTTTCCTTACATTCCTCTCTAAGAGCACCTTGAGAATTCACAAGAAAGTGTTTTATGTCAGATATGTAAGTTTTTTGCATAAATTTTGAGTCCTTGTATGTGAAGAGACTGTTCACCAAGTTACTCTTATCTCATCCTACTTAGACAAGATCTACCTCCTTTCAAATAGATAACTCAAAATAAAAGGCCATGAACAAGTGATCTACAATATCTAAATCGTGCTTGCAAAGTATGCATCTCTTAGCATGTCTAGTTTCTTTTAAGTCTATTATCCTAGGTTAAAAGCTTCTTGGCTATTTATAACCATAAAATAATCTTTATTTTTAAAGGAAATGTTGATTTCTAGACCGCTCTCCCCAAATAGACTCTATATGAAAGAAGGCATTCTTCAATGCTTGCAGCATAACCCAACCTCATAGTGTATACCCTTGTTCCACTATTCTTGGACCACTTGAGTTGACCATATTCTTCTAAAAGTCTAATAGTACTATGGTTAACAATATATACAAAATGTATACTAAAAATATATACAAAATGTTTCAATTATTTAGCCAAATGACCTTGTAAGTTTACATCAAATTCCTATCACAATATATGTACATTATATACAACCTTTATGTGCTGAAAAGAGTGGGAGGGGATAATGGAATTCTTATTCATTGTATTGGATAGGTAACGAGGGAGAAGCGATGATGCAATGGATGAAAATAAATAAGAGTTGATAGCAATGGGATAATGTTAGGAATATAGAATAGAGGTTAAGAGGAGTTGGTAGGGTCACTTAGTAATGTTTATTGTGTATGTAGGAATATTCAAAACCAACTATAAATAAAAGGATCCAACATACTAGGTAAAAAATATTAAATGAAAGGTTCAACATATTCCATTTACCACCGTCCATAGAAGTCAAAGGATCCAACATTGTTAAAAAGAAACTTTGAATATATTATATTTTAAGAATAATAACAGACATAACATTTTTCCATGAAAACCAACATTATTAATTGTTACATAAAGATCCAAGCTCCAAATAGTTTACATGAAAGTAGTACCAACAAGAAGTGGCAGTGGTCAAAATGTCAGAACAAGTTATGCATGCATTCATTTTAAGTAAATGCTTCCTTTTGTAAAAATTTGTCAGAGAAAATTGTGCCTTTAATTCCTAGCCTCTACTACTTCAAAAGCTGGAATAAATTGAAATCTACAGCAAAACCATAATAAATAGGAAAGCGTTGACAATATTATCGCAAACGAGGAAATGGGTAGACGTTGCAAAAATGAATATCATTCCTAATTTGAACTATGGAAAAGTGAATAAATTTGAACGCTTTGAATAAAGAATAAAGTAGTAATAGTAAAAAACTCACAAACTGATACAAATTTATTACCAAGAGTCTTAGCTCAAGTTAAGCAATGACTAATAACACGATATAACATCCACCGGAAAAACTTATCCAAGAGACATGGGAGATGCATCATTATTAAAGAACTTAGTGAAAACATAAAAATTGAAAATACAGACAGGGCAGCAAACAAAGGTGTTGAAGTATATGGACAACCAAGTGGTGTTACTAAAGAAGGGAAACCCATATCTGTCAAATATTGCCCTTTTAAAGCGATGCAAATAGATGTTTATGTGTAGAAGGCAAATGCAAAAATCTGCAATGTTCAACAACAGAAATATTTTTTGGTACTCAAGCCCATGTAGCATAATCATGAATGGCAAGAACTTGTCAATGCCTTTTAATGACAACTCCCTTTAGATGGTCATAAACATTGATGTGATCAGGATTGTCCAACTTGCACCATTTTTCACCTAAGCTTAAAATTAGAATGATGTAATTATTCATTGAACAAAGCTACCAACTTTTCAGATTGCACTCAGAGGCATGCTACTACCCTTGATGCATCTAGACCTAATGTAAGATTTTCAATGCAATGAATAAATTCTATAAAGAAAAAGAAAAGTCAGGAATGTCGATAACTTAAATTCCTTTCATTGAGAACACTCTTTAGATGCCATCAACATTGGCCTGCTCAACACTATCCAGCTAGGGCTGTTATTTTCACTAAAGGTTGGAAGTCAAGACAATATAATTATTCAATGAACAGAGTCATCAAATTTATGGATTGCACTTTGAGGTCTGTTGGTGTGACTGATGCAGTTGGCCCTAATGTGATTCTACTGTGAGTTTGTCACTGCAAGGCAACAATTATATGGAGAAAGAGCAAAGTCAGGATGCTTCATAAAGAAAACAAAGGTTGTCAGCATATCTCTCCACATAATATATGGAAGACAGATGAAACCAAAACAAATTTGCCAGTTTCTAACACCAAGCAAGTGGCATCCCAGATCCAACATCAGCCTAGAAAAGAAAATGAGTGAAGCAATAGTTTGATGAACATGAGACAAATCCAATTTGTAACGATTAAAATTGGATCATGCTATCCTTTTCATAGTATAATTTACCTTATCTTTATTTTTTTTACATTAATTTCCATCTCCCAATGAATGCAAATTTCGTTGGACTGGTACACGTATTACATAGTTTCAAACAACAAACTTTAAAATTATCATAAATTTTTTTTGGTAAGAATTCTCTTTTCATGGACGTTTGAACTCCATATTTTTTTATATAACTGTAAATTTGTGCCATACTTTAATCTCAGAATTTATACACAGGGCAATGACATAAAATCTAACACTTCCTATTTTTTTAAGCCATTAATGGTACCAAACTTTTGGTACATGATTGTGTCGAGGCATAGTGTCCATTTGAACACAATTAACTTGTAAACTACTTCTATTCAAAGGGCCATTGTTACCCTACTTTGAGTCTCGCTTGATCTTTCGTATTCTTATCTTAGAAGCCCATTTTCTCACAAAAGCAAGCCACCCCTCTTGTTTGCTTATTAATGGTTTTCAAATCCAACTTTAACTTCAACGTAAAGACCTAGTTTTTCAGCATCTCTTATACCTTAAGCTCACCAAGCAACTATAGCAGCCTAGAACATAGGAGGGACCTTCACAAGAACCAAAGCAAGTTGCTCTTATGTAAAATACTTTTTAGTTCATTCTGGTCTTATGTAAAGTACTTTCTAGTTCATACTGGTATTTGGATTGGAAATGTTGAAAAAACACTTTTTCTTCATGACTTGAAGTGAACTATAGAGTGAATATTGAATCTGACCAACCCTAGAGTCACTTCATGAAAACTTAAAGCTCAACGAGGATTGTAAAAATGAAAAGGGAAAATGAATATTGTAAGTTGAAACCGTTATGAGTGAGAAACCCTAAATGTCTTCATAATGTGGTATGTTCTCTAGTACTAATGTGCTGCAACACATGACTAAGCTATTCAGAACCCTAAAGGAGCCAAGGTTACCTTATGAGTTTAGTTATCTCACAACATCGACCATTAAACCAGAACCAAGGCGCTTTCTACAGCTGTTGCTCTGACCTCTCCAAAAATCGTCGGGCGGGCTCTTTCTACAGGACAGGTGCTTTCACAGGACGGGCTCTCTAGAAATCGCATCACGGTACTCTAGAATTGCCAGAAAATTGCGGTTTTGACCAACTCAAGAGTCATGGCTCTTCAAAAATCGTCGGACTGTAAAAGAAAGAAAAACATGAAGTTGCATAAACCAGTGGACAATACAGAAAACCTATGAACAATGCGCAGCCCATGAGAAGACACGTGTAAAAACCTATGAATAATGCTCAGCCCAAGAGAAGACACACGTAAAAGTACCATTGGCAAGAGGGACGCTGACATCTACAGTGGCTTAGAACAAAACTTCAGAGAAAAATGCCTAACGACGTTCCATTGAAGTCTGTGATTTGATTTGATTGCAGATGCAAGCGCAAATTCTAAGATATGTTCAATTCTAAGTTTTAGTACAGTTGTCTATATTTCAGCTTATTCTTTACTTTGCATGTGGAATCATCCATCTCTCCTGTTACATTTCATTACTTATGACTTAATGCTTTATCCAAAATAGTTTAGAAAATTTCATTTTTACAGGAGTTTGGTGAAGCGAAAAATCCAAAGGGGACACAGTTTTAGTTTTTCTTTTAGATTGTTTTAGGATTTTTGAAAGTTTTAGAGACCCTCAAAACCTCTAGGACATGAAAAACTATCTTTGAAACTTTAACTTATAAAACTATGCCAAACATCAATTTTTTGCAGAATTTCTACTTAAAACGTATTTTTGCACCCTCTTGGATAGGCAACCTGCCTTACTCATTTATCATTTATCCTCAACATGCCAGAACTCTATGGACATTTATTTGATTCATATGACAGTGATAACATTTAAGGTCTCTAGACTAGAATGACTTTAGAATCCATTAATTAAAAAGGGAAAATGACTTGCAAAGTGCACTCTGCACTCAATGGATTCTAAAGCCCCCAAATAAAAAAAGGCTTCCTCCTCCTATGTAAAATTCCGGTTCCCTCGGGCAATCTATAAAGACTATTCACAACTTGTGTTACAAGCATTTCCAGATAAAAAGTTTTCGTTGTGTGTCAAAATGCTGGTTGACTTAAGGAATCTACAAAAACTCCATGAAATACTTTCACCTTTTCATTTTTTTTCCGTAGCCTATTATTTTATTCTATTCCTATTAAGAAAATCTTCAAAATCTTATTACATATGCAATTTCCCTCGCACCTTTAAATAACTATGCACCCACAGAATACAAGGGCACTCCATTGGTCTGGTGTCTACGTGCATATATTTATGTGCATTATAGAAGGTTCACTAAATCTAAAAGATGCATTCCATGCATTGAACATAGACATTCATCTGCTTATAGATTTGATGGGTAGGGAAATTTCTTTAATAAGGATTGGGATCTGAGCGAAGGGGAGGGTGGGGAATTCTTTTGGTACCATGTTGAGCTGCCGAGATCTAATCAGAGACTGGCAGTGGCTGCACAATACTTGATTGTTGTTCTTTGCCCACCTTTGAAGCCTCAAGATATCCTGTCTCTCGTGAGCAGTGGGCCCTTCTATGGGAATGTAGATGGTTCTCTTGTGTTTAGGGTAAATTCCTCAGGCCCCACTGTCAACAAATTCACCCAAAAGGCTTGCTATAATCCTTTATCCATTTTGGTTTCCTTAAATACAATTGTTTCTTGATTGCAGAATACTATATTTTCCATTTCTTAGCTGCCTGTAATCTCTAGAATATTCTGGATTTTTACTGTTAAATTGTAAATTCCACCTTAAGAACCAAGTATATTCTGGATTTTAATTCTTGCTTTTATCAAGCCCATCTAGCTATAAGGGATTAGGTAAATAGCTGAGGTAATTGTTGCAAAAGTTGTTTTCTGAGAAACAACTACATTGAGAATTTTGAAAGAGTGGTTCTATGTAAAAGCCTCCCTTGGGTAAATAGGTGGGGGTAATTGTTGCAAAAGTTGTTTTCTGAGAATCAACAATATTGGGAATTATGAAAGCGGTTCCATGTAAAAACAAACCCATCTTGTAGTTTTGAGACACTGCCCTATTATTTGATTTGTAAGAGATACCAGTACTTGTAGATTAGAATTTAGCTGAAGTCGTCTAACAGTTGCCTTGGTATCAGCTAATTTTGACAGAAATTCTGGAAAACAAACAATTTTAAAAAAATGAAATTGATTATGTGAGGTTCATTTATCACATACTCCAATTGTATTACGATTTTGAAGATATTATAACTCGATACAGTTGAATATTTGAGTAGAATTCTTAGTGTTGTTCAGCAATAAGTAGAAGAAGTCTAAACAAATGATAAAAATAAAATCTTGAGCAGTATTCAGCATTCAAAATTAGCACAGATAATAAATTACTGTGCAAGCATCACTTGGAATACTATTCGGTTAGATACTCCTTCTTTTCAGTTTGGAAAGAAAGGGCAAAATAGGGCTGATAAAGAGATGACCAGTGCAATTTTCGAACCCTGCGCCTACAAAGGATGTCTAAAGTCAGAAGTGAAAAGGTCTAAATTCAATTCATTCATTCTTCCAACTAAAGGTTAATAGCAATGGTATACTAACCCCATTCGATCTAATAAGTTCTGGCAGTAGTTCCTAGGGCAGTTCTGAGGATTCCAGAGTGGCCATACCTGGCCCTAAAGTACAAGTGTCCCAGCTATTTTGGTTTTAACCACATCTTCCTTTCCCGTAGCAGACTTAGCCCGTGGAGTTTATTTGAAAGTAGGCCCTGAGGTTAATGATGGTGGAACATTCACGCGCGGTCACCGATTAGGAGTAGTAATTTCTGAGATGGGCCATAGCAGTTGGGGGGTAGTTTTTCCAATGGATGGAAGGATAAGATAAGCAGGTGCTCTTCAACAGAAGGAGGTTCATCATTTCGTTATTGCATCCACTACCTTCTACAAGAGGGTTGTGTTTCGTCATTCGCCCAATTAACAACATATATAATTTACCAAACCACAGAACATTGCAAGAGAATGGAAAAATGAAATTGCACAACAAATTTGCAATAGAAACGAAATTGCACAGAATGAAATCCGGGAGAAGTGGAAAAACAAAGTACCTATGCTTTTTTCCTCTTCTTTGGCTCTTTGAATCAGAATTCTTGAAAAGGTATTCCTAGAAACAATGCAACTTCTCTGTGCAAATGCAAATAGTGCAAATCCTTTAAAACCACAAACTAAATCTGACCAGTGAACACCATTTATGCAAGAGGGAGGGGCGGTCGCCATGATAAGATGTTCAACCACCTCCTCCATGAATAGCATGCTATCTATGGGGTTTAATAAATTCAGAATAAATGCCAAACTGAGAAAACTGAGAAAAAAACAAAAGCCATCCTCTGATCATCTGACCAACCCTAGAGTCACTTCACGTTTTGAACGGGCTCTCTAGAAATCGCCTCATGGCACTCCAAAATCACCAGACAACTGCGGTTATGACTAACTCAAGAGTCACGGCTCTCCAAAAATCACCGGACTGTAGAAGAAAGAAAAACCAGAAAACCTATGAACAATGTCCAGCCCAGGAGAAGACACGCAAAACCTATGAATAATGCTCAGCCCAGGAGAAGACACCACGCAAAGAGGTGGAAAACACGCAAAAAGGAACACTGAAACTTGCAGGGTGAGTACCCATAGTACTTCAAAATGCCCAGAGTTTATTGCGAAATGGGAGGACAGAGCAAGGCACCAACCGAAAAACTTAATCAATTAAGAACTCGGGGATGGGGGTTAAGTGGCAGATCCAACCATCAATGCGGTCACTTGCGGAGGAGCCCTCGCTGATAAAAACACCGACCTTTACCTCCCAAAGATCCGGAAGGCCGGACTATGAGCACCGAAGTTTTATACTACCCAGCAAAAGTCAATTTCAAGACACGCGGAGAACCAACGGATCACGAAGAAGACACGCGGAGAACCAATGGATCACGAAGCAGACACACGGACAAATTCGGTTAGCTGAATAGACGACGATACGAACAGTGGTTTCCAAAAGAACTTCAAAGAAAAACACCTTACCCCGTAAAAATTTTGATATAATTTCAATAATATATATTTATAAGTTAATAATTTAAAATTCTCTTTTTTTCCTTTTTTAATAAACTTACCCGTGAAATTTTCAAATGAATGAAAAGGGTCCGGTCCTCCATATTTCATGCCTTTGTCTTATTCGAGAGAGTATGTTGTTTCGATTATCCACCAAATGAATATAATGTCAAAGATGCCCCCTCAAGATAATAAATATTTTTAAAAAATATAGTAAGATGCCAAAATTTTTTTATATGTTATTTTCGTTATGTATAAAAGAAAATGATATGTGATCATTTTATGTAAGGAGAAGGTGATAAAGTAGGAGATGGGATTGATTTTCACTTGAAATGTTATATTTTGATACTTTAAATGTTATATTTTGAAGTGAAAAAAGTAACATGGAATTTATATCCATTTGTAATTAAAAAAAAAAAATGATTATATATTAAAGATGATTTAGTATTTTTTAAGAATGAAACATTTTAATTATATATTATGTTATTTAAAAAAATTAATAATATAAGTTTGAGATTGAAAATAGTTCTTATTTTATATTATTGTGTCTAGAGGCGTTATATAATTTAGTATGGGTGTGGGGAGATATTGTAACGTTACTTTTTACTTCTAAAAAAAGTAAGAAGTAATAAATATATTTTTTCGGCCATTAGAAATAAAAATAAAATAATTATCCACCAAATAAATGTAGGCCAAAAAAACAACTTAATATAGGGGAGATACCTAAAAATACAATAAAAAATAAAAAATTGAATTATCCACAAAAAAATGTTGGCCTTGCACATGGTTTTAAAACCATATGCAAGGTCTCCTAAACAACCCATGGTGTTATTGTACATGGTTTAGGAGGGCCTTGCAAATGGCTTTAAAACCATGTGCAAGGCCTTCTATACAACCCATGGTTTTATTGTACATGGTTCTCCTAAACAATCCATAGTTTTAGGAGGGCCTTGCACATGGTTTTAAAACCGTGTATGGGGAGAGATGTTGTAATGTTAGTTCCTATAAAAAAATATAATATGTAGGCCATAAATAATATTAAATATTAATAATAAAAGCATTATATGTCAACCTTAAATAAAAGTATTTATTTGAATAAAATCAATGGCTATATATACGACACAACAAAGCTGATAGCTCCTTGAGTGCAATACCTAAGAAGAGGTTCACACCTCTAGAGATTTGATCCCTTTCGGCCCTTGATAGAGCCTAGGATTTGGATCATGGCTGGTAGTAATAATTTGGAGATTTGTCTATTATATGGATTAAGTTTAAAAAATAAGAGTGTAATATTTGTGCAAATGTAATTAAATAAATCTATTTTGTGTAGTGTAATGAGATGTATGATGATAAAATGTATTAAAAAATAGTCTTTATTATTCTTATTTTAAAATTTAGTGTGATTTCTTTGTTAATGTGTTGAATCCATAAATGGATTCAGCAACCTCAAATGCCCCAAGGGAACCAAGATTGTGCAAGTTTAACAACTATCATATCATATACTTTTTCACGAATTAATCTAAAATTTCTACCATATTATGTGAAAACCAAGCCAGAAAAAAAAAAAAAACCTCTTACATTTCTAATATTATTTACAGATATATGATATAGTTTTTCTTGAATTTATGTGAATCGTCACTTTTTGGAAAATACTATGAAATAGTATACTGAAAATCCATTGAAAATGGTTTTAAATGTCTTTAATTTCTGGAATTTTTTACAATTTTGTCAATAAAAATGTCTTATTTTAAAGAAAATTTTGCAAAATGTTTATGGTTTTTATTATAACTTGCTTCTAAATGTATGTTATTTTGTTAAATTTCTAAAAAACACACTTGAAAATAGAAATTAAAAATATTTTACCACAAAGATGATTCAAAGGCCCAAAAAATGCCTCAAAATGAAAATGTGTGATACCGGTATCAACACTTTTTGAAGCGCAGGTAATAATAGCTACTAAAATTAGGAGAGAAAAAAATGAGAACTGTGTTGAGTTCTCGTTTCATAGTATAAGTGTTTCTTCTTGTTCAAGTTCAGAAAAGTTTGCAGTGTCATATTCAAATTAAGATGTTTCAGGGATAGAACGAAAGATTCCTTGAGCAATATGAACTTCTACATGTTTGATGAAACAACTTCGAGGAAATGCAATAGTAACATGTATATCCAACGATTGCAGTGGATAGGGACTCTGGAGCTCATTGCTCTTTCAATATTTCTTCTTTCTTTGACTTGGGAGTCTTTTCCTCTAGTATTCTTTGATGCATCTCCTTGCAGGCATCTATTCGCAAGGTGTTCCACTTGTCCACAAAGTCAACATGTGATCTTTTGTCTTTGTTGAGATTTGAAAGTATTCAATTTGATATCATCAGGAGTGTAGTAATGAGTGTTTGGCGCTTTCTTAGTATATATTTTCTTTTGAAATCTCTTTAGAGTTTTGTCAAACCGGGAATACTTCTATGATTTTATTTTTCTCAAGATTTTCTTGGCTCTCTTTCTTTTCCTCACAGGGTCTTCGACTGAAAGGCCATATTTTCCACAAATTGATTTGTTGTCATGAAACCTAGATATTTTCTGAATGGATTTATTGACTTTTGTGCTAGTGCATAGGCCAACTAATGTGGAGGTGATGATGTAATAGATTCCCACCCGTGTAAGACTCATAAGGCATTTGAATGATTCCTTGGGATTTAAAGTAATCTACATATTTTCTTGGGAGGGAAGCAAGGTATACTTACTTCCAGAGAAAATTTTTTCTATCTTCTACTTCATATATGTGTTGCATCCAGTCTTTGTGAAAATCATCATAATGTGTCATGCTCTTACATTTAGAATTCATTAAAATAAGATCATGTTTCTCAGAGATTTCATTTTCAGTGCCACACCAATGTTCCAATATCATGGTAGTGAGGGCTTCAATCATGTTACTCTGAGGCTTTCCATCTTCATGAAATATGATGTCTCCATTATAATCCTTTAGTGTTTGTTTCTCCATTTTTTCAACAAGTGCAAGAGATGATTCAATCTCCCACCATTTTTCCAAAGTACTAGTCAAACATTTTATAATAGACTTGCATGTTTCTATTTCGCCTTTTCCTTTCATACACATTATCTTGTAAGAAGCATACATTCTATCCAAAACTTGTCTGATTTTTCCTATAGACATATTATCAATGTTCCATTACAGATAGATTTCATGAGAGAATTGTGGGACTTCTGGTGATTTTCCTTTTCCATACATATCTAGGGTTGATGGTCTAGACATATTCCATGGCAGTGTTTCTCTCACAGGTAGATCCCATTCTGGCGTGAGCTAGATAACAAGAGAATGATCTGTATCAAAACTTTCACTGGGGAAATGAAATGGAAAATTTTATTTCGGATTTTTCTGGATGATAGATACTAGAGATTTTTTCAACAAGCTAAGAGAATAGGTTGGATAGAGGGATTCATTTATTAGGTTGTCTTCTTAAAGGAAATTCCTTGTATTTGTCTGACTCTGTACTTGATATCCTCTGTTTTTTCATCAAGTTCAGATAGTTTATTTGTGGAGTTGTTAATTACTCCACTGCCCATATTTGTGGTCACCGCAACACTGAAGAGTCACAACACCACCACACTACCTCACCACCTGACAGACATAAGATTATTAAAATATGAAAAGTCATTTTGATTGGGCCAACAAAGCACATCTAAATTCTGAAGAGTCATCGTAGATTTTATTTCTTTCAGACTGTATATCATTTACAGAGAATTTTGTTTGTATAAGTGAAGGGTCAGTTAGTAATTAGAGATTGACTTAGTTGAAATAATATATATACCCATCTTGTAATCATGATTTACACATAGTGATACACAGAGAAATAAAAATAGTTGAAACTTAAATTTTACTGCGTGTTTTTATTTTTATTCTTACTCTATATCTAAGTGTGAAAAACTCAGTTTTATTTTTGATGTTAGTTTGTGGTAGCAGCTGAAGGAATCAGAGTTTATTTGATGTGAATGTTGTTTATTAATTCAGTAGAATATTTGTGTTAAGTTTATGGATGCAAGGGTCATCTGAATCTTATTAAAAATCCAACTGTGACAATGATGTAAGTGTTGATTTGAGCTGTTAGTGAAGTTTTAAGTGTTGCTGAAGAAGAGAGTGAAACTCCCTTGCCTTCCCCATAGTGGTATCAAAGCATGGTTAAGTTTTATTTCTTTTCTAAAAGCTTGGTTGCGTTTTCTTGCTCATTATGTTTGGATTTTAAAATAATATGGCTACTAACATTAGTGTAGTGCAGCCACAAATTCCTGTCATTGTCTAAAAGAAATTATGGCACATGGTTTATTAAAATGAGAACTATCATGTGTGCTCAGGATCTTTGGGAGTTTGTTATGATTGGTTATCTAGATCGATCCGACCAAGCTATTGAGTTCGATTTGTCAAATGTTGAGCATGTTCTGTTGAAGGAAAATCAGAAGAAGGATAATAAAGCTCTTGGTCTTATTCAGCAAGGCCCGAGTGAATCCATTTTTCCAAATATATCAAGTGTTGAGTCTTCAAAGAAAGCTTGGGATACTCTTGAAACATGCTATCAAGGTGTGACCAAGGTGAAGAATGTTAAGTTGCATAATTTGAGAAGAGACTTTGAGAATCTGAAGATGAAGGAGAACGAGATTGTTGATTGTTTTATGACACAAGTCATGAATGTTGTAAACTAGCTATGGCAGTATGGTGAAGAACTCTCAGATCAGCGTGTGATTGAAAAATTACTGAGATCTTTGCCAAAGAAGTTTGAAGCAGTGGTTGTTCCAATTGAAGAGTTCAAAAATATTAGTCAAATGCACATTGAAGAGATGACTGGTTCATTGATTTCTCATGAATCAAGAATGAACAGGTATGATGATACTTCATTAGAAAATGATTTTAAATCTTAGTTAATTGTTACTAGAGGTAGAGGGAGAGGAAGAGCTAGTAGCAGAGGAAGATGAGGATGAAGTGTTGGTTATAGTGACAACAAAAATGATTCTGAAAATGAAGAGGAGTTACAGCAGAGTACTCCTAGCATAAGGAGGAGTAGCGGCAGAACATGGGAGCCAGGAAATCAGAGGTATGAAAGATCTAAAATTGAGTTTTTTTATTGTAATAAATTTGGGCATTTTTCTAACAAGTATTGGAAGAAGCAAGCAAATAATAGTAAGTTTTCTACACACATTACAGAGGAGACTGAAAATGAAGAGAATCCTATGTTTTTTATTTTTAATGTCACCTAGGAAAGTTCAAAAGATGTATGCTTTTTGGGAAGTCCATGCAACAACCACATGACTGAAAATAAGGAATTAGTTTTAAGTCTAGACACCAGCATTCAGTATGAAGTGAAGTTAGGTAATGAACTTAAGGTAAAAGTTAATGGTAAAGGTGTGCTTGTTGTGTATGTGAAAAATTGTAAAAGAAGAACTATTCATGATGTTTATTATGTCCCTGGTTTAATGTGTAGTTTATTAAGTGTTGGACAATTGTTGGAGAAAGAATATAGATTGTTTTTTAAGAACAGGGTATGCGCTATTTATGATAAATATCCAAGTAAAAAGTTGATTTCCATAGTAGAAATGACAAAGAATACAATATTTCCGTTGATTATGAGAAATTATTTGACTAACTCTTTGAATGCTTATAAAACTAAGAGTTTATATCAATCATGGTTATGGCATTTGAGGTATGGCCATTTACATTTTGGTGGTTTATATTTGCTACTGAAGAATGATATGGTAAAGGATTTCCTAGTATTGAGCAACCAGTAGGCTCATGTGAGAGCTGCATATTGGGAAAGCATCATAGAGAAAAATGTATTTCTGAAGTCTCATATAGAGCAAAGACGCATTTACAGATGGTACACATAGATTTTTGTGGACAGATGCAAACAACTTCTTTGACTGGTAATGTTTAATTTATGCACGGGGGGTTCACTTAGTGAGCTTGTTGCATAACACGACCGTTCGTAGAATATTAAAGAATATCCCTAATTTCACTAAATATTGGAAAAAGATTCATAAAATTGTATTGTTGAAACCCCCTCCCAATATACCTTTCCAATTAAGAAAGCCCCTAGTTTCACCATATATTGTAGGTATCCATTTTTATCAACCCATTTTTAATACCCCATTTTCTCATATTATCAAGTTGTAACAAGTCGGAGGAGCCCTAATGCATCTTAGTATAAGAAAACATAATTTTAAATAAAATAATAGTATAATGCTAATAATGATCCCATCAAGATTAAAGAGGAAAATGATCAATTTGTAGTGTTGGATAGTGGAAGACCCAACAAAATAGTAATAAAAGAAAACCCAATAAAGAGATCAATGTAACAAAGAATCTAAAACATTGTTAATCTAATAGTCATTTTAATTCTCAGAAAATATGAGAATTCAGATGTTTCACACCACAGCCTACCAATCTATCAATTTATATCATGTAAATACAAGTGTTATGGAGAGAAATTCCTATGGCTTGGGGTACCACAACAGACAGCTAGACTCCAGAAATCAATCTTCTCCAATATGCAATAGAAATAAACAATCTAA
>LPNX010880570.1:202023-226170 GCA_001517045.1 Pseudotsuga menziesii | reverse complement strand
ACCTGTTATTAGATCCTAAAAAATTTAACACAGCAATAATCCAAATGGAATAATGAATAAATACGATTATTTCAATAAATAAAAACCCATGAAGCATGCTACCATCTTGAAAAAATATCTCATTTACCAAAAAAAATCTCCACCCAAACATGACACATACAGAAACGTTGTTATTATGAAATGTGCAATGCACAGGAATTATCGGAACTACAATGCTCCAACAAAAAATACCAAATGGGATTTTTATTGTAAACTAGAAAATCAGCCTATAAAGAAAAGACACTGCAAATAATGCTTGCTAAATAAGCCCTATATGTTCTTCCTAAATAGCCATAACATAGCACACAACAACATGTTATATGTGCTTCGTAAATAGCCCTAATACAACACAAACATTAATAATAGCCATAACATAGCACACAACAACATGTTATATGTGCTTCGTAAATAGCCCTAATATAACGCAAACATTAATAGCATGTCATATATAGAATTGGTTATCATTGTTGGTTCCACCACACTTACATAAGTGCCATACTCCAACTTATAAAACTTCCCATTCACAAGCACCTCTCCACAAACTTTTGCAGACGTGGGAAATAATCCTACAGGAAAAGAACACCACACCATATAAGCTACTTCAACAATGTTCTCCAACTCTAAATTCCTCACACTCAATTGTGGCTCTCCAATGCATTTGCAGACTTGGGATATAATCCTACAGGAAAAGAACACCACACCATATAAGCTACTTCAACAATGTTCTCCAACTCTAAATTCCTCACACTCAATTGTGGCTCTCCAATGCATTTGCAGACTTGGGATATAATCCTACAGGAAAAGAACACCACACCATATAAGCTACTTCAACAATGTTCTCCAACTCTAAATTCCTCCCACTGAATTGTGGCTCTCCAATGCAATAGATGCAAGCAAGAGTTGGAGAGCCACAATCTCAGAGTATCTCCTCCTGCCCCTCATGGTAATTTTCAAGTCCCTCCACACAAGAGTTTCTCTTCCTGGTCTTTTGGGTTGGAGTGAATCAACCAACAATGGAGCTAGAGAAACTCCACAAAAGAGTCGCTCTTCCTGGTCTCTCGTGATGATTGTATTTAGAATTTCGAATTTCGAGTTCACTACCCAAAACAATAAGAGTTCTTCAATGAATTGGATTGCCACTCCCAATCATGGTGAGCACAAAGCCAATGAATAATCCCTATCAAAAAGTAAGTGAATGACGTTTTTCAAGTATTTTTGCGCTGCATGCACTTCAAATCTGTAAATAAAAACTAAGTGAATGACGTTTTGCAAGTCTTTCTGCGATGCATGCACTTCAAATCTGTAAATAAAAATAAACCATGTTTTGTATTTTACATTCACCTAAAATCTGTAAATAAAAAGAAACAATGTT
Source organism: Pseudotsuga menziesii (assembly GCA_001517045.1). NCBI lineage: Eukaryota > Viridiplantae > Streptophyta > Pinopsida > Pinales > Pinaceae > Pseudotsuga > Pseudotsuga menziesii. Next base: position 224,759 of record LPNX010880570.1, on the reverse strand, counting down.
TTGTATTTTTGGAACCGAGACGGTGACCAAAAACCCCTGCCGCTTGGCACAGGCACTCTAATCTAAGCTTCTACCTCCATTCCGGTTCACACTACCCACCGTCTGCGGTTGATGAGCTGTTGATATTCTTTCTCGTGGGCTTTTGACAGTACTTTGCTTTGGAACTTATTGTCTTAATTGGCAGATAATGGTAATGGTATGCAGAGGAGACCATCAAAATCTAAGCGGCCTAAAAAGGGCCCAAGGAGTAAGTCTTATGTGGTTTAAAAGGTTTCAACTATTTTCAAATGTTTTTTTAATTTTTATAATAAATGTTATGATGATTATAATTGTAAATTTGTAAACTATGTTATTCAGTTTATTAATATTGAGAAATAAAAGTTGATGTTTTTTTTTTTTTTTTTTTTTTGACTAGGGGAATCGGCAACTGGGGCCGGGCTGGTACTCGCGTGACACGGGGTCCAGGGATCCATTCCCGCTACCACTATAACCCTAGGTGCCCACACCCGCCGCAAGACATGGGACACAGGTAAACCCAGGTGGGATTGATCTCGTGACCTCCAATTGACAAACAACTTCATTACAACGGAACCGCCATTGAGCCACACCCGTGCGGCTAGAAATAAAAGTTGATGTTAATCTCAGTAGTCAAACATCAATAGAAATTCAAATCATTGTTTTTTCAAAAATTATATTTAATATAAAAAATTATAAAGAATTGAAAGCAAATTAATATAAATGAACTAATCATATATATCACTTTGTTAACATAATAAGTTACTCTTCATATTTTACAAAAGGAAAAAAATGTACCATAAAAAATAAAATAAAAAATGTAGTCAAATATTCATACTAAGAAAAACCATAAAATATTCTTTTAAAAAATATTTAGATTTATCTAATTAAAAATCTCCATTAATAACTCTAGACCTAAGATATCCATACCAAAAAAACACAAAGATTTAAATGCACCTATCTAATTTAATCCATGACTAATATAGTTTATATAAAAATGATAAACATAATTTCACAAAATAATTTAATAGAAATAAAATTATAATAAAAAAATTAATTTCCATTTTATTAAATAAAATACTACCTAACTATATTTTTTTAAGTAAGCACATATAGAGTTTTAAACTAGTGACCTTACACAAGGAGTGCCTTAACACTAGACACATTCAAAGTCTATTTTACACTCCATGGGCCACCTAACTATAAACTATATTTACTTATAAAACAATTCACTTTCCATATAGGATAAAATATATCCCATCATAAAATATCCATTCTTAAAACCAATATAAAATATCCTTTAAAAAAAAACACATTTAGATTTATTTAGATCTATCTATGTAATTCATATTCTCCGGAACTAAAATATCCATACCTCTAAAAGAACAAAGATTTAGACCTACCGATCTAATTCAATACACAAAATAATTTAATGTGCATTTTATAATTCAAACTTGACAATCCTTAAATCACAAGGATTAACATTGGAGAAAGTAACTTTAAATATTTGAAAGAGAGAAACATTGTCTTACATTTACAAAAATATCTCTATATTAAATATGAATGATGTTCAAGCTCAACCTCCTTTCACATTGATTAATATAAAAATAATAATATTAAAGGGATAATAACTAATTTATATCTATCTAAACATAAAAATACCCAATCATAAAATATTCATTTCTAAAAACACCATAAAATATCTTAGAAAAAAACCATTTAGGTCTATCTAATTCATAGTCTCCATAGTTAACATGAGACCTGAAAGATATCCATGCCCCAAAAAAAGAAATATTTAGACTTACCTATCTATTTCAATCCATGACTAATTATATAAAACAATTTCAGAAAATAATTTAATCCACATAAAACTATAATAAAAAAAAACCATTTCCAATCTTATTAAATAAAATATAACCTAACTATTTTTTCTTAGAAAACAATTTTCTTCCCATTTTATATTTTACTTTTTACAAAGAAAAAAATGTATGATAAAAAATAACAATGTGTGGTCAAATAATATTCCATCATAGAATATCCATTCTTAATACCACCATAAAATATCCTTAAAAACACATTTAAATATATGTGAATCACAATCTCCATATAATATTTCATCTTGAATATCCATTCTTAAAACCACCATAAAATATATGAAAAAAAAAACATATTTAAATCTATTTAAATGACAATCTCCATAGATAACTCCAAACCTAAAATATCCATACCCACTCCATGGCTAACTCCAAACTTAAAATATCCATACGTGAAAAACAAAACAAAGATTTGGACCTACCTATCTCATTCAATCTTTTGGCTAACATATGGGGCAAGTAAAGGTGGGAGGCTCTCCCGTCAATTGTTGTTGCAGAGTGAGAGGGCCAACATTATGCCTGCCGTTGCATTTGACACAAATATAACCAATCCGGTAGCAGTTGCCGGTCTCCGTTTGGTAATGGAATCTCCAGAAATAGGAGGACCCATCTCGTCGTCGGATGGCCTCTTCCAAGGTCAATACGCTACAAGTCCCCAGTACAGATCTCCAACCCTCCACCGTTTCCCTGTCAGAAATGAGCAGCTCATTGTCGCCGTGGAATTTCTGCCTTCGGGACTTGGTCTCTTCCGGCCTGTAGCACCATTGGACGTGGACCTTGTGTTTCTCCTTGCCAGAACAATCAACCTCAATATTCCTGATTCTCACCACTGCCGTCGACTGCCCACATCTGAGGCGCACGAAGCTGTCCACGCTCATCGTGTCCTCGCTCCCTAGGATGCTAAGGCTTTCAGGCTCTAGGCTGTTCTTCATGTTTGACGACGTGGCAGCTTCGGAGACAACCTTTCCTTTTCCTTTACTCTTCACTTCAACTTCGCCAGCTTGCCCTTGCTCAGTGTTCGATGCCGCGGATTCCACATCTTGATCATTGTTTGCCATTCCTTCTTTTCTTCTGATAACACAATGTGTTCTTCCTGTCCTGTCCAGTCCAGCACAATATATTTAGGATAGTTAGTATTTCATATTTTTCATGTCCTTCTCCGTAACAGCATGTAATCATTAGAGACATAACTTTGACAAGTTGCATACTGTTGGTTTTGCAATACATTGCTATTCCTGAGATTGGTTTGTAATGCTATGGCTTATGTGGCAAATATAAGAGCTATTTATGGACTTAGTTATGGTCAAACAAAATTGGTCAAGTGAAATTTCTAGTTCAAGGAGACTTATGGATTCGTGGACAATAAGGAAATTTGAGTTATTCACAAGTTAGAAAAATACTAGGGACGTGTCTCATAGATGGATGATTGTATAGTGAGGTAACCTTCGCTCCTAAACATGAGCAATAATACTTCCCTCGTTATTTTTAATTTTGTAGCTCCTCTTGGACCTCGTCTTTTGGAACAAGTCTTCATTTGATTTGGTAGGCTTCTTTCTTGTACTTCATTTGTACTCGATACCTTGGACTTTGTTTTTTCTTTTCCTTTAGATGCCCTCTTCTTCAGAAAGTATTAATATTTTAAAAGATGTTCTACCTAAAAACAAAATGATCTCTTGAAGAATAACAAGTACAACAGAATAAAAGATAACACAAATATTTATCCTCGAAAAACCTCGCAGGAAGTAAACTGAGCAAAACTTACTCCATATCGACTTCAATGAAGTACAATCTGAGACCCAAAGAACAATCCTAGACTGCTTACTCTCGTCCAAATGGACTCTCTCTTCTCTCTCTAGCGCAACTTCTTGTCCAAATGAGGGAATAACCTCTCGTATTTATACTAATGAGTTGAGAGGCCTAGTAACTCAAATTGAACAACTTATCCTTGCTGCTAAGGCCGAATTTCCTTGAAATACTCAAAAACACATTTTAATAATACATTTGTGAGTACTACTCACTTGACTTACAATGAAGGTTTTACCTCAAGACTTTAGATGACCAAATACGTCTATAACATCCCTAGTTGGAGGAACAACATCTCCTCAAGAGGTAATAACAATAATAATACAAAATAGAATATATTCTGTAGTTACATTTCTTTAACACTCCCTCTTAACAATGAAGGTATTCTATAATACAAAAACACATTTTTAGAACTGACTCGTGAATATATATGTCATAGGAAGTTTTCACTATTACATCAACATCATTATCATCCATGGAACATTATCATCACATACATATATATTATCTTGCATCATCCCGAGCATCATCTCTAACATCATCTAGATCATCATCTATGATATCATCTCGAGCATCATCGTCTCGAGCATAATCATCTCAAGCATCATCATCTCGAGCATAATCATCTCGAGCATCATCATATCGAGAATCATCTCTGGCATCTTCTATTTGAGAATCAATATCATCTCGAGCATAATCTATGGTGTCATCTCAAGCCTCGTCATCTTTTGTGCTGAATGCACGAACTCATCCGCAAGTGAATGCAGTACCACTCTCCATAAGACAGTACCATCGTCTACAGGACCATCCTCAGCTCATAACTTCTAGGACCACTCTCATCAAGAGAGTGTTCTTATCTGCACATCCATCCTCCGAAAGGATACCGTCGTCTGCAATTGAATGTAGATCCCGTTTGCAACTAAATGTAGAACCATTCAACATATGAGAGTACTATCGTCTGTAGGACCATTCTCAACCCATAAGTGTTAGGATCACTCTCAACAAGAGAGTGTTCTTATCCATAGGACCATCCTTAGAGAGGATACTGTTGTCTACAACTGAATTCATATCTTGTCCAAAACTAAATGGAGGACCACTCAACATATGAGAGTACTATCATCTGAAGAATCATACTCAGCTGGTAAGTGCTAGAAACACTCTCAACAAGAGAGTTTTTGTTTCCACATGACCATCCTACAAGTGAATGCAGGATCACTCTTGATAAGATAGTACTATTGTCTGCAGGACCATCCTCAGCCAGTAAGATCTAGGACCACTCTCAACAAGAGACCATCCTATAAGTGAATGTAGGATCACTCTCCAGAAGAGAGTAATATCATATCCAGTACCATCGTAAGCCAATAAATGCTAGGACCACTCTCAACAAGAGAGTGTTCTTTTTTGCAAGACCATCATACAAGTGAATGCAAGATCACTCTCCAAAATAGGGTACTATCATATGCAGGAACATCCTCATCTGATAAAGGCTAGGACCACTCTCAACAAGAGAGTGTTCTTATCCACAAGACCATCCTACAAGGAGCTTACTATCATCCAAAAGTGTTGATGTATTTGTAACTTCGGAATGTATTCACTTGTATATCTTATGTATTGTATGCCGATGTTTATTTCAGGAAGTGTCTGTAATGTATTTGAGTCATGTCATGCCCCAATGTTCCTATCGGTAGATTCAATAATGTAAACAAGTCATCTAAAGTCATTGTGGGTAACTCTCCTATTGATCAAGGGTTAAAGTCCCTGCAGTTGTGGGGCACTAGGGTTATTAGACTCTCCTAGAGAAGTCGGCCCTAGGTGATTTAATGTAGGTCGGCTCATTAGTACCCCAGTTATGGTTACTCAAGCCTACATAAATGAGTTAGGATTACTCGAGCCTACATAACAGAGTCAAATATTAATTGAACAAAAGAATATAAATAGAGAGTGAGACTCTCTATTTATCACACACACACTCACTCAAATGGGGCGCATGAGTGAGAGAGAAGAAGCTGGGATCAGAGAAAGAGACAATTGTTGTCAGAGATCTCTTTATGTTTTCATGTTTTACTTTTTCTATTGGTTCTCATTCTATCTTTGAGGAAGTTGCGGGGTTTTCTCCTTTACGGTTTCCTCGAGGAAAATTCTTTGTGTCTCTTGTCTCTTGTGTTTTATTGCTGTGCATTTTATTCTCTTAGTTAAAGATCCTAAGATAATGCTATCTTGAATGAGAAAAATCTAACATGGTATCAGAGTTAACCTAAGAAGAAGACATTATGCAGTTGTAGAAGCTAGAGATTCTTAATTTTTGGGTCTCTCTCCACAATCCATCAACAAAATTATGCTAGGATGACTCTCCATTAGAGGGCTCATCTTTTTGTCAAAGCAGAATTCGATTCCGAGCATTTTTAGTTTTTGGTGCGGAAAATTAGGGATTTTTACAGAAGAGGAATTTTTGAGTGATCCCAACATATGATTTCTCTCCTCATCAAAACCAAATTTTAGAGATCTGATTTGAGATTTTTGGTTGGGTGTAACTCCGGGAAAGTCAAACCCTAGTTTGACCCCAGGATAGAAGAACCCTAAATACTAAAACTGATAAGTTTCGGTAAATTCACTATATATTGGGATTGCAGACGTGTCAGGGGCCAAAAATTTCACATGGCGAAGATAAAATCCTGATGTACACTCTTTCCATGTTTCAGCCTCAGATTTGTTATATTCTAGGAGACATGATTCCTCCAATTTAGGGTTCCAACCTCTTCGAGGATTCATCCCTAAACAGGAGACCTAGGGAGAATTACTATATCTCGGGATACGAAGGTTCAAATGAAATTTCTCAATACTTTCGAGCAATGGAATGGACTATACATTTTGTGGTCAAATTTTCAGACCCCGATGATAAAACAGTGACACGTGGCAGTCCGTACAACTTTGCTATGCTGAAGAGTCCTGAAAAAGGTCACCTTGGTAAAACGCTCATAAGTCCTAATTGGTGAAACTATTTCTGATAAAACCTATGGTGTTGGAACAAGGACAAAAGAGGATACCTAAGTAAGAAATTTCAGACACATTAAAGCAGTAATTTCGGATCGACCGCATACACAATATTAGACATTCCTGCAGAAGAAATTGGTAAACTAGGGCTTCCTGTTCTGGGAGCTTCCCTCCACTGTTTTTAGAAAAGGAGTACTTTGGACAGCTCACCTTGAAGAGGTCTATCTTTCTATCCAATCAAATCTGAAAATTAGTTTTTCTCTAAACAACCCTAGATCGACCAGCTCCAGAACTAGGACAGACACCTCAAATCGGTAAGATCTAATCTTTTACTATTTTCATTTGAGGTTCTCATTTCTAAGTGATCTATCACATCATCTTGGTGAATTTGACAACTTCCAAGCATGGAAGTATATGATCTCTTTGAAGAAAATGAATTGGACACCTACATAAGTAGAGAGGTTCCAGTTCGAGAGGGAGATAAGGCTAAAATCCTTACACCAGAATAACTTGGTCAAGGCCAAGAAGGTCATTTCCAATTCAATCATGGATCACCCTATACCACAAGTGTCTTCCCTAAAGACACCGAAAGTGATGTTTGATTCCTTGACCAAGCTATTTGAAGGGAAGAACATAAATCAGAAGATGACTTTGAAGAATGTGAAGATCTAGAATGCAGAGACTATGTAGTCATACTTTACAAGGGTCTCTCAAATAAAAGAACAACTTGAAGCAATAGAAGAAGAAGTGGAGAGTGCAGAAGTGGTGATAGCCACCTTAAATGGCCTCCCAGGATCATGGGATTCATTCATGTGAGGAATGTGTTCCAAAGGAAACTACTTACTTTCAGCAAACTTTGGGAAGAACACACACAAGAAGAAGCTCGAATCATAATAAGAGAAAAGAAGATGGGACAATCTATTTCTCACCATCCAAAGAAGATCCCTCAAGCGATGAGGAATATGAAGAAACCAACTCTTGAAGAACCTCTTATCCATGTTAGCATTTGGACAAGAAACGATGCTATTATGAATGAAGAAGATGATCAAGTTGAAGGCTCAAGAAGGAGTCTACCCACGAAACAAATAAAGATAAGTATTCATTTGTCATTTCATGATATTGTTTTGGTATGCCTTTGTTTATATTCAGTTGATGTATTATGCATGATAGAATGTTTGCATTAATGACAATTTACTACTAATATACATGTGATGGGTAAGTAGCTCATGGTGTTATACAACTCTCCATTGCTACTTATCTAGAATGAAACCCATTTGCTAACATATTGGATTAGTTCACAATCTCAATGTTGTCCTGGTAGAGATAGAAGGCATCTAGAAAGTTTCCATGAGCTATGGATGAATGTTGTATTGGCTAAAATAGTTGCATAATCATATATCTTGAAAAATAATTTTTCATTATGAATACCTTTTTGAAATGTTTCTAACCATACAACTAATGCATTTGACTTGTAGGAAAGATCGCGTAAAATCGCCTACAAGCAAAGAGACTTGTTCTGAAGAACAAGTGATGACAGTTCAAGATGAAGAATAATATGATGAATGCAGCGACATCATTGATGTAGGACCTTATAGCTATGAAGAAGTAACCAAGAAGAAAGGGAAGACCAGTTCAAGAAGAATGATGTCTAGGTTGCAGTATCGATACGTGAAGGGAAGTTTGTAGTTCCATCATGCAGTATATGGAAACATCATGGGATACAAGGCAAGATTCATAGCACAAGGCTTCTCATGAAAAGAAGGCATAGAATATGAAGAGACATTTGCATCCAGTGGGAGTTTAGGGACATGACAGGTAGACTCATGTGTGCAAATTAAAGAAGACCTTATACGAGCTCAGAAGACACCCATGGGATAACACATACATGAGGAGATTGATGAAGATATGAACCTTTGCTACAAGGTTGAAGATGAAATTTTATAGAGGCTGAAAAGCTCACAGATGGGTGCGAGAAGAACATTTTCAAGATACAGAAACTTAGTATCAAGTGACCCTAGATGGATACATAGAATATTAGTAGTAGAGGAAGCTACTTGTCACTTCGGTACAGAATGTTTCAAGCATAGAGTATGAAAGACAAAGGAAGAACGATGCTCCGCTTCAGAGGGAGTGACTACAGAAGATCCTGAGGTTCGACATGGTATGACAGGATGGACAAATTGCTGATAAATCTAGGCTTTATTGAGAGTAAATCGGATTCCAACCTTTGCTTCAAGGTTGAAGGTGGAAGACCAGTGATTCTCTTGTTATATGTCGATGACTTGTTCCTGACAGAAAAGAGGAACTCATTAAAAGAAAGAGACTTGCTGCCGAGTTCAATATGAAGGAATTGGATATGATGCACTATTTTCTAGGCATGGAGGTGTGGCAGAATGCAGATGGAATCTCCCTTGGACAAGGGAAGTATGCAGTAGAGATCCTGAAGAGATTCGGGATGATGGAATGTAAGGCCATGACCACACCTATGGCATCGAATCTGAAGCTCCTAAGTGATGCTTTATCAGAGATGGTTGATGCTATGATGTATCGTTAGATGATTGGGTCCTTGATGTACCTGACCAATACGAGAACAAATATTTTCTTTACTGTGAACACCTTGAGCTAGTTCCTGATGGATCTGAGATATGTTCACTTGATTGCTGCAAAGCATATTCTGAGGTACCTGAGGGGTACAGTTGATTATGGGCTCAAGTATGAGGCGAAACAGAAGATTAACCTGGAAGGTTATGTTGATTCACATTGGGAAAGTAGTGCCATTGATAGGAAGAGCACTTTAGGGTGCTGCTTCAGTATGGGATCAAGTGTGATCTCTTGGTTTAGCATGAAACAGTCTTGCATGGCACTGAGTACAGCTGAAGTAGAGTATGTCTCAACTTGGTTAGCTAGTTGTGAGGCAGTATGGATGAAGAAGCTACTGTACAATTTACTTGATCTCCAGTTATATGCTACTTGTATATATTGCGACAATCAGAGTTGTGTGAAGTTGTCGTAGAACTCGGTGTTCCATGACAAGTTGAAGAATATCGAGATCAAATATCACTATATCAGGGATATGGTGTAGAGAGGAGTAGTGAAGCTTCAGTATGTTGCGACAGACAAATAGATATCTGATGTGTTAACTAAGGCATTGGCCAGAGTGAAGTTTGAGTACTTCAGGGAGAAGCTTGGTGTTCTCCAGATTGAGGTTCCCCCCAAGGGGAAGTGATGAGTCCGTGAGCCATTTTGACATGGTGAGAGGATTAGTTCCTTCAATGGTCAAATGTAACGGCTGAGCCATTCTGTCATGGTGAGAGGATTGGTTCCTTCCATGGTTAGATGTGAGTGCCGAGCCATTATGAGGTGACTGTGAGATGTTTTCTCACATGATCATATATAAGCACTGAATTTCATTCTCTGAATGAAGGCACCTGGTCAGTTACCAGGAATACTCAGCCTAGAGCTAAGTGCCATTCTGATGTGATTGTGGGATGTGTTCCCACATGGTCAGATGTAAGTACAGAGCCATTCTGATGTGACTGTGGGATGTGTTCCCACATGATCAGATGTAAGTGCAGAGCCATTTTGATGTGATTGTGGGATGTGTTTCCACATGATTAGATGTAAGTGCAGAGCCATTCTGAGGAGACTATGGGATGTTTTCCCACATGATCAAATATAAGTGTTGATCCCTTCTATCATGGATGTAGGATGTGTTCCCCACATGGATGGATATAAGTGTTGATCCCTTCTAGCATGGATGCGGGATGTGTTCCCCACATGGTTGGATATAAGTGATGATCTCTTCTGACATGGTTCTTAGATGTGTTCCTCCCATGGTTAGATATAAGTGTTGATCCCTTCTGACATGGTTCTTGGATGTGTTCCTCCCATGGTCAGATATAAGTGCTGAGCCTTTTCGATATGGTTCTTGGATGTGCTCCTCCCATGGTCAGATGTGAGTGCTTAGCCTTTCCAGTATGGTTCTTGAATGTGTTCCTCCCATGATTAGATGTGAGTGCTGGTCCTTTATTACATGGTTCTTGGATTTGTTCCTCCCATGGTGAGATGTGAGTGCTGAGCGTGCCTTTATGACATGGTTGTTTGATGTGTTCCTCTCATGGTCAGATGTAAGTGTTGGGTGGGCCATTCTGACTTAGGGTCAAATATAAGCACTGAAGAAGACCTACATGGAGGCTAGGCCTACAACCAGCATGAAAAAGGGTTGGCTCTGTAGAACTTCCTATGACGTGAAGAATCGAGAGATAGCACCAGTGATGATGATCCAGATCGAGTGATGATGATCTAGATCAAGCGATGATCCAGATCCATTGATGATGATCCAAATCGAGTGATGATGATCTAGCAGTGATAATTCAGATCAAGTGATGATCCATATCAAGATGAAGATGACTTGAATATGAAGATGACAAGAACTCAATGATAATCCAGATGATTAGAGAAGAAGACCCGTGTTGATAAATTGTGTCGAGAGAATACCTTCCTAGTTAAGAGGGAGTGTTTAGGTATTTGTAACTTCAGAATGTATTCACTTGTATATCTTATGTATTGTAACCCCATGTTTATTCTGGGAAGTGTCTATAATGTATTTGAGTCATATCATACCCCGATGTTCCTATCAAAAGATTCAATAATTTAAATAAGTCATGTAAAGTCATTGTGGGTAACCCTCATATTGATCAAGGGTTAAAATCCCCGCTGTTGTGGGGCACTAGGGTTATTAGACTCTCCTAGAGAATTTGGCCCTAGGTGAGTTAATGTAAATCGGGTCATTAGTACCCCAGTTGTGGTTACTCAAGCCTACATAACTGAGTTAGGATTACTCGAGCCTACATAATAGAGTCAAATATTAAGTGAATGAAAGAATATAAATAGAGAGTGAGATTATCTATTTATCACACACACATTCACTCAACTGGGACGCATGAGTGAGAGAGAAGAAGATGGGTCCAGAGAAAGAGACAACTGCTATCGGAGATCATATTTATGTTTTCAGGTTTTACTTTTTCTATTGGTGTTCATTCTATCTCTGAGGATGTTGCAGGGTTTTCTCCTTTATGGTTTTCCCAAGGAAAATTCTTTGTGTCTCTTGTCTCTTTTGTTTTATTGCTGTGCATGTTATTCTCTCAGTTAAAGATCCTAATATAATGCTAGCTTGAATGATAAAAATCTAAAAAAAAGTGAATGTGAGACCTCATAAACATATGTAGACACACCAGCATTTTCTTCAGTGGTGCATCACTGCCATCTCATCCTCAATAATAATCTCATCATCACTCCCTCTTTCGAGGGAGGTCCTTTCAGATGACACCAAGCTTGTCTTGAAAGTGTTCAAACTTTACAAGAGATAGAGGCTTAACCAACACATCAACAACTTGTTCCTATGTAGGAACATAATCAAGATTCACATCTCCTCTCTGCACCATATCCCACATGTAGTGATAATTTATCTCTACATTCTTTGACTTATCATGAAACTTCGGGTTATTTGTTAACTTGATACAACTTTGGTTGTCATAATAAATATATTTTGCATCCATCTCAGTATTGAACAATCCTGCCAATAGTTTGTGAAGCCATACTGCTTCGCTACAAGCTGAACATGTTGCAATGTACTCAACCTTAGTTGTACTAAGGGATACACTTGTTTTCATCCTGCTAAGCCATAATATCACACCTGATCCCCAAACTGAAGCAACATCCTGAAGTGATCTTTTTATCATCAACACTTCCTGCCCAATCTGAATCAATATAGCCACACAATATGAACTCACTATTGGTTGTATATCTGAGTCCACAATCCAATGTACCTTTCAAGTACCTCATCACATGTTTTGTTGCACCTAAATGAACATGTCTGTGATCGACCATATACTAACTCAAGGTGTTCACAGCAAAACATACATATGGTGTTGTATTTTTCAAATACATTAGTGAGCCAATAATTTGTCTGTATATTGTGACATCTACTCTTTTTGAAGAATCATAATTTAGTAGCTTCAGGTTTGTCACCACCGGAGTGTTGATTTCTTTGCAATTTAACATCCCAAATCTCTTCAAAATATCTACTATGTATTTTCCTTGGTTTAGGAAAATATGATAAGGAAACTACCATACTTCAATACTTAGGAAACAGTGCATTATGCCAAGGTATTTCATCTCAAATTATGTTGCAAGTTTATTCTTACATTCAACGATGAGATTCTTCTTCTGCGTCAAAAAATAGGTCATCTACATACAATACTAATATCATGATTCCATCATTTTCAACGTTATAGTAAAGGTGGGAATCAACTTTACTTTTGGTAAAGCCCAAATTGATTAGGAATCCATCAATATTTCCATACCATGCTCTGGGTGCTTGTCTTAACCCATATAGAGATTTCTTTAATCTGCATACATGTGTTTCCTTGTCATGGGTTTCAAATATTGGTGGATGTTCAATATATACTTCTTCTTCTATGACTCCATTTAGGAAAGTTGGTTTTCATCCATTTGATGTAGATTCTATTTCATCTTGGCTATTAAGGAAAGGATAGTTATGATAGAGGTATATATTGCTACTCATGGAAAATTTTCTTCCTAATCAATTCCTTCCTTTTTGTGAAAATCCTCATGTGACAAATCTAACTTTAAACTTTTCAATACCGCCATGTCTTGAATGCTTTATCTTGCAAATCCATTTCGAAGAAACTACTGACTTGTCCTTTGGTCTTGGCACCACATACCAAACATCATTTTTTATTATTGATTGGTATAATTTGATCATGGCTAGCATCCATTCCTTCTACTTTAAAGCTTCTTCAAAACTTGTGGGTTCTTCATCAACAAGATTGATTGTTAATTCCACATAGTTTGAATATTTTCTTTGTCTTTTGCTTCCTTCTTGTGCACCATATCTTTCAACTTTGATTACATAGGGAAAAGAAAGTAGGATCAAATATATCCCATCATAAAATAGGGTCAAATATATCATGAAATATATACCACCATAAAATATGAATAAAAAGAAGCAAAGTATGAATGATAATATGATGCAAATAACTTACTTCAAGAGAAGAGATGATTATTTTAGTTTGCAATAAAAATGAGTCAATTGCCAAATTGATTCCTCCTTTTAGAATCTTTATTCATAAGATTTGATCCAACCCCCTACAAAATAAGAATAAATGATTAGAATTTTTTAGCACTCGGAGAAAGTGTAACAAAAATAAATTAAACAGTAAAAACACTAGATATAGTGTATATTTCAAATATAAAGGAACAAATGGAGCCTCAATAAAACTGAATGTCTCAATGAAGGCTCGGTGCCACAATTGAATAGCCTAGGCTATTGCAGAGGCATAATTGGAAATAAAAGGAAGCAAAGTATTCTTAGTAGTATTATGTCAATATATTACTTCAAGAGAAGACCTAGTTATTTTAGTTTGCAATAAAAATTGTTCAATAGTTGAATTGATTCCTTCTTTTAGAAACTTCATTCATAAAATTTGATCTAACCATCTATAAGAAAAAAATAAAAAGAATCAAAATATGAATGGTAATATGACACTAATAACTTACTTCAATAGAACATTTGATTATTTTAATTTACAATAAAAATCAGTCAATAGCCATTTTATTATTATTATGAGTAAGTAAAGTATCCTTATATTACTTGAAAGCTAATAAAGTACAAAAATGATGGTACAATCAGTCGAGATAGGCTACAGAGTCCAATAAAGGCAGCATTGTTATCATATAAGTTCCCATATACTTCCAATTCCTGGCCTAACACCTACCCACTTTTGAAAAGGGATCCCACAAAATACTGGCATGTTGGCCCTTGACCCCGAGTCTACACAGAGACTGAAAATTCATAAGAATTAAAACATTAACAATAGAATCAAACATGATAACATTAACATATTGTACTTATAACAACAAGGTTGCACATATGACTAGAGGAGAGTGTTGCCGCCTTTCACACACCTGGGTCACATGGCAGAAATCTTCAAGCCACTCGGTGTGTCCTTGGGGGCAAGTCTTGAGTCAAGGCTGTCACCTTGTTCTTGACCCCTCCATTTAGGCTCAACTCCTAATGAAGCCAAGTGGGGTAGACCCTATTAAGTTACTAAGGATAATTACTTAGTATGGTGATGTTAAACTGAATGAGTTACTTAGGAGTTTGAAATTTAACTATAGACAATCAAAGATGACAAGATACAAAAATGAACACATGAAAGCACAAAGCTGAGACACAATATATATATAAAGCAAGAAAATAACCAGTGCCTTAGAATGAAGTCAAAAAATAGAATCAATGTACTTGCATGTGCTTGGATTGAATGTTTTGCAATTTCCTCTTGGTACGTTTTAAGTTAAATTTGAGGTGTGAGTTGATTAAAATTAGGCGAAGGGGTGGACTCCAGATATACCCGAGAGTACTTGGAGTATGTCCAAAACTAAACCTTCATGGCTACCCGCAAGGAATATGTGGGCTGAATGGAGTATCTGGGGCTATTGTTCATAATGCACCCATTAGGGTGTGACAGAGATCGGCACCCCAAGGTCACTTTTCAGAAGTTCCCGCTTCCTTTGGGTACTTTTCCACCTTAAAGGTTTGATCTAGGTGTTGGATTTTCACCTGATGGTTTGTCAATTTGGGAGAGTGAGTCCTAATTATACTAGTCAATCAAGTGCTTTTGATACAGCTTGACTGATCAGATGAACCGCAGCCAAGTGTAGAGCATACACAACGGAGTCTTGTCAATTTTAGTAAATTTTACAATGGGTGTTCTTATTAAAAGAAAACCCTCCAAGAACCTCTTTCGATCCAAGTGGATCTCAATAGGGGAATAAAGGAGGGGTTAATTTTATAATGCTTACTGAAACAAAATATGATAGAAAATGAAACATAAAAGATGAGCAAACCACAATTTTCTAATTAGACTACCACAAACTTTTCTTCACCTTTCAGCTCAAAGGAGGCTCGTGGGGTAAGTATTAAAGTTACTTTGAAAACAATATAAATGGAATATGGAATTGATTTTATGTCAAAGTATACTACCCTATAGATTAATTCTACTCTAGATTACAAAATATGAACAAAAGAAAAAAAAGACACGGACGCAAATCCCCCCACAGGGGGTGGGGAATGGGCTCGAAAGAGCCTATTCAAAAATTATTTTTATTAACAGCGGTTACAATATCAGAGAATTGATATAATTCCTCTTGATCCTTATATAGAGTGAAATCAAGAGCTTACAAAGTGCGAAAATTAAAGGTTTTAGTCAAATGGGAGACCCCTGGGGGGATTTGAACGCTCCTGAGGACACTTTCGAACAGAAGCTTCCTCTCTCTTCTGTCAAACCTGCTAAAAAAAAGCATATTAGACTAAAATATGCCCAAAAACACTCTGAAATTACCTTTGGGTCAGCTTATTTTTAACAAAAAAAACTAAGTTAAAACTTGTTAAATTGGGGTAATCTAGTTATGCAAAAAGGAACCAAGGAAAGCAAGCTTTCCTTGGGATCTTGGCTTGCTTTTTGGGAAGCCAATAAGATGTGCACTTTATTTTAGAATATAAATCTTTAAAGAATGAAAAAGAAACTACCTTATGAGCAAGTTTTAGATCTATGAATTAGTTACTTGCAAAAAGGGCAATTCCTACATCTAGATCTATCTTTATGAAATGATACTCTTTATGAAATTTCAGATATAAGAAGCAAGACTCTTATGAAATATATCTAATAATATATATTCAATTCTTATAACTAGATCTGATCATAAGAGGAAGAGACAGGTAACCGAAAGATTGATTTTTTAAAGAAAGGAGGAAGAGAAGGGGAAAGGCCCGTTGTTGGATGGATCTGCAATGGAAACTTGTTAGTGGAATAAAGAGGGGCAATGCCTTCAATTTTTTTTTGGATGTACAGTGGAGTCAAACTAGATCCACAACTCGTCCAATCCTTGCTACCTGAAAGCTAAACACACAATCCTGCACGAGACCTCATGACATCTAGATATATATATGAAAAAGAGGCAAAATTTACATGCAAATAAACTTATTAAACATGTATAATCTAGATCTTCAAACATATATTCTATGAGATATAGAAAAAACAAGTAACCTTACTTGCCCAACTATACTCCTATTGATTCAGCTGAATCGTTCAAGCTAGACAAGGTTTAGAAGCAGAAATTGAGAGAAAAGCTGGCAACATCAATAGCCATAAGATAATGCTTAATCCACACACATGAGAGAATTACACCATTTAGCCTCCAAAGCTTCTTTATTCCAACAATCAAAATATTACAACAATATTACAATAGCAAGCCCTTCAATCCAACTCTAACTAGCTTGGAAGAGGCTACTATGCTTGGATATATACAAAAACCAGGAGACACAGCCCAGGGGGGGTGAAAATCCCAAGGAGATAAACCAAATATGCTGATGGAGAGTCCATCAATGCCTGATCTGTGTCTAACTGAGCCAGATCCGAGTCTCACTGAGTGCAATTGTCAATCAGAGAGCTGATCTGACTGACACCTCAAATTGTTGACTGAAGCATCCACCAAAACTCATCTAGATGAGCCAAAACGTGTTGAGGAGAGAGGGAGGGCAAAATTCCCCATAAAGGATGCTGAAGATCAACTCTGGATTTGATTTGATCCCCTCCTTCAGTCAAGGATTTGTCAGATCCAGTGAATCTGCTTCAGATCTAGCTGATTTCAATCAAATCGGCTAAGAATCCACTGATCTATGATTTTGGATTTACTCCATTATTCATCAATTTATTAATTAAAATCATCAATAATTGATTTTTGGGGCTTTCTGACCTAAGTGATGGAAAATCACTCAAAACTAGGAAATAGTGGGTCCATGGGTTTACATGGTGCTCTTAGCTTGAAAATGAGCACCTACATGTCTGAAAATGATTATTTGGCCCACTTTTATTACAAAATCAAATTTTCCAATTAAACTATTAAAAAATAGCCTAAGTTTTGGAAAAATTAAATTTTAATAAAAAACACTGAAAAAACTAAAAAATTGAAAAATTGAAAAAACCTAGGGGGACTTAGACATGTTCATATGACTCGACCATGATGTTTAGCATGTTTATACATTGACACATAGACTCTAATAACCTCAATAGGTCTAAATGGCAAGCCGACGACCCCAACTTTGGAGGTATGGAGTGAAAAACTCATAAATTATTAGTCGTTTATTCAACAACCAATAATAACGAAGGGAAAAAACACCCTAGGCTGATCGGATTGACAAATAAATTCTAAGAGACCGATTCTTTTACAGACACTATCATGCTAGAACATTTATTACAATTCCCCCATGGGGTATGAACATGTGATATAGTACAACAAGAACTTCCCAGAAGTACTTCTAAATGTCTTCCGAATTCCGAACAAGTTATCCTTGTCTAGTTCACTAGGCTCACTTGATAAAAACCACTAAGTACAACTTAGGTGGTAACAGAGAGTAACAACCCCTCTTATAAAAAAGACAAAACATTCAAGCACGACATCCATCACTGGGCAGGGGGTTCATGAGGAGGAGAAGCCTGCTCCTCCCTAGGAAGATCCCTAGGATAATCAATCTATTCCTCTATAATAATCTCAAGAAAGAAAAATCCTACTGCACTATCTTGATTCCCATCTCTGATCAGTTGGAGTGACTCTCTAATACCTTATGCCAATTGCATCCTCGCTTGAATGTCCTATGCCAGTAGAGTATGCACATCCCAAAAAGGATTGGTGTCTAGGGGTATTCCTTGATGAGATTCGTATTCCTGAAGCAGAGAAATTTCCTTATTCATGATTTGTGCTCCAACTGGGGTTGGGGTTTCAGCCATATACTAAGCCCCCCAATTGAAACAAAAGGGAACAATAGCTTCCTGGGGATTCATCTCTTGTTGAGAGGAACCAACAGTTGATCGACCCTCACCTTCAATCCTCACATTTGCACCATGGCGACCCTGAACTCTCCACTATGGCTCCATTAAACCCCTGAACAGATCCCCCAAATAAATAATGCACAAAGATTGCAACCTCCTATTCACAAGGTTATTAATAGAAGGCATGAACATTCCTTCCCCAGTGGGGGTATTTAAGGAATTTATGGGCATATGAAGGATGTAAATTATGTTCATAGAACTTGAGTGGACTTCCCCCTTCACACGATCCATTTCCTTAGAATTAACATCTCTCTATCGCCTTATTAGATTCAGATATTCGTAGCCTTCATTCCCACGTGTGTGATCTTGGACAAGGTTTCCCATTTTATTAGTCAGTGTACGAACTTCCTTCCTACATTCCACACGATGGCGAGTGCTCAAGATGAGTCCAACGATTTTCCTGAAAGGGAAAGTACCTCCGCATGCTCGGTACTGGCCTGAGGGTGACTAAGGTAAGATCATTTATAGAAGGAAATATTCAGGACTGTCTGCGAAGGATCTATGCACCATGTCAAATTATACAGTTTCCCTCTCCTTACCCATGTGCTTGCCTTGAAATTATGAGGATAAGCATTGTCAGGAATGGCAATGACGTGTTGGATCACGAGCTCCTTCTTGAGGTGATCATCTTCAGTTGCCACTGCACCTTCCTTAGTATTCACTAGGAGAAATCCATCTATCTCATTCACATGTCATCCATGTGGCTCCAGAGATATAGCATGGTGCATGTGCATGCAGGGAACCGTGTCATCCTAAGAAGTTATTACTTGTCCATGGTTTCACCTGCTGTCACCGTGATGTGGAGGTCCACCTTGTTTAGCCTCTAGATTGCTTGGTAGGTTTCTAATATCATTTTTTTCCAACTCCTCGAATCTTCTCCAGATAACGCAACCGCCTAAATCCGCCCTTTTTTCTGCATGGAAAGAAGCTCATTTTTCGACCACTTCATTTGATAATGCGTCCGCAACCTTGTTACACCGAAATCTTGTCATGTTGAGCTATGTGTTAACCCTTTTCCTAATCCCTAACTTTTCCCTCTGCTAAAGTTGATTTATATTGAGGTTGTTTCTTCCTTTTTTCCCTCTTTAGGAAGGCCAATGCTCTTTCCCTTCATGCTAGAAGCACTGATGGTGCTCTTTCCCTTCATACTAGGTGCGTCGATGCCAGTGCTCTGTCTCGTACTGCTAGGTGCGCCGACGGTGTTTTGAGGGAAAAAAAACGAAGCTTCAAGAACATTCTCAAAGGTGGATGAGGTGGAGGATTATCCCTATCATCTAGGTGAAGTGGAATTTGGTTCCTAACCTATTGGGAATATCCCTTAGATCCCTCCCCCTAATCCTCAACATACTCTATCTCTTGAGCCTTATAAATTGAACCCTCTCTCCATTATGAAGGGAGGAAGGACTATGGTACTTTTATGCTAGTGGAATTTCTAGGTGATCCCTATCATCCTTTGGGAGGCTTACTATCTTGCTTTGGGAGTCTTGGCTTGGATTGTTGGATGGAAGGTTGCAACGTTAAGGCTTGGTTGTGACATTCCTTCTCTTTTTAATTCTATGTATGTCCTTGACTACATTAATACAAATATCTTTCCATCAACATTGTTGTGTTGATGATGTTTAGAGATTTCTTCCTTAACTGTTAGCTTAGATCAATTCACGTTTGGATATGCATGTACTTTTTTCTCATTTCCACTTGCTCTCCAAGGTTTTGCAGCTGAAGATATGATGGCTCTAGAGTTTGGATCAACAAAGAGAGAAGAGTATTTGCATACTTCAGGTAAGTGATCTATTTGTTTAACTTGCATCTCTATTGTTCTAGGAAAGTAGGTTGTATTGTGTATTTGATTTGTTCTAGATCCACTTGGACTAGGGAGATTTGGATTCAGTTCACTTGAGTAGATTTATCTGGTAACAAATTTGGCAACTTTGTTAGGGATGTGCATAAATCTGATTTCTTTTGTTTTTGATTTCATATCTCCTTATCAATACTTTTTCTAGTCTCTAGAAACCCTCCCTCCTTTAGAATTTGTCTTTGAAGAGTGTCTTGCATCCTCTTGATGCTCTTTGGATCACTATTAGACTTTCTTCCCTTCTCCCAAAAGAAATATGGATTTTACCCCATTTGTTTCTCCACCGTCGCAGCTGGGTTGTGTAGATAGAGTGTCGTTGGTATTATTTTTTAGTTTAATAAGTGTTGTCTGGCCTAGTGCTCTTTTCCTTAAGAGATAGTGCGATGTTGGTGCTCTTTTGTAGTGTTGTAGGTGTGCTTGCCCCTCTTAGGTGCTCTTTTCCTTTAGAGATAGTGCATCTTTGATGCTCTTTTGTAGTGTTGTAGGTGCGCCTGCCCCTACTAGGTGCTTTGGTGCAGTATCAGGAGGTGCTCCTACCCTTTGAAACTCATATTTTAGCTTGATTTTCCTTCATTTTGGGGTTTTGGTTTGATGGATTGTGGTTTTAGGCTGCATATGATATTCATACACCCCCTAGACCCAACATCATCTCTGTTTGGAGTTTATTTTGTTGATTTTGGGATGCTTTACTAGTGAAGTGAATGACTTAGTTGTGGTAGGAAATTTCAATCCTCCACCTGTTGATTATTTCTTGCCATTCCTAATCACCTTTCTAGACCTCTTCGCATATGTTTTGATTCTCAGATCTTATCTTCAAAGCTTTCCTCCCCTCAATCATCAAGTTTTGGTTGCATTTTGGTTGATTTGGAGCAATTCTTGATTGTTTTGGAGTTGTTTGGGTGATTTCCATATTCCTTTTGATTTCTGAATGAATGGAGTTTGGTTGTTTGGGTGTTTTCTCGTTTTCTGTTTGTAGATCTAAAAATATTTTAGTTATCATATTTCATTTTGGTACATGCATTTGAGAATTGAAGTGATTCCCTACTTTGTTTTATACATTGTTGAGATTTGTTGCATCTTTGATTCCATTTGTGCTTTTTGGACTAGTATTGCAGAAATTTAGAATTAGTGCACTCTAGGAAATAATTATTCTTTTCTTTATTGTTCAGATTCATGTTTGTTTGAAGAGAAAAATCAATCAAAAGAGAAGCAAATTAAAAAAAAAGGAATTGTGATTCTGGACCCCCCCTATGCTCGTCTATGAATCCATAGGCCTTTTCAAGAATATTTATTGATATTGATCTATTGAGCCTCATAGTTGGATTTGACTAGAACTTGGTTTTCTTTGATATCTGATTTATGTCTTGTTTAACAGAAAACTCTTTCCCTACGTTAGGTAGCTTTCATAAAAAGAGAAATGTGCATTTTCATGTAGCTAGGATTTGCATTCTTTTTACATTTCCTATATACACCTCAAGCATCCAATTAAATGCTCAAGATAAAATTAACGTTATCTTAGGTTTAAAATCATTTAGTAAATGCGTGTAAGTTAGTGACGTGTTTCGGTATCGTTAAGCGTGGAAACTATCATTTTATGCCTGCACTGCATTTCGGGGACTGTGTGTTTCTTCCATGTACTGTTGGTATATAGAACGACCTTTCACATACCCTTTAGGTATATTGAAAGGTACTTCATGTACTCAATTGTATATCAGAATGCCCCTTTTGTATGTTTTTGTATTAGACAATAGCACTACGGATTTGAGCTCCCTCGTACCTAGTGTATATTGAGAGACCATCTTAGGATTCCTGTGACCAATTGAGTTAAAATTTTGGACATCTTTGCATCACAATACATCAATACCAACACTTGGGGAGATTAATACGCACATGCCATCCAGGTAGTTGGGTATTCAGGAAAGGGTACGGTCCAAATCCTCATCGTGTTTTACTGTTGGACCCTACAATATAAAGAGAGTTGTGAATCCTTGATAATCCCATGTGGATCCTAAATTTTAATCCACTCTTATTCATACAGTTTGCTTGTTTCTTTTAGACTTGAGTAGTGTTTTTTTGTGCAGTACTTCAGTGATTCTTAGAGAGTTCAGATATGGGAGACTCTCCTCGGACCCCCAGTCAAGAGACCCATTTTTAGGGTATGTCTTTTGTTTCTCCCCCTTGTGGAGCTGTTGGTCCTCCCTTCATGGCCACTTTGAACCTTCTGTTAGA
>LPNX010880570.1:178584-201953 GCA_001517045.1 Pseudotsuga menziesii | reverse complement strand
AGCTACCTTAGACATTAATTAATCCAATTTTTGTCTTATTTGCCTAGTTTCCATATTCCACCTTATGCAAGTTGTCCTCCACACATCCAAAGTGGTCAAGCTTGCTAAATTTGAGTCATGGAGCACTTGGGAAACCACTTGGAATCAAATTTGCTTTATTCTTAGCCTTCCTAGCACATGTCTACTTTTTCTGCTTTATTGCCTGCTTTTTCTGAGTTTTAAGGCAATTGGGAAAGTTTGACTAGGTGAAGTTAACTTGTTTTTTGTCCTCATCATCCTCCACTCTTTTCTCCTAAGAAAAGAATGTATGATTTATCCTTCCATCATATATTATATTTCCTAATTGGTTTTTCCAATTTGTGAGCTCCTAGACAGATTTGGAAACTGCTTTATGCACCTATGGGGGATTTGCTTAGATTTAGTAAGCCTGCTTTTGACCAAATTCGAATGACATCCTTATGCATTCAAATATATCATGTAATTAGTTATTATGGCAGCCTATGACTTCACAGGGTTGGCTATTGTACACTTATTCAATACAGATTAGTGTTCTGCTCCATATTCAGTCTCCTTTGTGTGTAATTTGCATGTGTAATTGGTAATTTTTATGAGTGTAATTTTTATAACACCCGGGTTCAATTTACACATGGTATTAGAGCCTTTGTAGATCGATTTCTCTCCTTCCAATTTGTTATTGCAGGTTCGAAATCATTGACTGGGAGCATTCTGCTGACTGACGGGACAATTTCTGAGCTATGGATCAATCTCAAAAGATCATCTTGAATCCATTTAACTTCTTTGAATGGAAAGCAAAGATGGAGATACTGTTGAGAGAGAAAGGCCTCTATAGAGAGACTATGGCAATAGAAGTAGATCCCAATGCAGCTGCAGAGAAAATTAAATGGCACAACAGGAGGGATGATGCCTATGGTCTCCTGTGTCTAAGCATATCGAGAGACCTCCTTTTCCATATTGATGGATTAACATTACCAAATGAAGTATGGGAGAAGCTTGTTTAGATTTTTGGTAAGACATATGAGATGAGGGGACATCAAATTGAAAATGAATTGATCTCCTTGAGTCCGAATAGCTTTGGATCCCTGCAACTCTATTTTTCCAAGTTCAAAGCCCTTGTTTTGTAGCTAAAACAGTGTGAGATCAAAAAGAAGGAGGAGAAACTAGTTTTGTCCATACTCTCAAAGCTTGGCCCTGACTATTTAGTGTTTTTCTCGACCTTCCAGTCCACAAAGTTGACAACTCGAGCCTGGAAAATGCCTAGCGTTGCAGATTTCATGGAATCTCTCACACAAGAACAAGATAAATTGGTGATGATGGGAACCATCAAACTTTCAAAGGCCAAGTTTTGGTTTCTGGAGATTCAGGGGTGGATTCAAAAGGAAAGAAGAAACCTAAGAAACCACCTAAGCAAAAGAGAGACAAGAACAAGTCTCTAGAGGACCCCCAAAGCTCCAAGAAGAACCCCCAGAAGAAGAAGAACAAAGGAGAAATGAGGAAGTGTGCATACTGCAGTAAGGGAAATCAGCCTAAAAGCTCCTGCATGAAGAAGCAAATTTACATGCTGACCCAAATCCTAGAGAAGAATGGCATCTCCCTTCCTGACAGCTCAAAGAAGAGGGAAGGAGGATCAAATTCAGAAGACAGCGAGAGAGTTCATGCATTGGTTGCTGGCACATCAAGATCACCTAGTTTCATCATTGATTTTGAAGCTTCAAGACATATGGTTTCAACCAAGGAGGCATTCACCTCACTTGACATGTCGAAAGGTCCACTAATTGTATCGGGAGATGACTATCTCACTGAAAGTTTGGGTAAAGGGAGGATTGATCTTGACCATGGTAAGTTCAGCAATGTATTGTATGTTTGAGGTCTTGCCTCTAACCTCTTATCATTGTATCAGATGACCCACAAAAGGTCTCCAAAGAAGGTCATATTATCCCCTAATCAAGTTGAGATCATAGAGATCTCAAGTGGTAAATTCATTGCAAAAGGAGTTGCAAATCACACTTCGAAAGTATACATGTTCTCACACTTCTTACCCTACTCAAACCCCTCTGCTCTTCTAATTCATGATAATGAGGCAAGAAAGCTTTGGCATGAAATATTTGGCCACCTCAATTACAAGTATCTTTCTAATCTTAGTGAAAAATAAATGGTCATAGGGTTACCAAAGATTAAGTTTTCCCATGGGGACTTCACTTAGTGAACCTCTCACATAGCACGTGCGATCATGGGATATTAAAGAATACCCTCAATTTTGAGAGATATTGACCCAAAATATTTTTGTTGAAACCCCCTCCCAATACTTAAAACCTCCTCCCTACCCCTCTTTATAGCTCAATCCTTATAAACCGCCCTACCTAGCCCCACCTTAAACCCCTCATCCCGCCAATACCTGCAATATATTGGTTCGATTTTTGATCATTTTAAAACCCACAATCTGAACTAATGTGATAGTATACTGGTCAACAAGTGAAGCCCCCGTGAGTTTTCCAAAGGAGTCTGTCAAGGTTTCATCTTAGGAAAACACCCAGAGCATAAATTTGAGAAAGCTAGTCATGAGAGAACCTCTGCACCTCTTGAGTTGATCCACAGTGATGTTGCTAGCCCATTTTCTCATATGTCAATGAGTCTGGCCAAATATGCATTGACATTCATAGATGACCTTTCCAGGTATTGCTGGGTTTACTTCCTGAAACACAAGTCTAAATTTTTTGGCCTCTTCAAAGTCTTTAACGCTTAGTCTGGGAGGAAACTCAAGGTCCTCAGATCTGACAATGGTGGTGAGTATGTTAAGTCTGAGTTCATTCAATATTATGCAGATGTAGGTATTTAGATGCAGCATTCTATCCCTTACACACCATAGCAAAATGGTGTTGCTGAGAGGAAGAATAGATCACTGAAAGAGATGGCAACATGCATGATGGAGGCTAAGACTTTGCCACCAAAGTTTTGGGCCGAAGCATGGAGTGGGCACAGGCCAGATGTGACCCATTTCAAGATTTTTGGCTCAAGGGCTTTGGGTTAGAATTCCAATAGAAAAGAGGAAGGATTTATAGCCCCAACGCCAAGAGTGTCTATTTGTTGGGTACTCTAAAGATTCAAAAGGGTACAAGCTGATCAATTTGAGCACAAACAAAGCCTTCATTGAAAGGAGTGTTCAGTTCCAAGAAGAGCCTTTAGCAGCAGTGGAAATTGGAGAATCCTCTTTACCACCAGAACCATTAAATGTAAGTGAAGAGATAGTTGAAGTTGTTGATTCTGATATGTCTGATAATGATGATTTAATTTCAGATCCTAACAGTCCTACAAGACCAAAATGGGTAGAAAAGACCATTCATGCAGCTGGAGAACTAGCTGGAAATCCTAATGATCCCCGGAGGACTAGATCTCAGTTTGAGAGTGCTCTGTGTGTGAAAGAACCTTTGTTTGTAGAGAAATGCTATCTGATGGTTGAATCATACCCACAAACATATGAATATGCAGCACATTATCCAAGATGGCAAACATCCATGAAAGAAGAGTTCAGCTCGCTCCATAAGAACAACACTTGGGAGATGGTTGATCTTCCCCTAGGGAGGAAGCTAGTTCAGTGTAACTGGGTTTACAAAACAAAATTTGTTGCTGATGGTTCAACTTTGAAATATAATAAAATATTGGTAGCCAAGGGCTACTCATAGGTACATGGCATAGACTACAATGAGACCTTTGTACCAGTGGCAAAGATGGACTCTATCAGGCTAGCTTTAGCCATTGCAACTTCAAAGCAGTGGGAGGTACATCACATGGATGTGAAGTGTGCTTTCCTAAATGGAGATCTTACTGAAGAGATTTATATGCAACAGCCTCAAGGAATTTCTACTAATCCATCTCTTGTGTGTAGGCTAAGGAAATCACTGTATGGGCTTAAGCAAGCCCCCAGGACTTGGTACGCCAAGACTGATAGCTTTATACTATCATTGAATTTTATTCGATGTAAGTCAGATCCAAATGTTTATTTGAAGCTGATTCATGGCTCATTAATGATTATTTTTATGTATGTTGATGACCTTCTCATTACAGGAAGCTCAAAGGATGAAATTGCCTCCTTGAAGGATGCAATGAACCATGCATTCTCAATGACTGATTTTGGGCTTATTGAGCCAATTATTGGGGCTCAAGATTGCTCAAACCAAACATGGAATCAAATTACATCAGTCCAAGTATGCCTTGGATTTGCTGAACAAATTCAACATGAAAGAATGCAAGCCCAGCTGTTAACACCCAAAAAGTGTTCACTACCTCATCTACCCCACTACATGGCTCATTTGTCCATTTTCCTACCATATTTCCCTGAAAATCCCATTTTAAGCCTCCAAAAGGCCTAAAATGCCTCCAAAAGGCCATAAAAACATCTAAAAATCCTCCAAAAGGCCTAAAATGCCTCCAAAAGGCCAAAAAACCCCTTTTTTCCTCCAAAAATATCAAAAATTCCTCTAAAATAGAAAAAATCCCCTAAAAGGGAAGAAAAAATAAAATAATGAGGAAAAGGAGGAAAAAACCCTAAACAAGCTGCCCTAAACCACATGGTTTCCAAAACCATGGGCCAGCACTCCACCACTAAAAAACTATAAATAGGTGATGGAGACCCCTCATTTCACATCCACAGTCACAAGCATCCTCACTCTACCAAAATTTCTCTTGAAACCCTAGCTCACCCTTTGAGCTACTTTCACCATTGAGAACCCCTTTTGGCCCATTTCCACCACCGGAGAAAGAGAAGGAGCAGCTGGAGCTCGGAGCAACCTCAAGGATCAGCGTAAAGGGCTTCACCAACCTCCACATCGGAGGTAATATCAATAAAAAACCATTCTTTATATTTTGCTGTTTTGTTTCATGCACGTGTTTTAGATTAGTTTTTATTCCTGTTTAGCATTATTATTTACTTTTTACTAAACTGCTACTAAGGAGCTAGTTATCCTTAGTAGGTGCTCATTCGCACAAGCTAGGGGTAACACCCTAGCTACAGTTTTGGCGACTCCACTGTTTTCCTTTTGAATCTCTGTTTTCAGTTAGTTTTTTCCTTTCGGCTGTCCCTTTCGGCCGCCGTAAACCGCATTTTTTCCTTCGGCAGCCGCATCCCGACCGCGTCTTTTAGGCCTTTACCTGCGACCCGACCGCGGCTATCAAACCGTCTCCGGCACCCTGCTAGCGGATTCAAGTCTGTTACCTGTGATCCAACCGCGGCTATTTAGCCTGTTTGCTGCGATCTGGCTGCGCCCGTCGGCCATTTTCCTGCGTCCCGACCGGGCCTGTCAGCCCATTTGCTACGACCTGAACGTGGCTTTTATCCCCCTAGCTGCGTCCCGACCGCGACTTTCAGCCCATTTGCTGCGACCTGAACGCCGCTTTGAGCCCCCTAGCTGCGTCCCGACCGCGACTTTCATCCCATTTGCTGCGACCCGAACGCCGCTTTGAGCCCCCTAGCTGCGACCTGACTACGACTTTCAACCCTTTTACTGTGATCAGACCGCATATGTCGTCCAGAAATCCGCGACCTGTCCGCGCCTGTTTCGTTCAAACCCGCGGTCCAACCGCTCGCTTTTGCCTCAAGCCCATGGTCTGTTTTCTACATATTTTACTGTTTTTAAACCCATCCCCTTTGCTGCAATATTTTCTGCATCTGCACAGCCATCTGTTCCACCTGCATCCCTACTTCCTTACAGCCTTTTCTGCAACATAATTTCTGTTCCATTTTTTGAAATTTCAGCATTTTTTCAGAAAATTTTGCATGTCAAAGTTGTGGATTCAATATTATTGATTAGAAGGTTGCCCCTTTGTGTGGCACTTCTATTTCGGGTTCATCACCTCACGAGCACACACTCTGTCACCTAATTCAAGTGAGACTTAAAAACTACTTAACTCAACCAACATTCTAACCCTATTTGGGGAACACAAAAGAATCTTTGTAGTTAGGTAGGATCGGGGGGATAGGCTTCCAATAACACCCCTCGGTTACTTACACTTGAGACATAGCTATTTTCCACTTAGGGAACCAAAATCCCCTAGTATTTTTTGGCACGGTCACAACCAGTTTACCAGAGGGCCTCTCCCTTAGGAGGGTTGAAGTCGTGAGATTGGTTCCGGAGGCCTGAGTGGAATACCGCACTCCATTCAGTAACTGAAGGGCTACCTTTCGCAGTTCTCGGGATATCCCTGTATAGGGGTATTGTGGTAAAAGGACCAAACGGCAGATTCACCTTTCTGGACGTGTCATGAACGGGGTATCTTAGTTGCCATTCTTCTAGGATTGACTTCCCGGTGTCCCTCCCGGTAGGGGGATATCTTAGCCACTTGGCTTTCCTATTCATATTGTCTGACTTGGATTTCATCACCTTGTAGAGAATATGTCTAGTTGAGTCAGAATACTTTTAGTTAGGTGTTTGCATGCTCCCTTACCTCCTTTTGGTCTAGTGAGTCCACCGTTTTTTATTTTTAGGAAACCTGCTGTTTGTTGGTATGCTAACCATTTCTGTTGACACTCCACCTATTGTAGCACAGCTATTACATTGGGTGTTTTGAGTTGGTTGTTGGCCTGAGTGCCCTATTTTTCGAGCTCTCCTTCTGCACACTCAGTTGCATTAGGATTTTTGAGCTGTTTTTTACTCACCTTGACCCACAAAGATTTGACACCATCTGTCACCATTGAGTCTCCGAGACATTCTCGGCGCCTCAAGGGCCAACCCCCACAGCACGGTTCGCTTGAAACCACCCATCATAGACACAGATCATCTTCACTTGATACCACTTATCATAGAACTCGAGCCTTGTCACTTGACTCCACTCGTTAGCGGCATCGGACTCCATCACCCGATAGTGATGCTCCTTATTTTACCTCCGATTATGAGCCAGAGTCTGAGAACCCCATTTACACTGCCCCTACCAGCCCCATGGCTGGCGTGACTTCCACTCCCATCTTGGTAGAGATCGCTGGTGCCACTTCCACCACTACACCAGCTACCACTCATGCTTTGGGTATGCCCTCCATGGGGCTCCCATCTATCGTTCCCCTCACAGCACCTATTCCCGCAGTAAGAATACCTATTCCCACTCCATCATTGGCTCACACTACCCAAGGTGGTGCAGGACCATCCCACATCACCTTAGCTCCCCCACTTGGGGGAAACCTCCCTAACGCTACCCCTCCACTTGGGGGAATTGGCCTCAACTTGGTCCAACCCACTACCGTGTCACATCCCTTTTCCAGTTTTCCATTCATGGCTAGCCTCAACCTGCCTGACCTAGCCAGATTAACTAATGATCCTATCCGACACGACCCTGCGTGGCCTCACATGCCCACCAAGCTCCCCTCTGACATCCCTAAGTTCGAGGGCAAGGCAGGTGAGGACCCACAAAACTACGTTATGTCTTTCCATTTATGGTGTTCCTCCAACTCCATAGTGGACGACTCTATCTACCTCCATCTCCTACAGCGCACCTTCACTGGCTCTGCAGCCAAGTGGTATATCGAGCAACCCCATGGAACCCATGCCACCTTTGCTTCCCTTGCATCAACCTTCCTGCAGTTCTTCCAGTTACCTGTCCGCTATGATGCGAGCGTTGAGATCCTACTATCATGCAGACAGAACATGGCTACCCACATCACGGACCACATTCATGAGTGGTGTCGACGCCGTAGCCTATGCAAAATCAAATTAGACGACCGGATCTTCCTAGATTGGTTCCTCAAATCCCTTCTCCCTGTCATTGCTAAGGATGTGGCATCCGAAAGACCCCAGTCTGAAGAAGAGGCCATTTTTAAGGCCCAATAATTCGACCTTATTTACGCCCAGTCAGGTTATCTCTATACCATCATACCTGACGCCCCTCGCAGTGAGTCCTCCCAGCACGATGCGCCGGGGGCATCCCACGCTGCCGACGGTATCATTGGCCGTGTCTCTTCACATTCTCAACCATTCTCCATAGCACGTCCTACCCCTAGCCCTGACCTTTCGCGGGCTACCTCACAACCTGGAGCCACCAACTCGTATGCCCCCATGCAACATCACCACCATTCTCATGGACCCTCATGTCCACCGCAATGTTTCGGTCATACGACTCCCGCTTACGCCCCCCCAGTCGCACCTCAACCCTACTACCACCAGCAGGCTGCACCAACTCCTGCGCCTTCACAAGCCCAACCCGCTTATTACCCGCCACAGGCAGCCCCTGCGGCAAACCCACAACCCGTTCCGCAGCCCTATCAGCAACCCGCTCAAGTTGCTGCACCTGCGCAACCTCAGAATCCACCTGCTTCCCAAGGGCAAGTTTACGCTCAACAAAACCCGCAGCAAAACCAGACCAACCAATGCAACCAGGGCCAACAAAACCGTGGCAGGGGCCAGAATCGTGGGAATAACCAACCTGCAGACCAAGCTGTTCAACCCCCTAATCCCCCTGATAATAATAATGCGGCCCCTGCTAACCAAAACCCTGATCTCCCGCCCAAGTAGGCTAAAAACCCCAATTTGTGAACAAACCATCCTTGTTCTATTTGCGGGGTCTATGGCCACTACACACATTTTTGCCCACACATGGAGCGAGTTCGGCAACTTTGGGCTGAATATGCCCACCGCCAAGGGCAAGTGGCTCCTCAAGCACCACCCAACCCCCCACAACCTCAGCAGCCACCTTTGGTGCTGCAAAACCCCTTACCAACCCAAGGCGTAGTGAACACCCAACCATTGGCTCCCCCCCAAGCCAACACACCAACCCAACAACAAATCACTTACGCTGCTCCTGAACAACCCATGTTTGATTCAGGTACCCACCATTTGTTGATGATGTCCTCCGATGAAGTCAACCTCCAGACCTGGCGGGCCCAATATGGCACCACCCCTGAAGCCCCTCCCGCCGATAAACCCACTAATGCTCATCCCACTGATCAGGCGTTACGTATACCTCCACCTCCACTAGATGGCGTTCCCAAAGCACCTTGTTTCCCGCTTCACCGTATCAACAATAACCCCAATGCGTGGGCTGCGTCCAACTACAGCATTGTCGATGACTTAGCCCAATCCCCCGCAGCCATGCCTTCGTTAGAAGTCTTAAAAAACTACCCTTCACAGCACAAGAATTTACTCTCAGCCATTGGGGCTATCGATCCGAATGATTCGAGTTTAATGGCATTTGATTTGAACCAATCCGAACCCCGCATGCCTTCCACTTTAGCATTCCAAGTTTGTGTTTTCGTTCAGAATTTTGTCATCCATCGATGCATTATTGATGAAGGTGCCTCTACATATGTCATTTCCACCCTCATCTAGCAGAAATTGGGATCCCCCCCTCTCCAGCCATCCACTACTGCGTTGCGATCCTATGACGGCCGTTCAGCTCAACCACAAGGCCTATTAACTAACGTCCCCGTCCAGCTGGCTAGCAAAACCGTCCTCATCGACATCGAGGTTATCAATGCACAGCTTGATTATAACCTTTTACTTGGCCGCAGCTACATGTACGCCATGCGGGCGGTTGCTTCTTCCGTTTTTCGTACCATGATGTTCCCCCACGAGGGATGCATGGTCAAGGTCGACCAACTCACCTACTATGATCCCAATGCCCTTGCGGCACCCGAAAATGTTCTCCCCATGGTTGAACAACCTGTTTCGAGTGCCACCACTTTCAGTTGTTTCCTCTATGGGGCCCGGAGTTTACTCAGATGCGCCCATGACCTCGACCTTCCAATCCATTCCACCCCCATCACCCGCCACTGACGTGTCTGACCTGTGTACCTTGTCCCATAATACCCAAACTCCTACTAATCAACCGCCCTTATTGCCTAAACCCCCATTGGTACCTAGCCACATTGGTGCTACCCCCATCCATACCATTCCTTTCCTCTTCCCTCCATTAGGAGTAGTTAGCGCCTCGGTCATGGCTACCCTCAGCCTCCCTCGTTTAACCTTAGGATTACCCGTTTGGTATCTTTCGCCTCCCGTTCCCCCACCGACACCAGATGTCGTCCTGCAACCGGTGCAACCCATTGTTACTACTAGTCAAACACCTCCCGGTGTCGCTACCCCGTCATCCTCCACGAACCCCCCCTCCTCCTGCTACCAAGCCAACTGGGGGCAGAGGCCCTCAACCTTACTTCGCTGTCCCACCTCCCAAGATAGTCAAAAACCCCCCTGTGTTTCGTGCCCCTCCCAAATGCTCGCTGTGCGATGAGTTGGGCCATGCGACTCACCAATGTCCTTAGTTACCGGCATTACAAGAACACATGGAACTGCTTGACGACGACCCCACTATTCCAGTTGTCCACCTTGATCCAACCCCCAAGCCTCGCGACAAATCCCTGCGCACTAACCACCCCTGTGCCATATGCGGTATTTACGGGCATTACACAAATCACTGTCTCGATCTCCCAGATTACAGAGCTGCTCTCTTTGAAATGAACAATCTGGATCTTGAGACTGCACCACCCACCATTGAGGAGATCCACCCCCTGCATTCTCCCCCTTCCGGAGAGGTTAATACCATTTATATGATCTCTTCTGCCGCTATTCCCTCATCAACCAATTTGACGACACAAAATTTTCGCACTGATGAGGAGATTCTCGAGGCTCTCACTGCCCCGGAGTATCCTTGGGATGACATGCACCATCGTTCATACTTCCTCCTAGATGAATCCTCCTCTAACACTACTACCCAGTTTGTAGTTGAATCCAAATACTTCCTTCCCCCTAAGTTCGACTGGTTCAAGGACCCTATTCCTGCTCCCGACGCCTTCGAAGAGGGTAACATGGCCAACATCTCACCTGTCATCCAAATTGATATCGCTGCCCCAGGAAGCACCCCCGAACTTGTTACTTTAGGAGCCTCTTGCAGTGAGCAAGAGATTGAGGAATACAAAAAACTCTTCAGCGAATTCTGTGATCTCTTTGCCTGGTCCTATACCGAAATGCCCGGTCTTGACCCTGCCATTATAGAGCACCACATTGACACATGGCCTGATGTAACCCCCGTTCGTCAGAAACAGCATCCCACGTACTATTTATAGTTCATTGACTTTTTTCTTGTTTTGGCCATTCTGAACCCATACGAAGTCCGTTTTCCGAACTGTTTCCACCATTGGAATCAGCACAATGAGCCCGTCACATCGATCACCTCGTCACATTCTTTTTCTATGTCCTTTTTTCACCCATTTTTTGACACCACTAGTCGCCTTGGTTTGCATGCCACATCGACCACCATCAGATTGTTCCACACTTTCTACATGAGCCATTCACTCCTATCATACTGCAAATGTTCCATTATTTTGCCACCATTCATTCACCCCGCAAGGAGGCCCACCAAGTGTTTCCCCCCCACCCTCATTCCTGGTCATCATAAATGTTCCTTGATTGAACACTTCCTCCTTGCCTGACCATTCCATCATTTCAAAGTCTTCTTATTTGCTTTTAGACTCCTTAAAATTGAAAGCAACCACGAGCATGCACTGTCCTGGGCTCGTAAAATCCGCACGACAGTACCATTCCATTATTTCAGAGTCTTCTTATTTGCTTTCAGACTCCTTAAAATTGAAAGAAACCATGAGCATGCACTGTCCTGGGCTCGTAAAATCCACACGACAGTACCATTCCATTATTTCAGAGTCTTCTTATTTGATTTTAGACTCCTTAAAATTGAAAGCAACCACGAGCATGCACTGTCCTGGGCTCGTAAAATCCGCACGACAGTACCATTCCATCATTTCAGAGTCTTCTTATTTGCTTTCAGACTCCTTAAAATTGAACGCAACCACGAGCATGAACTGTCCTGGGCTCGTAAAATATGCACGACAGTACCATTACATCTATTCAGAGTCTTCTTATTTGCTTTCAGACTCCTTAAAATTGAAAGCAACCATGAGCATGAATTGTCCTGGGCTCGTAAAATCCACATGATAGTACCATACCACTCCATTCTTTCAGAGTCTTCTTATTTGCTTTAAGACTCTAGTAAAATTGAAAGCAACCACGAGCATGAACTGTCTTGGGCTCGTAAAATCCACATGACAGTACCATACCACTCCATTCCTTCAGAGTCTTCTTATTGCTTTCAGACTCCTTAAAAATTGAAAGCAACCACGAGCATGAACTGTCCTGGGCTCGTAAAATCCACATGACAGTACCATTTTATATCCACACCTCTTCTCGTTCCCTAACCCATGAAGAAGTCCCCCCGCGCCTCTTGGCGCTATGTTCGATCCTCTCGGCAGCACCCCCAATTAGGTCGCCTTTGTTCAGAGTATTCTATAGTTTCCTGCCATTTTACCATAGCTTGAGTCTCCCTCAGCCCGGTCACACTCCCAGATCCACTACAGCTATGATCCCTTTACCATCAGTCAGTTTCATATGCTGCCTGATCTTCCCCGCCCTCATACTTTGAACAAAGGAAGTTTGAGTCCCCCCACTCTACTTGCCCAGTTATTCCCCCCAGTTTATCCATCCTGCCATCAGTACTATCACCTTTCGGTTTTCCACCTCGCGCTCCTGTCAAGGAAACATCATTTCCTTGATAGTTGCAGGTCTCCCCCTGTCGACGACAGCCCCTCTATTCCAGAGGATAGACCCAGAGGCCCCTGCGCCTTGGACCCATCACCATCTGTGGTGGGTGCCTACGGACCATTTTGGGAGGAGTCATCATTGCCTCTCCAAATGGTTGTTTCTCACATGCTCGACTTCAGCACCTTGATCGCATTGTTGAGAATCGCGCAGGATTTATGTCCTTTCCATTATTTGTCGAAGACCCCGGATTCCCCCCGACTCTAGCAAATTGGTAAGTCACTTCGGAACGCCCAGTTCTATGTTCCCGTGGATGTCCGGGCTGCATTGGCGATTGTATTCGGAAGCCATCCAGTTCCATGCTTCCTTGAGTACCCAGTTCAGTTCCAGTTCAGTGTACCATTGCGAGTATGACCCTTGTCATTGCAGCTCATCAGTTCCTTTGGTACCATATTCAGTAGCACTGCTGTCATTTTAGTGCATTAGGTTTTCAGCTCAGATATGGTCAGCCCAGTAGTATGTCCCAAATTTGTGTCCCTTCTGGACCCTTATGATATACATAGTGGTTTTTTATGTATCCTACAGGTCCCCCTTTTCGGGCCTCACAGTTATGTTTATGTATCTTGATACGAGCATGGGTATGCCCGCCTCGTCCATATATTGAGATTCTTCCTCATTCAGTATTTGAGTCCATGTATATGACAGGTCCCCATATTTTGGACGCCATTGTTATTTTTATGGTATATCCCGATACGAGCATGGGAATTCCCGCCTCGTCCATATGATCAGATGCTTCCTCACCCATTATTGAGGTTATGTACTTTTAGTTCTTGCAGGTGGTTCGGGATCGTTGTTTCAGGCTTCAGTTTGTTTCTTCTCTTCTCCACACCCCAAGAAAACCATATATGACTTATGATGTCCATCGGCCATACGATGAGCTCCTGCCCTCGCACATCAGGGGGCAATCTGTTAACACCCAAAAAGTGTTCACTACCTCATCTACCCCACTACATGGCTCATTTGTCCATTTTCCTACCATATTTTCCTGAAAATCCCATTTTAAGCCTCCAAAAGGCCTAAAATGCCTCCAAAAGGCCAAAAAAACCCTTTTTCCCTCCAAAAATATCAAAAATTCCTCTAAAATAGAAAAAATCCCCTAAAAGGGAAGAAAAAATAAAATAATGAGGAAAAGGAGGAAAAAACCCTAAACAAGCTACCCTAAACCACATGGTTTCCAAAACCATGGGCCAGCATTCCACCACTAAAAAACTATAAATAGGTGATGGAGACCCCTCATTTCACATCCACAGTCACAAGCATCCTCACTCTGCCAAAATTGCTCTTGAAACCCTAGCTCACCCTTTGAGCTACTTTCACCATTGAGAGCCCCTTTTGGCCCATTTCCACCACCGGAGAAAGAGAAGGAGCAACTGGAGCTCAGAGCAACCTCACGGATCAGCGCAAAGGGCTTCACCAACCTCCACATCAGAGGTAATATCAATAAAAAACCATTCTTTATACTTTGTTGTTTTGTTTCATGCACGTGTTTTAGATTAGTTTTTATTCCTGTTTAGCATTATTATTTACTTTTTACTAAACTGCTACTAAGGAGCCAGTTATCCTTAGTAGGTGCTCATTCGCACAAGCTAGGGGTAAAACCCTAGCTACACCAGCAAGACTCCCTTCCTTTCAGGAGTTAAGCTTGAAGAAGCAGATTCTTCACCTATGGTAAATAATACATTGTATAGGAAACTAATTGGGTGTTTTCTATATCTTACACATACTCGACTTGATATTTCTTATGCAGTAAGTGTGGCTTCAAGATACATGGATGAGCTTCGTGAGATCCATTGGAGAGCAGCCAAAAGGATCCTTAACTTTGTTCAGGGAACAAGGACTCATGGGATCTTCTACAAAGCTAAATTTGATCTTGATTTGATTGGGTTTACTAACAGTGATTGGGTAGGTGACAACACAGATTGAAAGTCAACATCAAGATATGTGTTCATGCTTGCTGAAGGACCAATTAGTTGTTCAAGCAAGAAACAGAATGCCATTGCACTCTCATCTACAGAAGCAGAGTACAGAGGAGTTGTAAATGCAGCAACTCAATGTTTATGGTTGCAGGGGTTACTTGGTGAGTATGGCTTCGAATTAGAATACTCAACTACTATCTATTGTGATAATCAGAGTACCATTCGAATCTGTAATGATCCAGTTCAGAGATAGAGAACCGAACACATTGAGATCCATATGCACTACATCAGATAGCTTGTGCATGATGGCACCATTCACCTACTCTTCTGTTCATCTTCATAACAAGTAGCAGACATATTCACCAAAGTTTTTTGTGAGAAGACATTCAGCAATCTCAAATCACTGCTGGGGATTTCTAATCATGCTGTGAAGCATGAGTGATGACAATATTTTCAAATTTTGTTTTACTGTCCATATTTAAGGGAGGATTTTTCCCACTGGGTTTTTGCCTCTTTCCTTGGTTAAATGGACATGCAGTATGTAAAGGGTGACTAAGCCTTGTTTCTAGGCCCTATAATTTTCTAATATTTTACTCAGAGGTCAGGCTTAAGGGGGGGTGTTAGAATAATCAACCCATAGTTAGCTACCTTAGACATTAATTAATCCAATTTTTGTCTTATTTGCCTAGTTTCCATATTCCACCTTATGCAAGTTGTCCTCCACACATCCAAAGTGGTCAAAATTGATAAATTTGAGTCATGGAGAACTTGGGAAACGACTTGGAATCAAATCTGCTTTATTCCTGGCCTTCCTAGCGCATGTATGCTTTTTCTACTTTATTGCCTGCTTTTTCTGAGTTTTAAGGCAATTGGGAAAGTTTGACTAGGTGAAGTTAACTTGTTTTTTGTCCTCATCATCCTCCACTCTTTTATCCTAATAAAATCATGCATGAGTTGTCCTTCCATCATCTATTAGCTTGCCTAATTGATTTTTCCAATTCGTGAGCTCCTAGACAGATTTCGAAACTGCTTTATGCACCTATGGGGGATTTGCTTAGATTTAGTAAGCCTGCTTTTGACCAAATTCGAATGGCATCCTTATGCATTCAAATATATCATGTAATTATTTATTTTGGCAGCCTATGACTTTACAGGGTTGGCTATTGTACACTTATTCAATACAGATTAGTGTTCTGCTCCATATTCAGTCTCCTTTGTGTGTAATTTGCATGTGTAATTGGCAATTTTTGTGAGTGTAATTGTTCTAACACCTGGTTTCAATTTCCATACCTTCCTGAATTGACTATAGGATTACATGTAAGGTTATTCCCCAATCGTTTCATACCAAATACATCCTCTATGTCAGATCTTGTTCCTTTACTGCATGAACATCAACCTAGTTTTAATCCTTCTCCTTCTTCGTCGAATGTTGAATCGACTTCCCTTTCTTCCTCTTAACCTATTGAAAGCTCTAATGTTAGTAAATGGGCGGGTAAGAAGAAGATGAAAATAAGATATAAGAAGAATAAAATTAAGGAGAAGGTCATAGCTCGAACCTCTGATTGTCATGTTGGCATCCCACCAACAACTGGTCATCATGCTTCGAGTATTGATGTACCTGTTTCCGACTCGTGTAAACCTATGTTCCATTGTAGAATTTGCAAGGGTGATCACCTTCTCAAGGAATCTTCCGGTCTTCCCCATGTGTCAGAAGTGTGGCCTAAACATCCTGTGTCATCAGTTTCTAATCATCATGCTGATGATGCCCAATCAACCAGTGAATCTGTGGTTAAGAGTCGTAAAGGAAAAGCCAGGTATCCTTGCTTGCTATGTAAGGCTATGCACTGTACTTACCTTTGTCCTCACATGGATGAAGCTTAAAATTTTTTGGAAGATATTATTGTTCCTTAGGAATAACTTCCAACAGGTTATCGTAAGTTGTCCCTTGACATCCCATTGGTTGATAAAGTGGTCGATCGAGTTCTAACCTCGGTTGATCCCACACTTCCTTTGAAGAGTGAAGTTGAAGTGGCCAATCCAAGTCCATCTTTGGTTGATCCCACTCTTCCTTTGGAGAGTGAAGTTAAAGTGGTTGAGTCGATGTCATCTCCACCCGATCCCACTCTTTCATTAGAGAGTGTTGAGACTAAAGTAGTCCTTTTGACATAGTCTTTGTATTGTCCCTCTCTTCTAATCGATAGTGAAAACCATTTAGCTGAAGTTTTCGTAGTTAGTTCTGATTGTTCTATGCAAGAGGAATTGTTGTCTCTTTTGATAGAACCCTCTCCAAGTAGTGAGTCTATTTCCTTTGATTGGAGTAACCTAACAGAATATCATCTTCATTCAAGTGTTCCTTTCCAGATATCTGTGCGAGTTACTGCTAAGAGTATACTCCACACTATCGTTGAAGAAGAGGTTTCTATTAGCATTCTATACTCTATTTCTTGGAAAGCCATATGTTCTCCTCCTCTTATTCCAGCTACCGATTAGATACTGGATTTTAATCGAAGACCTATTGTACCTTTAGGGATCCTTCCTCATTTTCCCATCACTTTGGAATTGAAAAATTATCTGCATCAATGTTATAGTAGTCCAAGGTCCCTTATATTTTAATCTGTTCATTGGGAGATATTACTTTTATGCCATGGAAGTTGTAGTGTCCACACTCTTTCGAGTGATGTGTTTTTCCCATGATGAGAAAATTGTGACCATTGATGAGCTTTCCTTTGTTAAACCTAATCATCATATGACTCCTAGTCATTAGACTTCACTGAATATCCTGCATGTTCTTGTGGTTCCTTCCCCTTCTAGTTAGCTTCTTCCCATAATAGGTAAAATGGGAGGCATGGCTCGAGCCATTGCACATCATACTGGAGTTAATTTTCGAGATTCTTTTGTAAGGGGGTAACCCACCAACCTCTGAACATCATGTTGTCTTAGAAATTCCCATGAGCATAGTTCCCATCCTATGTCAAGTTCGTTAAAAAATGAAATAGGAACTCATGAGCATAGTTCCCATTATGTGTCAAGCTCGTTAAAGAATGAAAAATATGGTCATGAGCACAGTTCCCGTCCTGTTTCAAGCTTGTTAAAAAATGAATGAAGGACCTGTGAGCATAGTTCCTATTGTGTGTCAAGCTCGTCAAAAAATGAAACAGATTTTAGTGATCATAGTTCACATTCTGTGTCAAGCTCGTTAAAAAATGAAACGGACGTTGTGAGCATAGTTCCCATTTTGTTTCAAGCTTGTTAAAAAATGAAATGAATTCCCTCAAGAACAATTATTTTCTCTTTCAAGCTTGTGTAAAAATGAAACAGGTCCCTACAAGCATAATTATCATCTATTTCAAGCTTGTGTAAAAATGAAACAGGTCCCCTCAAGCATAGTTATTCTCTATTTCGAGCTTGCACAAAAATGAAATAGGTCCTATCAAGCATAGTTACTCTTTTTTTCAAGCTTGCGTAAAAATGAAACAGGTCTCCTCAAGCATAGTTATTTTATGTTTCAAGCTTGTGTAAAAATGAAACACGTCACCTTGAGTAGTGTTTATTCTTGGTTTCAAGCTCGTTAAAAAATAAAACTGACCTTGAGCAGAGTTCCCTTTTATTCCATTATGTCAAGTCTTGAACCTTCATTTCACCTGTATGTATAACTTGATCCTCTTTCTTCATTTGTTTCTAGTGAACCTTTTCCTGGTAATAACCGTGACTTTAGTTGGATGACAAATAGAGTAAGCGGATGAAACAAAGCCAACCTCTTTACATTATGTTGGAGTTATTCTACTTGATAGTTATACCAGGGGAAAGTACCAACCACTAGGCATCATGTTGGGAAATACCCATCAATGGAACTCTTTTGAGCATACTTCGTTTTAGTTTCGAGCTCGTTAAACCATGAAATGATCCTTTGAGAATAATTCATTTTTTGTCGCAAGCTCGTTAAAAAATGAAGCAGATACCTTGAGCATTCTTCCAACTGATCTTCGAGCTCATTAAAAAAATTAAGGTGGTGTCGAGCTTACTTTTCATTTTTCGTGCTTCGATTAAAACATAAAAAAGTCGTTTGAGATTAGTTTATTAATTTTTCGTGCTCTAGATTCAAGCATGAAAAAGGTTCTGAGCACCTTTTAAGACTTCGGCATGCTCGTTAAAAACTTAGTGAAGAGGTATCGAGTATACTTTTACTGTTTTTCAGACTTATTAAAATTGGATCATGAAAAAAGAACCTTAATAGAGTCCTCTTTAATCACTTTTTGGACTCTTAAAATGTGAAAATATTTCCAAGTGAACTTGTCTTCTTCACGCTCGTAAAAGGACCTGAAGATTCGTATTCCTAGTTATAGTTTACTCCTTTTTAGGACCAGGGAGAACTACTTACAAAAAATGTATACTCCTTCCAATCATGACTGGAAGAGTTCTCATGGGCATCATTTTATATTTTTCTGGGCCTTGGGGACTAAATTTATGAAAAAGTCCATCCTGGAGTCTTCTTAGTCATTTCAGACACTCTAAACAGGAAACGACAAATGATTTTACTTTCGTTGGACTCGTAAAATAAAATGATGAAGGACTCTTTCTGGGAATGAACCCCTCCTTTCTTAGGTTCATAAAACATATGAGAATGGACTCATCGCTTGATGAGCTACAACGAGTGTTTGTTACCCTCTTTTAACTTTTAAAATTGAAAAGAGGCACTCATTTTTCATGATGGGGAAATTAAGGAAAGATTTTGTATTTTTTATGGTAGCACATAGTTACTCTTGAACATGGCACTCATTTCCATATGCATTCCAATACTTAGGTAGTCAGTTTGTCTTCGATTCCTATTGATTCCATGAGTCTTCTTACCTCATTTGATTTGTCCAAGAATACTCCCATCATTAGTTGCATTAGGGGATTGGTATCATTCACACGTCATACTGCCAAGTCATGCCATGCCCATGTTCAAGAGAAGTTTGGTCATTTGTTCACTGTCTGCAGTTAGCTTGCCTTCTATCATGTTGGTCATATTTGATTCAGTATTGTACATCACTCTACTATTCGGTTTACTCCAAAAAATCTATGATCATGTTTCGTTTCAATGATGGGGGATTCATCATGGCCCTCCTTCGATGAGTCTATTGCTATCGACTTCAACTCCTCATCCAAGGATTCGAATTAGAAACCAAGACAATTACCTTGGACCTGCATGCCTTA
The DNA here is from genome assembly GCA_001517045.1 of Pseudotsuga menziesii. Lineage (NCBI taxonomy): Eukaryota > Viridiplantae > Streptophyta > Pinopsida > Pinales > Pinaceae > Pseudotsuga > Pseudotsuga menziesii. Next base: position 182,239 of record LPNX010880570.1, on the reverse strand, counting down.
ATGGAACGTTACCTCGCTTTCAACATGAATATCCATCATTGACTCTATATTGAAAGATCTCATTGAGTGTTCGACTCCAAGACCTTTATTCACATTCGATGGTATGTACTGAGATACCTTGGGAATCATTGACATAAATGGTGGTTTCCCTCGCATTTGTTAACATTTTACATCGATGACTGGTAATCAAGTGGTTTCTACCATGTTCGACGTCCATACATTGTAATCACATGGTAAGATTCGTATCGTTGCGGGTTCAACTTGAATACCAATGGTTATTTGTGAAGTGAACTAAAACTCTACAACTGATATGATTCCAAAATTAACCACAGTAAAATTGAATATTGATGCGTGTGTGAAGGTACTCCCACCACAGGGATGGAAGGTGAAATATGACTACTACTACCAAACCTCTCCGCTTGGAAAGGAATGGAAGTGCCCCCAGGCGCAGTACCAGGGTCAACACTCGATTCTATATTGGATGCCGTATCAGTCTCAGGAAGGTCTAGCATGCCATACCTAATTATGCCAGTGCTAGTGGTTGCATGTTGAGTCTCACCGCCTGGAATGTGTGACTAATACTGGCAGTCTGCATTTATGTAGTCTGGAAATTATGATAAATCCTCATGTTATTCCCTAGCCACAGGGTGGTCAAAACCTACCGGAGTCCCATATGTACTCCAAGGTTCAACCTCCCATACGGGAGGTGGAGAAGAGATGTGCTTTGGGATCTCAAAGTCATGGTGACTCATGGTGAGATATGTGTGTGAATAAAAGTGAGAATTAGTTAGCATGGACTATTTGGTTCTCTCTCCCAAAGGATATTGGAGATGTAGAAGGCAGAAGACCTGCTAAAAGATGAGAATGAAGAGGCACCACACCCGAATCCACTATGACTCAACAAAAAGGAAAAGACTGAAACTAGCTACGCAACCCTAAGCAATTTAGCGTACACAGAGCACACTCCTAAGAAAATCTACAGCCAAAATACAAGAAAACCAAGGGGAGGATATGTGAGATCCTGAATGTAGCAGGTATGCCTCACCTAGGAGAGGCTTGAGACTTCCATACACTATAAGCAGAGGTACATAACCAATTATATTGTCCCTCAGCTTCAACTCATAAAGTGACTGTGTTATCTCACCCCTACTTGGCCAGGACACCTACAAAATAACCTCTACAAGTACCTCATGCGATACCTAGGTAAGGAAACTAAGGTCACCCCAATATAACCAATGCTCAGGCAGAGAGTCGCAAGAAATATTGACCGTATGGGAAGGGTAGCAAATCTTGAAGGTCAAAAGCACCAACCAGTACTTCAAAAGTCCCCAGATATGAATACGATCCTGGAAATATCTCTGGCGCTCAGATAAAGTGACCAGGGGCTATCCCAATCATAATCATGTACGATGCCTTGTGCTTAAATCCTGTGTAAGAGGAGTGTTGTGAGAAACACTAATTATACTAAGGATTTCTCTCTCTCACATGGATAGACACCTACTTGTTGTGTTTAGTAGCCTTGGAGAATTGACTCACAATGAACTATTCCAAGACTCTAAAAACCTAATCTTGTTGATGAACCCTATAAAATAAAAGTGTGTAATTCATTTTAATTAAGCGTTGATTTTAATGGATGTGATTACTCAAAGGGAAATGGTCATGCAACTAATGAAATCATGACTCAACAGTGAAATACATGTGCACACCTAACAAACAATGCCAAGTGCATTTTTTTCAAATGAAAAATGGGGTATACCACTACATGAGATGCAATATTTTTTCTTCAAATGGAAATTCAATCATTCCTAAATGAAAAACTCACTATAATTTCAATAAGCAAACCTAATGCAAGTGCAAAAATGCAAAAATGCATAAGTATGCAAAAGAAAAATATTTTTGTATTTTTTGAAATAAATGAGATGTAAAATCAACAAAAAGACGCTACCACTCTTAGAACCTACAACCACTAACACACAAAATCCAAGTAAGCCACTAATATAACATAAATCCAATGAACTAATCCCAAAACAAAAAGGAAGAAATGAATGAAAAGAGCAAAACCTAATTAAAATAAACCAAAAGGGGTGTCTTGTCAAAAAATGAGGATGTATACAAACACCAACAGTACCCAAGAAGACTCAACAATCATCAAAACTCACCCAAAAACACTCAATCCTACAAATAAAGATCAAAGCAAAATCATATGCGACTAGTCGCAGTAAACCTGCGTACATACGCAGGAATTGAAGAGAAAATCGTGTGTATACGCAACTATGAAGAAAATACTTGCGTACAGAAAGAAAAAGAGGGTAAAATGATAAGCTAAGGTCAAATTACTCCTACATGACACTACTAGGAAAGCATACCTCCCGATATAACACATAAGCAGAGAAATAAAGAGCAATTCCATCACATTGTATACCCATTCCGCAAAGAAAAACAACTAGGAACCTCGCGAGCAAAGTGGCCAATTCTATTACGGAGAGAAGCTTCCTATGGCTTGGGGGTACCACACTAGGTAGTATGACATCAAAAATCAATCCTTTCTAATATGCAAGAGCAATAAAACCATCTAACACTAAGGGATATAGATTGCACCTTATTCTGAACGGTTCAAGTATATCCTTGTTGAGCTTTTCTAATCATGCTTGTATTTCAAATTCGTTCTCAACAACAACAAAAAAAGCAAGCATGATATACAATAATGGGTTAGACCTACTCTAGAATATATAATCAATCATGTATAAGCAATTAAATACATCCATGGATTCAATATTCATATTTAAAATGCACATGTATTGCACAGGAAAATATATTTCTATTAATAAAATAGAGATACAATAGTGACAAAATATGTCGGCACTTCTGTGAACCGGAGAAACCCAGTCCTCCACCTAGGACTCCACCACTTCAATCCTCTATCTCTCGATAGCAAGCTCACAAAGAAAAGGAAAGCTTGGGAAGAACACTATGTGCTCCAAAGGGACAAAGGGATGCAGACTCAAGTATAAGCAAAACTGAGGAAACAATGGACTATAGTTTCCTTACTCTTCAATTTCTCCTCTTCAATGTGTCTAAGAGGCTCAATATATAGCACTCGAAAGAGGCAATGGAGGGTCAAATCCAAGCATTCTTAAGGCATTTTGAAGGCTAAGATTCAATTCATTAGGACTCATATGAGGAAATCTCCAAAAATATTTTTTTTATGCACACATCCCGATGTATGTGGGTTTGAGGTCAAAAGCTGCGTATACACACAAGTATGGCTTTAAAAGTCAAGTATAGGTATAAACAAGTGATTTTTGGGGATAATCTTGGAACATCAAAGTATAACATTATAAGTCAATGGGGTCCAAAGAGTTTGCAGAGGGACATGGAAGGCCATAAAGGTCTAATCTACCAGGTGTGGTAAAATGAGCTATAACAACTTGGGTTACATAATTTCATCAAAATTGGACAGAGTTAGTTGATGTCCCTAGAGGATAAAGGTTAAGGAATGGGATAGATGAGGAAACATAGGGTTATACTAATGATGAGGATCCTGATATATGCATTCATAGGACATTGCTTACCATTTAAATGTTCTTTGCTCATTTATTCACAATGTCTTTACTTTGAAGTTATAATGTAATGTGTTGTTTATAAAACAACACTA
>LPNX010880570.1:147478-176342 GCA_001517045.1 Pseudotsuga menziesii | reverse complement strand
TTTCGTTTGAGAAACTCGTATATGTTCAACTTAGTCTTACTCTACCCTTAGGAAAAGATGGCCTCCACTACTATCTCCATCTCTTATGAAGATTGGATTATTTCTACTACTTATCTATGCATTACTTTTTCTTTCACTTTATTTTCTTATCTTTACCATTATCAACATGTTTCTCTTGCACTCCTACATTATATCCATGCTAGATGTATCTTTTATTCCCATTAACCTCCATTTGTGGTCATTTGTTGGACATGAATAAAATTATCTTTATCTATATTAACATTGGTTATGGCAAAGTTTGTAAATTGCTTATGTAAAACTATCGTATCTCTAGTTGCTCACTGAATGTAATTATGGAAAATATGTTGCTTATTGACCAACAATTTATATTTATAAATCTCAACAATTTGTTGAACAAGGGTGCAAGTTTAGACATAATTATCACCTTACTTTGGTGTATTCTGTTTTGGGTCTTTAATTACATCATTATGGACTGTTTCATCATGTTTTCTAGGATTATTGAGAGGCAATGAAGTTCGAATATGGTTAATTGGTTTTACCATGTTTTCAACAAAAGCATCAAATATCTAGTCAAATGTCCTAATGTGTTGACTCAATTTTTATTCAACACATGTCACAAATCTTCCTTTATAACTTGATGACTGAGTTATATTTTGCAAAGGATGAATGGGGTTCTTTCCTTCAAGCAACTTAACCAACTTCCAAGGCTTATTTCTCTGCAATGCTTCAAACTCCATATTCATTGTATTATTGCATTCTTTACTACTTTTTTCTTCCTGAACCAAACTAGGTTCAAAAGATAAATTCACCAATCCGCTCATAATAGCAACATTCACAAAAATTACTTGCTTCTTCGACATATTTCTTGAAATTATTTCAGAGCTTATAAGATTTAGAGCTTGAACTTCTTTCTCTTCTAACTTCCTTTCCACCACTTTCCTTCTCTACTTTTATAGGTGACCATCGGAATTTTTGAAACAACTTTCAAAGAATGTATTAGAAGCTCAATACCATGTGTCCACTTTTTATGGTGTTGGACATGCAAGCTCATCAAAAAATACATACTCACTAATGAGCATCTTCTTATCAACAAGATATACATTGTAAGCATTTGACAATTCACTATTGAAAACAAAAAGATATTTCCTACCTTGTTCATTAAGATATGGTACATGCACAAGGGATTGCATCCAAAAACTTCAGATCTTGAATATCACATGTGCTTCCTGATCATGTCTTTTTTCCAATCTTCCCTTCAACTACTCTGATTGGTGATTTATTCAACAAGTACACAACAACATCCACAACATCTACCCAAAGAATATTAGGCAAATTCCCACCCTTCCAGATGCACCTAGCCATTTCAACTCATGTAAACTTATTCGTCATTGTCATGATTCCATTCTATTTCCTTTTCATGCCTTGTAAATTCTAAAACTTCTGAAATAATGAGAAGTATAATCACCACCTTTTTTAGTTTTAAGAACCTTAATATACTTAAGACTCTAAAAAATTAAAGAAAACTATTACATCGACTTTATTTTTCAATATTTCAATAAAATATCCAATTTTTCTAAGGAAAAATTAGCTATAAAGATCATGAAATTCTAGCACCATTTAAGGTAGTTTGCATTGATGTACACAAGTCATTACCCATACCTTCCTTGATTCAAACTTTCTTAATGTGTTTCTTTCTTTCAACACAACCTTCACCAAACTACACCTTCTAATTTCACAAAGCCCAAACACCATGAGATTTTTATACAAAATTTTAAAGCCTAATTTGTTTTAGGCAATACCTTACATGCCACAATATATATGTTTGATTGTCCACTGCCACAACAACAACATGTTGACTCACTCGACCTACATTCAATGTATACAACACATTCTTCTTAATTACTTGAGCAATGAGGGTATCTCTTCTCACATTATGTTTATTTTGACACCCCTTATCATAAAAAAACAACTCTAAAATTCTACTTAGTAATTTCTTCGAGTGAAAGTAATTTTTTTTTAAGGTAAGTACTTGTTGGGGCTTGCAAGGGTTTTGATATTATTGTTGCATGCATTGATTGGATTAACAAAGTGGTGTTCAGATAATGCTTTTGTGACACTAAGGCTTTTAACTTAGGGGTTGTTCTATTTGAGGACATATGTATAATTGTACAGTACATATTTATTATGCAATTGATTTATTAAGTTTCTCTTCAAAAAATATTGTGTTATGTGGTGGGAATTATTGGGCTTCCATTGTTCAATCTACTGATTTATTTTAACAACACTTATCCATATTTGCATGAAATGATTTTAGCTTTTTTTTAGCTCTTGCATGTTTGATTTGTTAATTTTCTCTTTAGAACATATTGTGTTCTGTGGTGGGAATAATTGTGTTTCCATTGTTCAATCTACTGATTTATTTTAACACTTATCCATATTTGCATGCAATGATTTTAGCTTTTTTTTAGCTCTTGCATGTTAGATTCATAGGTTTAATCGATTTCATTGTGATAAAGAATGAGAAAACTTATTAATTAGCATTGAATCACACTATTATGATTAAAGTATGAACACAAAATTTATTAAGAAGGATTTAAATATGTAACCCTTACACAAGGAAAGATAACAAGTGACCTACACTTTTTGATATAAAATATTTAATTTCTATATTTACTATTTATTGTTGATGCTTGTTCATCATTATTGTTTGTAAGGTATCAATAGGCCATTTGTGTTGAATTTTAGCATTTGCATAATAACAATAAGACAAGTGAGTTAGTAGATAAACAAAACATCAACACACATGGATACCAAATGTTTTCACTGAAACCTTACAAAGACAAAAACCCCAAAACATTAATAATCCATCCCTTAAATGAAATGACTTAGTTTGTAAAATAATCCCAAAATTATGTCCTTAAAAAAATTGTCAAACCCTAGTAAGCTAAACAAATTATCGAAATTTGCTGCTAACACAAATTTCACAAGAAATATGCACGCTTTGTGCCCAGATTTTCTCTTTGCTGCCCCACTACCTGAAAATCATCTCTCGTTGCCTGTCTGGACTTTATTCTGTGGTTGTCGGGATCTCGAAAAGTCCTGCCCGAAATTGATGTACCTGTCGGTGAAGAGTAGCAGGTTGCTCGAGGTCAAATCCGGGCTGCCAGTGAACTATGTGGTGCTGCCGAGATCTGCTAGCAACTGCTCTGACTTGCTAGAAGCTTCCTAAACCTTCTTTTCTTTTGCGTGAGTGAGGGTGGTCTGTGTAGGGTTGCTACTGTTGATATAAACCAACAGTATTTGGCTCATCCCTAACCCTCCACTCTAAGTTGATGTGGCAGCAAGGATAACAACCTTCTTCACCATGATCTGTAACAGAAATCCCTAGTTGGCATAGCAACCACACTAGAGTAAAAAGATGAAGAACTAAGCAACAAAACAGTCACGAAAATTTCCTCCCTTAGTTGCTAGAATGTGGAAAATCACAATCATGTGTTTACCTTAGTCAAGTAGCAGGTGTGCTGATGTTGAAGTGTGTCCAAATGAAATGCAATTGATCTTGTTTTATAGCCTTTTTTAGTCACTTGAAGTGGTCCTTACAAATAGGAATAAAATAATAGGGTTTTATTTTATTTTTTGGTTTATTTTTTTGACTTTGACTTTTAGTGGTACTAAGAACTTCCATACATTTTTACTTTGACTTTTTAGTGGTACAATTGTTTTTATGTATTTTTTTATTTTATCCTCTTAGTCATCTTTAAGTGTGTTGTGGTCAATGCAAGTGGTCATTGGGGTCCTTCATGGCCACTCAAAGTACATCATCATAAATAAATAGGGAGAATTACTAATGCTTTTATCTTGAACTCCTTGTGCCACCAAGATCGAGTACTAGGTGTCTTAATCAAGGGTAGCTAATCTCTGGAGAAGATCACAAAGTTCAAAGATCAAGGGTAAGAGTGCCTCACATGACCCCGTCTAGGGCGCTGAGTCCCCGAGTGGTAGAGTGGTTCATATTCCTCTTAACTAACTAGGTTCCTCTATTCAAAAAATGGACACTCAGATCTAAGCTGAGTCCCCAATGCTGGACTTGTTCCACTTCCTCGTAACTTATCATTTCCTCCATTCAAAGAATGACCACTCTCCCATTGCTAGGCTGGTTCCTCTTCTGACTAGGTGCCTCCATTCCCAAAGAGAATGACTGTGGATTGCTTAAGAAAAATCAACAATTTGATGGATAAATCTTAAGGGTATATTTGGCAATAAACAAGAAAATCATTTCTCTATTTTGATTGAATTAGCACTATTGCCTATGGTTAATGTTTGCTTTTCCTAATTGAATTACCACATCACTCGATGAATTTTGATTAGTTTCCTCTAACATTCTTTGCAGAAAGTAATTGTTTAACAAAAGATTGTCTAAACTCAGCTCTAGTAATCAAAGCAAATGAGATTTACAATAAACATAGTTTACTCTGGTAATCTAAGCAAATGAAATTTACAATAAACATAGTTTACTCTGCCTTTCGAATGCCCATGAGAACCTCCAAATATTAAGGACTGGTGGAGTGAAGGATGATCTTTGAACTAGAATGTATTAAAGTTGATCCCAAACTATGTTACCAGAAACGTGACGGTAGTCTATGTTTCTTTAAAAAAAAGCTGTAGAAACGGGAACCTGATGGAAAAGGCCGTTTTCTACGGTCATTTTCGTTTCTACAACCAAAAAACGGTTTCTTAAAAAACGTAACGTTTCTCGTACGGGTTTATGCAGAAACCAATTTCCGTTTCTTTGAAAATTGGTTCGTTTCACGGTTTAATTTTTATTTGGTAAGGCAAGTAAGTGTGGAAAGTTAAAACATCATAAAATATTATGCTTGCATTATGGAAATAGAGTGAGCACAATTATTTCATAAGTGAAATACAGTAATTTGTTTTAATGGCATGTACATTGAAAACATTTCATTCTGTAGACCGACCAGTTATATTTGCAATTATGGCATGTACTCTGAAAAAATTTCATTGTGTAGTCTGAATCAGTTATATTTGTAATTATATTTGCAATTAATTGTCCACTTTTTATGAGTTCTGGGGGTAGATGATTTTACTATCTGCCAGAAATCTTCAATTATTTTATGTATATTTCACTTTCCAACTCTCTTCTCATAATACTTATGAGAGGCAAGATTGACTTTTCATTTTTCCCACATCCATAGGCACTCACGATGGTGCTAAGTTGAGTTGTTGACACTTTATCTTTTGTACAAAAAGCTATAAAGGTAATTATCCACAACTATTCCTGAAGATAAATGTATAGCGAGCAATGAAAATCACGAAGGTAGTAAAGTATTTTCAATAACTCTTGATAAACAGAAAAAAAATTATATATTTTAATATTAAGGATCACTAAAATCCACAATTGATTCAAATTAAAAACTACTTAAAAATATATATTTTAATATTAAGGATCACTAAAATCCACAATGGATTCAAATTGAAAATCACTTAAATGTTGGCAATCCTCAAATTTAAATGATGTGAAATTGTGGTAAAAGAACTAATAGTATGTTTGGTGATAACTCGGTGGAGCAAGTTGGAGTCTGAACCTCGAGTTTGTTAGTCTTTGGATGCATTGAAGTTAAACTTTGATGCATTGAATTTAAACTTTGCTGAATTGAAGCTAAACTTAATTGGGTAAATGTTGGACTTAAGCTAAGTCTAGTCATTCCTAAAAACTGTAAAATCTATAGATTGTCATAATATTCAATTCATATATTAATTAATTCATTTTTTTGGTTTTTCTCTCTCCTCGTTTCTTATATGTGCGAAACCTAGAAACATCGTTTCTCATACTGTTCTCGTTTCTCGTTTCGTTTCTGGTAACATAGATCCCAAATACTCCAAATATTAAGGTCCCTGGAGTGAAGATTTGAGCGATTTGAGCTTTGAATTAGAATTTATTAAAGTTGATTCCAAATAGGAGCTTTTTGAAAAAAGAAATGCGAGCCTTTCCTATGTCCAACATAAATATTTAGGTATTTGACATTGAATTGGCAAAAGAAATAAAAAATATACAACAATTCGTTTGTCAATGATCTGGGCGCTTTCTTTTAAACCACTCATTTCTGTTCATGTCTTATTTATTTTGTTTCTCTGTGATGTAACATCAGATTTTCATTTATTTTGTCCCTGTGTTGTCACATCTAATGAGTGGGACAACCATAGAGGACCGTGACCACTTTAGTTTAACCAGAGCTCAACAAGTCCATTAATGTATGCCATGGATGCCAGGTGGACTCTGAAATATCAGACGATTGCACATGTACAGATGAAAAGCATGGTGAATGCGCAAAAGAGAATAGCAGAAGTTTGCAGAGTAGGACTTCATGGTGACTGCTGCTAGCTTTGTGAAGCCTGCAATTTTCAGCTTGTTAGGTTGGATTATCCTTCCAAAGCTTGATATTACCCACTGTACGGCAGTGTAGAAAACCATGAAAGTAGGTATATTCTTAGAGAACTTGGCTCAGTTCAGAGATTTAGGTTATGCAAATTGATAATAGAGTGTTGTAAGAATGAGATGTCAAGAGAGCAGGTTAAAGTTCAGTTAGTATATTTGCTTAGACATGTTTTTTAAAGTCTGAAACACAGATGAAATATGATTCATGATTAATTGTTGAGGCTTTCTGAGCTCAATTAAACATGTTATTAGATCCTAAGAAATTTAACACAGCAATAATCCAAAATGGAACAATGAAGAAATACTATTATTTCAATAAATAAAAACCCATGAAGCATGTTGCTATCTTGAAACAATATCTCATTTACGAAAAAAACTCTCCACCCAAAAATGACACTAACAGAGACGTTGTTATTATGAAATGTGTAATGCAGAGGAATTATAGGAACTACAATGCTCCAACAAAGAACACCAAATGGGATTTTTATTGTAAACTAGAAAATCAGCCTATAAAGAAAAGACACTGCAAATAATGCTTGCTAAGTAAGCCCTCTATGTTCTTCCTAAATAGCCATAACATAGAACACAACAACATGTTATATGTGCTTAGTAAATAAATAACCCTAATAAAACACAAACATTAATAATAACCATAACATAGCACACAACAACAACATGTTATATGTGCTTGGTAAATAGCCCTAATACAACACAAACATTAATAGCATGTCATATATAGAATTGGTTATCATTGTTGGTTCCACCACACTTACATAAGTGCCATACTCTAGCTTATAAAACTTCCCATTCACAAGCACCTCTCCATAAACTTTTGCAGACTTGGGAAATAATCCTATAGGGAAAGAACACCACACCATATAAGCTAGTTCAACAATGTTCTCCAATTCTAAATTCCTCACACTCAATTGTGGCTCTCCAATGCAATAGATGCAAGCAAGAGTGGGAGAGACACAATCTCAGAGTATCTCCTCCTGCCCCTCATGGTAATTTTGAAGTCCCTCCACATAAGAGTTGCTCTTCTTGGTCTTTTGGGTTGGAGTGAATCAACCAACAATGGAGCTGGAGAAACTCCACACAAGAGTTGCACTTCCTGGTCTCTCCAGATGATTGTATTTAGAATTTCGAGTTCACTACCGAAAACAATAAGAGTTCTTCAATGAATTGGATTGCCACTCCCAATCATGGTGAGCACAAAGCCAATGAATAATCCCTATCAAAAAAACTAAGTGAATGATTTTTTCACGTTTTACTGCGCTGCATTCACTTCAAGCCTGTAAATAAAAATAAACGATGTTTTGTATTTTTGGAACTGAGATGGTGACCTGCAGTAGATGTACCAAAAAACCCTGCGGCTTGCGACAGGCACTCTAATCTAAGCCTCTACCTCCATTCTGGTTCACACTACCCACTGTCTGCGGTTGATGAGCTATTGATAATCTTTCTCATGGGATTTTGACAGTACTTTGCTTTGGAACTTATTGTGTTAATTGGCAGATAATGGTAATGGTATGCAGAGGAGACAATCAGAATCTAAGCGGCCTAAAAATGGCCCAGGGAGTAAATCTTATGTGGTTTACGAGGTTTCAACCATTTTCTAATGTTTTTTTTAATTTTTATAATAAATGTTATAGTGATTATAATTGTAAACTTGTAACAAGTTAAACTATGTTATTCAGCTTATCAATATTGAGAAACAAAAGCTGATGTTAATCTCACTAGTCAAACATCAATAGACATTCAAATCATTGTTTTTTTAAAAATTATATTTAATATAAAAAATTATAAAAAATTGAAAGCAAATTAAAATAAATGAATTAATCATATATATCACTTTGTTAACATAACAAGTTACTTTTCATATTTTACAAAAGGAAAAAAAATGTATGATGAAAAATAAAATAAAAAATGTATGAAGAAAAATAAAATAACAAATGTAGTCAAATATTCATAAGAAAACCATAAAATATCCTTTAAAAAAATATTTAGATCTATTTAATTCAAAATCTCCATTAATAACTCTAAACTTAAGATATCCATACAAAAAAAACAAAGATTTAAAAGCATCTATTTAATTTAATCCATGGCTAGTATAGTTTATATAAAAATGATAAACAGAATTTCACAAAATAATTTAATCTACATAAAATTATAATAAAAAAATAATTTCCATTTTATTAAATAAAATGCTACCTACCTATATTTTTTTTTTGAAAGTAAGTACCCATAGAGTTTTAAGCTAGTGACCTTACACAAGGAGTGCCTTAACACTAAACACATTCAAAGTCTATTTTACACTCCATGGGCCACCTAACTATAAACTATATTTACTTATAAAACAATTCACTTTCCATATAGGATAAAATATCCATTCTTGAAACCAACATAAAATATGCTTTAAAAACAACATTTAGATTTATTTAGATCTATCTATGTAATTCATATTCTCATGAACTAAAATATCGATACCTCTAAAAGAACAAAGATTTAGACCTATGGATCTAATTCAATCCACAAAATAGTTTAATGTGCATTTCATCATTCAAACTTGACAATCCATAAGTCACAAGTATTAACATTGGAGAAAGAAACTTTAAATATTTGAAAGAGTGAGAGACATTGCCTTACATTTACAAAAATATCTCGAAACTAAACATGAATGATGTTCAAGCTCAACCTCCTTTCACATTGATTAATATAAAAATAATAATATTAAAGGGATGATAACTAATTTATATCTATCTAAACATAAAAATATCCAATCATAAAATATTCATTTCTAAAAACACCATAAAATATCTTAAAAAAAAACCATTTAGGTCTATCTAATTTATAATCTCCATAGTTAACATGAGACCTGAAAGATATCCATACCGACAGAAGAAAGATTTAGACTTACCTATCTAATTCAATCCATTACTAATTATATAAAACAATTTCAAAAATAATTTAATCTACATAAAACTATAATAAAAAAAAACCATTTCCAATCTTATTAAATAAAATAACCTAACTATTTTTACTTAGAAAGCAATTCTCTTCCCATTTTATATTTTACTTTTTATAGATAAAAAAATGTATGATAAAAAAAACAATGTGTGGTCAAATAATATTCCATCATAGAATATCCATTCTTAAAACCACCATTAAATATCCTTAAAAACACATATTTAAATCTATCTAAATCACAATCTCCATATAATATTTCATCTTGAATATCCATTCTTAACACCACCATAAAATATATTTAAAAAAAAACATATTTAAATCAATCTGAATGACAATCTCCATAGATAACTCCAAACCTAAAATATCCATACCCACTCCATGGCTAACTCCAGACCTAAAATATCCATACGTGAAAAACAAAACAAAGATTTCGACCCACCTATCTAATTCAATATTTTGGCTAACATATGGGGCAAGTAAAGGTGGGAGGATCTCCCGTCAATTGTTTTTGCAGAGTGAGAGGGCCAACATTATGCCTGTCGTTGCATTTGACGCAAATATAACCTATCCGGTAGCAGTTGCCGGTATCCGTTTGGTAATGGAATCTCCAGAAATAGGAGGACCCATCTCGTCGTCGGATGGCCTCTTCCAAGGTCAATACGCTACAAGTCCCCAGTACAGATCTCCAATCGTCCACCGTTTCCCTGTCAAAAATGAGCAGCTCATTGTCGCCGTGGAATGGCTGCCTCCGGGACTTGGTCTCTTCCGGCCTGTAGCACCATTGGACGTGGACCTTGTGTTTCTCCTTGCCAGAACAATCAACCTCAATATTCCTGATTCTCACCACTGCCGTCGACTGCCCACATCGGAAGCGCACGAAGCTGTCCACGCTCATCGTGTCCTCGCTCCCTAGGATGCTTAGGCTTTCAGGCTCTAGGCTGTTCTTCATGTTTGACGACGTGGCAGCTTCAGAGACAACCTTTCCTTTTCCTTTACTCTTCACTTTAACTTCGCCAGCTTGCCCTTGTTCAGTGTTCGATGCCGCGGATTCCACATCTCGATCATTGTTTGCCATTCCTTCTTTTCTTCTGATAACACAATGTGTTCTTCCTGTCCTGTCCTGTTTAGCACAATATATTTAGGATAGTTAGTATTTCAGATTTTTCATGTCCTTCTCTGTAATAGCATAATCATTAGAGACATAACTTTGACAAGGTGCACACTGTTGGTTTTGCAAAGGCCTTCTCTCATCAGATATACACTGCTATTCTTGAGATTGGTTTGTAATGCTATGGCTTATGTTGCAAATATACATGATGCAGCTATAGTAACACAAACTACAAAAGTGGATATGCTGGAAGAGTTTTAATCACAGGATGAGAAACAGAAGTCTGTAGTGATTGCAAGGGAAATATGAATCCAACACAAAAACAAAAACATTCCTCTTTCCGTTGTAAGACGAGACTCGTTATTTTTGAAGCGTTGCTAAATACCTATAACTCCATGGATTCCACTCCAGTAGTGTTTTACTTTTTAATAAAAAACCTATGCAAAGGAAAAAATGTTTGAGTAAGCTGTCAATACTTGTCATCCCATGAAAGACAGTGGCTCGAAACACCCTTCTACAGGTTGAGCAAAAGCACCAGCAGTATTGGAGTTGTCAATGCTACGCTTGTTTTAAGTGTTGTGGAGAAAAAAGGATGGAAAACGAGACATGTAAAAGAAGATCATACAGATAAGTATGTAAATAGAACTGATTTGTTGTACTTTTCAAAATACTAAATCTTAATAAGCAATTTCCAAAACAAAAACAAATACAAATACAAATATGATTTGATCTTAACAACTAACTTAGATATATTCCAAATGAAAGTACTAACCCTTAAATATTCCAATAACAAAAGATTTAGATGTAGTACTAACCCTTAAATATTCTACATGTATGAAAATATCCTTTTTCAAATGGAAAAAAACAGAAAAAGACATTCAACAAGATGTCCAATGAAATTAAATGAAATATGTATGGCTTGTAAACTTATATTTAATGATACAATAATTGTTTCTACGAGAATAAAAGAGGTTGAAGAGTAAGGATCTGCACATTAAGGGAATAAGGGAACAAGGACAAAGATGCTTAAATACTTCCCTTCAACAATTTATTTGAGAAGTTATAAATATCTTGAAATAATAGGGCACCATTGATTTATCACATTTAAAACCCAATTTATACTAACACCAAAACAAAGAAAGAGATTCATACTGGTCAATAAAAAGAAGCAAAGTATGAATCATAATATGACACCAATAACTTACTTCAAGAGAAGAGCTGATTATTTTAGTTTGCAATAAAAATTAGTCAATAGCCAAGTTGATTCCTCCTTTTAGAAGCTTTATTCATAAGATTTGATCCAACCACCTACAAAATAAAAATAAATGATTAGAAATTTTTAGTATTAAGAAAAACTATAATCAAATTACATTAAACTATAAAAACCTTAGATCTAACAAAATAAAATTAAAATGTAAAAACCCTAGATCTAATGTCTATTTCTCAGAAAATTTAAACAACCCAACCCAAAAGAGAGCCTAGCACAAACCAATCCTCAACCAATGCACAAACCAATCCCCAACCAATCCGACTTCTTGATATCTCAAGAAGACCTCATGTGTTTAGCTCAATGAAGCTCCTATGCCACAATTGAATAGCCTAGGCTATTGGAGAGTCACAATTGGCAATAAAAGGAAGCCAAGTATGATTAGTAGTATTATGTTGATAGACTACTTCAAGAGAAAACCTGGTTGTTTGTTCAATAGCTGAATTGATTCCTTCTTTTAGAAACTTCAT
Organism: Pseudotsuga menziesii; assembly: GCA_001517045.1. NCBI lineage: Eukaryota > Viridiplantae > Streptophyta > Pinopsida > Pinales > Pinaceae > Pseudotsuga > Pseudotsuga menziesii. The sequence continues at coordinate 164,055 of LPNX010880570.1, read as the reverse complement.
TCATAAAATTTGATCCAACCATTTATAAGAAGAAACTAATGGATTAAAAATTAGTAATACCCTTGAGAGAAAATGTAACAAAAAGAAATTAAACGTCACAACCTTAGATCTTAGATCTAGTGTCTATTTGGGACATAATGGAGGAAAAAGAACCTTACTAAAAAATAAAAAAAAATTAGAGAACCCAAAAGAGCTTAGAGCACAAACCAATTCCCATCCTTGATAGCTCAAAGAAATCTGACCTCTTTAGCTCAATGAAACCCAAATGACGCCATTGAATAGCCTATGCCTCCCTCCTTTTATAGCTCAAAAAAAGGTCCAAACAATAGAAAAGGTCCAAAACTTGTTAAAAAAGTTTCTTACATGATGGAAGATCTCTAAGTGGTCAAAGCCCCATCTAACCGCTTATATCCACCCTCCAAATAAAATAAGGAGGAATTTATTATTTTAGAAAGAAAAAAAAAGTAAAGTCCAAAACTTGTTAAAAAAGTTTCTTACATGATGGAAGATCTCTAAGTGGTCAAAGCCCCATCTAAAGGCTTAGATCTATCTTCAAAATAAAATAAGGATGAATTTATTAATTTATAGAAAAAAAATAAAAAAATATAGTCAAGTACAATCTGTATTTACAAGGTGGTATCCTCATTCGAACAAGTTCACTCAAGATGTGTGTCATGTTTTAATTAATTAAATATATTTATTAATTAAAAAGTGGAATCTTAATGTAATTTATTTTATAATTTTTCAAAAATTAACTAGGTGGACTTAGGAAAATTTAAATTAAACCATAGTTTTAAGGCATAATTAACTCCACATATGCTAAAATTAACTTGTATAAACCTTTAATGGCTAGAAAACTACAAAGGATGACAACATTCCTTAGTCGAATGTTGGATTTTAGTAGTAGGGGATGATAGGACCCTAATTATGCCAAACTTTGTCAAAAATATCATTAAAAGCTTCCCATGCACGCTTCTTACAAAGGGAGTGTTGTTTGAGTCTAAGATCTTGCTGATTTTATGAGGGTGACATGAAAGTAGATTGGATGAAAGTATAGACAGAAAGAGGGAGGAAGAATCCAGAACATATATACCTTATGGAAAAAATAATGATTTTTTCTCAAAAGTAAATTCATGAAAATGTGCACAATAGTTAGTGAAGAAATCCCCACCACCTTTTCTAAAATGACTAATATGTCGCACCACTAATGAATATGAGGAAAAAAATTTGAATAAAGGGCCATATGGGTATCCAAAAGTTCCCTTGCATTGTTATTATACCAAATACAACTCAAGATATGACATATCCCCCATTTGGCCACCATGAAACACTAAAAACTTGCACTAAAAAACAATGTTTTGGTTGGTAACCTATGATACATTGGTTAGATGGTGCATATCTTTCTCATATTTATGGACCAACAACAATAATGAATGTCCATGTGGAAAGATAGAAGAATACAAGTAGTCATTATAATTGACTCATAATAATAATAATAATAATAATAATCTATTTTTAAGGTCACCACCAAACTAGACACCAAATTGGTGTATGAGATCCCCTTGTTTGTGGGACAAGGGACACCCCTCTGTGCAACAATTTAACTGCTAAAGTCTACAGAGGTGTACATACACTACCCCTCTATGGATTTGAACCTATGACCTCCTAAGATGAAACACACGCTCTTAACCATTAGGCCCACTCATGTTGTTAACCGTTATACAAGTATTGATGCTCTTCATGATGATATACCAACCACATAGATATCTTCAAATAGGTTCCACATGGAATGTGTGAGTTAACTATTAACTAGTACTAGAAATGCACCAAGTCTTTAATAAGAGTTATTTATGGACTTAGTTATGGTCAAACAAAATTGGTCAAGTGAAATTTCTAGTTCAAGGAGACTTATGGATCCCTCGACAATAAGGAAATTTGAGTTATTCACAAGTTAGAAAAATACTAGGGACGTGTCTCATAGATGGATGATTGTATAGTGAGGTAACCTTCCCTCCTAAACATTAGCAATAATACTTCCCTCGTTATTTTTAATTTTGTAGCTCCTCTTGGACTTGGTCTTTTGGAACAAGTCTTCATTTGATTTGGTAGACTTCTTTCTTGTACTTCATTTGTACTCGATACCTTGGACTTTGGTTTTTATTTTCCTTTAGATTCCTTCTTCTTTGGAAAGTCTTAATATTTTAAAAGTTGTTCTACCTAAAAAAAAATGATCTCTGAAAGAATGACAAGTACAAGAGAATAAAATATAACACAAATATTTATCCTTGAAAAACCTCGCGGGAAGTAAACTGAATATAGACTTCAATGAAGTACAATGTAAGACCCAAAGAACAATACTAGATTGCTTCCTCTCCTCCAAATGGACTCTCTCTTCTCTCTCTAGTGCAACTTCTTGTCCAAATGAGGGAATAACCTCTCATATTTATACTAATGAGTTGAGAGGCCTAATAACTCAAATTGAACAACTTATCCTTGCTGCTAAGGCCGAATTTCCTTGAAATACTCAAAAATACATTTTAATAATACATTTGTGGGTACTACTGACTCGACTTACAATGAAGGTTTTACCTCAAGACTTTAGATGACCAAATACATCTATAACATCCCTAGTTAGAGGAACAACATCTCCTGAAGGGGTAATAACAATAATAATACAAAATAGAATATATTCTGCAGTTACATTTCTTTAACACTCCCTCTTAACAATGAAGGTATTGTATAATACAACAACACATTTTTAGAACTCACTCGTGAATCTATATGTCATAGGAAGTTTCACTATTACATCAACATCATTATCATTTGTGGAACATTATCATCACATACATATATATTATCTTGCATCGTCTCGAGCATCATCATATTGGGAATCATCTCTAGCATCTTATATTCGAGAATCAATATCATCTCAAATATAATCTATGGTGTCATCTCGAGCCTCATCATCTTTGGTACTGAATGCATGAACTCATCCGCAAGTGAATGTAGTACCACTCTCCATAAGAGAGTACCATCGTCTGTAGGACCATCCTCAACTCGTAAGTTCTAGGACCACTCTCATCAAGAGAGTGTTCTTATCTGCAGGTCCATCCTCCAACAGGATACCGTTGTCTGCAACTAAATGTAGATCCCATCTTCAACTAACTGTAGAACCGTTCAACATATGAGAGTACTATCATCTCTAGGACCATCCTCAACCAGTAAGTGTTAGGATCACTCTCAACAAGAGAGTGTTCTTGTCCATACAATCATCCTCAAAGAGGATACTGTTGTCTGCAACTGAATTCATATCTTGTCCAAAACTAAATGGAGGACCACTCAACATATGAGAGTACTATCATTCGAAGAATTATCCTCAGCTAGTAAGTTCTAGGAACACTCTCAACAAGAGAGTTTTCATTTCCACATGACCATCCTACAAGTGAATGTAGGATCACTCTCAGTAAGATAATACTATCGTCTGGAGGACCATCCTTAGCCAGTAAGATCCAGGACCACTCTCAACAAGAGAGTGTTCTTGTCTACAGGACCATCCTACAAGTGGATGTAGGATCACTCTCCAGAAGAGAGTAATATCATATCCAATACCATAATAATACAATAAATGCTAGGCCCACTCTCAACAAGAGAGTGTTCTTTTCTGCAAGACCATCATACAAGTGAATGCAGGATAACTCTCCAAAAGAGAGTACTATCGTATGCAGGAACATCCTCATCTGATAAAGGCTAGGACCACTCTCAACAAGAGAGTGTTTTTATCCGCAAGACCATCCTACAAAGAGCATACTATCATCCAAAAGTTTTGATGTATTTGTAACTTCAGAATGTATTCACTTGTATATCGTATGTATTGTATGCCAATGTTTATTCTGGGAAGTGTGTGTAATGTATTTGAGTCATGTCATGCCCTGATGTTCCTATTGGTAGATTCAATAATGTAAACAAGTCATGTAAAGTCATTGTGGGTAACCCTCCTATTGATCAAGGGTTAAAGTCCCTGTGGTTGTGGGGCACTGGGGTTATTAGACTCTCCTAAATAAGTCGGCGATAGGTGAGTTAATGTAAGTCGGGTCATTAGTACCCCAGTTGTGGTTACTTGAGCCTACATAAGAGAGTCAAATATTAATTGAATGAAAGAATATAAATAGAGAGTGAGACTCTCTATTTATCACACACACACTCACTCAACTGGGACGCATGAGTGAGAGAGAAGAAGCTCGGATCAGAGAAAGAGACACTTGTTGTCAGAGATCTCTTTATGTTTTCATGTTTTACTTTTTCTATTGGTGCTCATTCTATCTCTGAGGAAGTTGCGGGTTTTTCTCCTTTACGGTTTCCCCGAGGAAAATTCTTTCTATCTCTTGTCTCTTGTGTTTTATTGCTGTGCATGTTATTCTGTTAGTTAAAGATCCTAAGATAATGCTAGATTGAATGAGAAAAATCTAACATGGTATCAGAGATAACCTAAGAAGAAGACATTGTGCAGCTATAGAAGCTAGGGATTCTTAATTTTTGGGTCTCTCTCCTCAATCCATCAACAAAATTATGCTAGGATGACTCTCCAATGGAGGGCACATCTTTCTGTCAAAGCATAATTCGATTCCGAGCATTTTTAGTTTTTGGTGCGAGAAATTAGGGCTTTTTACAGAAGAGGAATTTTTGAGTGAGCATAGCATAGGATTTCTCTCCTCATCAAAATCAAAGTTTAGAGACATGGGTTGAGATTTTTGGTTGGGTGTAACTTCAAGAAAGTCAAACCCTAGTTTGACCCCATGCTAGAAGAACCCCAAATACTAAAACTGATAAGTTTTGGTAAACTCGCTATATCTTGGGATTGCATAAGTGTTAGGGGCCGAAACTTTCACATGGAGAAGATACAATACTAATGTACACTCCTTCCATGTTTGAGCCACAAATTCACTATATTCTAGGAGATATGATTCCTCCAAGTTGGGGTTCCAACCTCTTCGAGGATTCATCCCTTAACAAGAGACCTGGGCAGAATTACTATATCTCGGGCTACGAAGGTCCAAATGAAATTTATCAAGGTTTTCTAGAAAGGGAACAGACTGTACATTATGTGGTCAAAGTTTCAGACCCCGATGATAAAACAGTGACATGTTGCAGTCCATACAAATATGCTGAACAGTTTTGAAACAGGTCACCTTGGTAAAACGCTCATAAGTCCCATTTGGTGAAACCAATTCTAATGAAAACTATGGTGTTGGAACAAGGACAGAAGAGGATACCTCAGTAAGAAATTTTAGACACATTGGAGCAGTAATTTTGGATATACCGCAGACACAGTATTAGACATTTCTGCAGAAGAAATTGGTAAACTAGGGTTTCCTGTTCTGTAGCTTCCCTCCACTATTTTCAGAAAAGGAGTACTTTGGACAGATCACCTTGAAGAGGTCTATCTTTCTATCCAATCAAATCTGAAATATTCTAAGTTTTGAAAATTAGTATTTCTGTGACAAACCCTAGATCAACCAGCTCTGAAACTAGGACAGACACCTCAAATTGGTCAGATCTAATCTTTTGCTATTTTCATTTGAGGTTCTCATTTCAAAGTGATCTATCACATCAGCTTGATGATAAGCTTGGTGAAGTTGACAACTTCCAAGCATGGAAGTATATGATCTCCCTAAAGAAAATGAATTGGACACCTACATAAGTAGAGAGGTTCGAGTTCAAGAGGGAGATAAGGCTAAAATCCTTACACCAGAATAACTTGGTCAAGACCAAGAAGATCATTGCTAATTCAATCACGGATCACCTTATACCACAAGTGTCTTCCCTAAAGACACTGAAAGTGATGTTTGATTCCTTGAACGAGCTATTTGAAGGGAAGAACATAAATCAGAAGATGGCTTTGAATAATGTGAAGATCCACAATGCAAAGACCATTTCTTACTTATTGTTTATAATGTTTGAAAATTGTTTTATGGATAAACCTCACTAACTTGTATTGTCAAGGAGTGGAGTGGTGGGACTTGTTTCCCTCGTAAAAACACTTGAAGAGGTAACGGGTTTTACTTGTCACTACAGGGTTTACTTAGTTCTTATTGAACTAATGCATATCCTTCTTTGTTTTTTGCAGATGCACTTGGAGACGAAAAAATGACTATAAAAGGGAAAACAAGGATATACTTCCTATGCCCAACTACCTCTCATCTTAAATGACGAACAAACCTACAATCCTAACTTAGCGATTCTTATTACAGTCATTAGCATTGTTGTTTATGTAAGGTTGGGTTTAATTATACCTATGTTTGCATTGGTTACCATTATTACTTATGGTCTTAAGAACTTGATTTAGTTTGAGCCTGCACTTAACATTTATATGGTTTATTTGGTAATGTATAAGGTATAAGATATTAATCATAGCCCTATGTTCATTAAGGTCCTTGTGTATAATGTTGAAAGCATATTTTAAACCATTCATGGAATATTACATATGCCATGCATTATGGATTTATTGTAAGTCTATGATACCATTGTTGTGGTTTATGAATTGCATGGTAGATATTTGTCACAACATGTTTTGCATGGACTATAGTCTTTGGCTTTGGAAATCATGTAATGGAGGACAAGGTGGCAGAGTTAATGCGCCTTGGGAAATGGGGATCTCAAGCCCTAAGGTTGGACTATTGTGGATGTATGAGTCATTTGCATTTCTGTTGGGTGAGTTCTGTTCATCTCTTTGGTCTATTCACGGCATGAGGGTTTCAAGTGTGGTTGTGCTTGAAAGCTATGTCCTTTGTTCTGGTTTTGCAGCACTTGTTTAGCTATTTCAGTTTGGAGGTTTGGCATACTCCTCATCCTTCACTATTTTTTTTGGTAGGTTGCAGGGCCTTCAGGGTGTGGTTCATGGGTATCCCAAGTGGTCGATGCCTTTTCCTTCATGGGTAATCCCTTCTACAAAACAAGTTTAAACTTGTTCCTTTGTGTGTGGGTGTTTTTACATAGCATGAAGCTTGTTGTTTGGATGAATGACTGGTTTGGGTTTTAAGGGTTGTGACTAGAATGGTCTATATTTAAAAGGATATAAAGCATCGAGGGATGCACTTATGATTTGGGGTTTTTTTGTTTGGTTTGGCACCTTCGAGCCAAGACTGTGTGGATTCGGCTCTGTAAATGAATACTTTGTTCAATAGCGTTAACTTTGTGGCCGTGGGGATTTAAAACAGACTTTTTTTTTTGGGTTTAAGATGTTGGGTTTTGGTAAATGGTGATAGCACCATTTCTTGCAATGGTGCAACAACTTAGAAATGTGGCTATGTATTTGTTATATGAAGTATAGTGGTTACATTGTAAATAATTCGCTACTATGTGTATAAAACGTGGTTACATTTCTTAGCTTGGCATTGTTTGGCTCTGTGTCAACTTGTGTTTATAATTTAAGTTCTTTACGTGGATATTTTAGCAGCGATGTTTGGCTTTAGAGCCTTGTCATTGATGGAAATAGCATTCTTGCCATATAGCATAGCGACTGTGTTGATTATGGTTATTCATGGTGTTTATTTGGAAATGGCTATGACAACGGGGCTTGAATTTATGAAATAGATGTCATGTCTAAGCTTAGCATAGACAGGGTTTTAATTTGATTTATGTGAAAGGTTTTACTATATTGTGTAATGGCCATGAGCCACAAAATGGATACAAGGTGTAAATATATTGGGGTTTTGATTTCTGTGTAGAGATATATTAAAATGTTTAAAACTCATATATTTGATTTGGTAAATTGATATGTGTAAACGTTGAGGGAAATGGTTTCGATCTGTGGTTTAAATTTTATGGCATTTGATGGTTTATAATGTAGACTGTGTAAAATATTTAGGAATTATTACAGCGTTAAAACAATTCTAACGAATTCTACAAGATTTGATGTTGGACATGTTTTTAAATGTATTTTGGATGTTTGCAGGATTCGATCCTGGGCTACGATGGTTGTAAAGGATATATATGTGGAAATTGGTTGGGCTTTCATGCCCACAAGATTCAATCCCATCACTCTTTTTATTTATATGATGTATGTTAAATAGTTTTATGATTAAGTTGAGGGTTGATTTTCTTTGTGGAAATCTCTCTTATGAGATATGATTTGGATAATTGTATTTTCTATTTATGTTATGAAGTATTTCATATTTAAACTATGGTTTACTCTTTGTGAGGTTGGTAGCAATATTAACGTGGTTCTTTTTTAATTATATTGTGCCTATAGACCATTAGAGGTCTCAATAGTTTTATCTTGGCATTCGTAGTTTGTTATCTTGTTTATAAAGTGGAAATGTTTTGTTTATAGTTCTATTTGTAATATTTCACTTAGAGGTTAGATTAATACTATAGATAGTAACTGCTTGATTTATGTTAAATTAATATAGCCTATGTTTTTAAATAGTTCTAGGTTTTGTAAAAGAATTGAAAGATAGGAAATAAATTGCAGAAATGAATTTAGAAAAACAAAACCCTTAAATATTTAGACAGGAAATAATTTGCAGAAATGAACTAGAAAAAAAAATGTCCGGTAGATATCACTAATGGTCTTATCTCATTATGAATAAAATATATTGAGACAACCTGGTTTAAAGGAAGGAAAGATAACCTAACTCTGACAAAGAAATGCATATGCTAATAAGAAATGATTTTAAGAAACAAAAACCTCCTATAGATAACCCTAATACTTGGTAAAAGATTTATATCTGTTAGTACACAATGAGTCCATCTTGCAAGTGTGAAAAGTAGCAATGCAGAAAATATAATCCTAGCTTATAGCAGACTATTACTAAATAATTTTTCATAATTCAATCTACTTTAGAATAGTAAGACTAGTACAATATGCAAGTGAAAAATCAAGAGCCTCATACCTACAAGATGAAGCTATTTCAATGGCTGAAAACCCGCACACTCAAATACCCAACATTAACAAATTCATAGGCAGATATGACCTCTGTTTAGATAACTAAATCACTTGGGAACTACCATGTTCCACCCAACCATGACCTAGAACCATTCCTGGTTTAAATATGGATCCCGCCGAGATGGTTCCAACATGCAAGTAGCTTAGAGATCCTAAGGTGAGGATTCCTTAACAGGGATATCAGGTTCTGAATCAATTCTCCTTTTTCCAATTAGGAAAAATGTTCTCCAAGAACTCTCTTGAGAATAATCAGGTATAATTATGGAATCCCCAAAATGATAGATGATCCCCAAGCCTCTCTTTGGCTTGGGTTTTTCTAGGCATACTTTTCAGTCAAAGGGGCAGTTAAATCAAGAATCATTTGATATCTTGATTTAACCCTTTTTATTTAATTTAGGCACTTTTAATATTTAACTTGGGAACTTTTAACTAGTTCCTATTTGGACTCTTGTAGGTATTTTAATATTTAATTATTTTTAGTAATAATAATAATATATGGGGCCTTTCTTTATTTCTTATAGCTGTTAGTATTATTACTATGCTTACTATTTATACATATCATGTGTAAAATATATACTTTATATATATATTATTTGTTAACATTTTGTCTTTAGGTATCATATAACATGATCCCTAAACGCATGCCACTTTCTTTATTAAGGCATTCAAGTTGGTGGTTAGGTCTACTAGGTTAGGCAACTCTAAACCTCCTTGCATGCTGGATTCCCTCATATAAATTGGTATTTCTTCAGTACTTGATGAGATACAAAAATTCATAGTCAGATGAGATCAATGTTTTATTTGAGTCGTTTTCACTCGGCATAATTAATTCTTTTCAGTAACTCCTAGAGCTTATCCAGAGCCCATACTCAATGCTAAAAAAACATAGAGTTAAAAAATTAGTGCAATTCCATCACACCTCTCTTAACACTAATGCTAGGATGTACTTGTAGGATACAACTAGGGATACAATGGCCAAGGATCTAATGTTCCAGAAATCATGCTCAACATCAACTTGGAAGTCTCTAGGGCTTATGCCCAACACTTCCAATTTTTATATTTTCATGTGCTTCAAAGCTTCATGCTCAACACAAATATAAACACTCATGTGCTCCATAGCTTCTCACTCAACACAAACATTAAATACCCATGTGTTCCAGAGCTCCTCGCTTAACAAAAAATATCTCATCAATTATGTGCTTGAGGGTCCACACCCAACACATGAAAGCATACATAAACATATGTAATTGGTTTACTCCGAATATATAAAACAAATCATCATGTTCATATGTAGTGGGGTCTTAGACCCAATATACCAACCAAACATCAAAATAACATCATAATCAATGGGACATATGCCCATAAGTGTTAGGTCAAAATTTAGGATATTACACTTCATCACATGAGTTAGAAGGGGATGAAAATTTCCCACTCAAGGAAATTGCTTCCATACATAAAGCAACATGTTTGGAATTCTGTGAGAATTGTGTTTATGGAAAATAGAAGAGAGTCATATTACTTAGGGTCGGTAAATAGAAGAAGAGTGAAAATTTGGAGTTTGTGCATACAGATGTATGCGGACCGACACAGTATATTTGTGGCTCTATTTATTATGTTACTTTTATTGATGATGTGAGAACAATAATCCATCATTATTACCTTATTTACACTAATAAGTCAATTTTATTACTTTTTAATCTTTAATACACTATGAGGTGGAATAGGGGTGCTTAGTTGGACATATGCCAAGTCATAATGGGCCTTTCACACCCACATGAGCATTCCAACTCAGTCAATAGACACATATGCACCCTCATCATTTCTGGTGTGCTCCCATTCATTGAATGTGGATAGGAAAGTTGACTTGGAGTGCTAGAGTGGTATTTTGGTCAAATTTGGCTTGATTTGGGGCATTAAATGTTCCATTTTCACTCTAAACCACCCATTTTTCCACACCCATACTATCCAAAATGTAATAGTTTATCCACAACACATAAGCCATGATAAATCAGCAATTTGTGGTTGTTTGGGGTGATTTGGGACAATATTGGCCCACATATGGGGGTTTGATGCCATTTTGGAATTTTTGACTTATATCCTCATAATTGGCTTCCAAAGTCTAAAAAAACTTCTATGATGTATTATATACCTGAAAATAACAAGTTTCATGGTTAGACAGTCAGAAATTATCTTGTTTCTATTCACATTGTGTGTGTAATTTATCTGTAATTTGATGGTTTTTGTTGATTCTTGCACCCAAATTGGATTTGTGAGCTTCACTAAATCTCCTAGATTCTCCTGTGGTTTGAATTACTCACTTGGTGGTTCAAATTCCTCACAAGGTATCATATCATGTTGGATATTTTTGAGTTGCAGATCAATTCATGTTGATTCGAGTTGCATTTTTAGTGGAGTTCAAGATAAAAATTGAAATTGTGCTACAGAACATCTAGAAATTTCTTCATACTCAGCGCAAGAAGACCCACATCATGCTAACACCATTCAATTTTTTGATTGGAATGCAAAGATGGTGATTCAAATGAGAGATAAGGGGATTTTTAGAGTTACCATGGGCACTAAAATGGAACCAAACTCTGCTATTCAGAAATCCAAGTATTTCAACAAATTGGATGAGGCATATGGATTGCTGTGCCTAAGCATATTAAGAGATCTTATGTTCCACCTTGACATTTTGACATCACCAAAATATGTTTGGGAAAAACTAGAATCTCTATTTGGAAAAACTAATGAGCTACGTGGTCACCGGCTTCAAAATGAGCTTATCAGCTTGAGCCCAGCGCATTATGACACAATACAAGACTTCTTCACAAAGTTCAAATCACTTGTGTTGTATTTAAAACAATGTGTGATTGAGAAGAAAGAATATCAGTTGATATTGTCTATACTTTCGAAGTTAGGGCCAGAGTTCTCAATTTTTGTGAGGACATTCCACTCCAGCAAGTTAACACTTCAAAACTGGAAAATGCCCTGTCTAGAAAACTTCATGGAGACACTCACTAAATAGAAATATAAACTTGTCCAAATGGGCACCATCAATACCAAGGATCAAGCTCTAGAAATGGGGGTTTTTGAATTCCTCAAATGGAAAGCTCAAGTCTAAGAATTCGAAGCTACTAGAGAAGAAGAAAAACCCAGGAAAACCCAAATCCAGTGATACAAGTTCAAATCCTTCCAAGGAGAAGGACAAGAAGGGAAAATAGAAGGCCAAATGCACCTATTTCCACAAGGGATGGCATACATATATCTCACGCATGAAAAATACCATTGACAACATGGCGCAGCTGCTGGAGAAGAACAACATTCCAGTTCCTGACAGCGCAAGGAAGAAGGATGGCAACTCCAGTTCAAATGAGAGCAAGGAGAAATGTCATGCTTTGGTGGCAGGTACTTCTAACCATTCATCATTTATCATTGATTCAGGGGCTTCTAGAAATATGGTAGCCAAGAGAGAGCTATTCTCCTCCATGAGTTCAAATGATGGCCCAGCAGTTCAAATGGGGGATGATTTAGAACTCCAAGCCAAGGGGATTGGGAGAATTGATTTAAAGCATGGATTATCTAGTGAGGTATTGTATGTACCGGATCTTGCAGCAAATTTGCTATTAGTATATCAGGTGACCCATATAGGAGAGCCAAAGAGAGTGACCTTCACTCCTCACATGGTAGAGATTTCTGAAATCTCAACAGACCAAGTTATTGCAGTTGGGTATGAAGATCATCACGAGAGGATGTACAAGTTTTCAAACTTCCTCCCCACTTCCAGTGATCAAGCACTTCACTCATAAGACAATGAATTTTTTAAAATATGGCATGAGAGGTTTGGCCACCTGAATTACATGTATCTTCAAACATTGCACAAAGAAGAAATGGTGGAAGGACTTCCACAAATCCAGTCATCAACTAGAGCATGTATTTGATGTGTGATTGGGAAGCATCCTGAGTAGAGATATAAGAAGGGGAAGGAAAGTAGGGAAACACAACCACTTGGTTTGGTGCATTATGATTTGATTGGTCCACTACCCACTCCTTCATATGGTGGATCTAGGTATGTACTTACATTCGTAGATTACTACTCTCGATTATGTTGGGTGTATTTTCTGAAATTGAAATCTGACGTGATTGAACAACTCAAGATTTGGAAAGCACTTGTAGAAAATAAGAGTGGGAAGAAGATAAAAGTCCTTAGGACTGATAATGGAAAGGAATATGTGAACAAAAACCTACAACAACTTTGTGAGGAGTGTGGCATCCAAATGCAACACTCAACTCCCTACACACCATAGCAAAAATGGTGTGGTTGAGACGAAGATTAGATCTCTCAAAGAGATGGAAACTTGCATGATAGAGGTAAGGGATCTAAATCCCAAGCTATGGGATGAAGCCATAATTTTTTTTGATCACATCCAAAATAGAAATTTCCATAAATCAATGAAAGGAATGCCCCCTTATGAGGCATGGTTTGGTTAAAATCCAAATGTCTCAAATTTCAGAATTTTTGGGACAAAAGCATGGGCTAGAATTCCTTCTGAGAAGAGGAAAGTATTGAAACCACAAAGAAAGGAGTATCTCATGGTTGGATATGGTGAGGAAACCAAAGGGTACAATCTCTTTGACACTTCTAATTGAAAAAAATTTGTTGAGAGAAGTGTGAAATTTGAAGAAGAGCTAATTCCAGATTTCGAACTTGCACCGGGGGAATGCTCCTCTCCTCAACCATTAGAATATGTAAGTGATGATGAATGATCTGTTTTCTCTAATATTTCTGATAAAAATGTTTTTGAAGATTATATTTCTATAGATGAATCACCATCTAGGCCCAAATGCGCTGAAAAAATTGTACAAGTGGTTGGGGAATTGGCAGCAAATCCCCATGAACCTAGGAACACTAGATCACAAACTAGTAAATCTTCCTTTGCAAGTGATAGTGCTATTGATGATCACTGTTATATGCTGGTTGGGTATGATCCTCATACATATCACAAAGCTTGTAATGATCCAATATGGAAATCAGCAATGGAAGATGAATTTTAGTTCCGCCAAGAGAACAATACATGGGAATTGGTTCCCCTTCCTCCCAAGAGGAAGGTTGTTCAATGCAAATGGATTTTATGTACCAAACTTTCTGCTGATGGTTATTATCTGAAACATAAGATAATTTTAGTTGCTAAATGCTATTCTCAAGTCCATGGACTCAATAAGACTAGTTCTATCACTAGCAGCTAGTAAAGGTTGGGAAGTTTACCACATGGATGTCAAGAGTGCATTCTTGCATGGTGAGCGTTAGGGGGAGATATATATGAAGCAGCATGAAGTTTTCAAAGAGGACCCTTAATTGGTTTGTAGGCTGAAAAAATCACTGTATGGACTCAAGAAAGCCCCCAGGGCTTGGTATGCAAAAATGGATGCTTTCTTGCTTTCAATTGGATTCACAAGATGCAAATCAGACCCTAATTTGTATTTTCAGCAACATGATGGTATATTGCAGGTAAATATTATTTATGTTGATGATATTATTATTATAGGAACCTGCACCAATTTAATTGGCCAATTCAAGTCATCTTTGCATAGTGAGTTTTCCATGATAAACCTAGGATTGCTATGGCAATTTTGGGGCTTGAAAATTGAGCAAAATGGTAAGGGAATCATGCTGAGTCAAACACAGTATGCTTCAGATATGCTAAAGAAGTTTAAAATGGATGAGTGTATGACATCCAAATCTCCCTTTCTTTCTGGTATTAAAATGCATGAATTTGACAACTCTCCACTGGTGGATTTTACACTCTATAGGAAACTAGTGGGAAGCTTGCTCTACCTTACTCACACAAGACCTGATTTGTCTTATACTGTGAGTGATATAGAAATACATATGCACCAGCCACATGATATCCATTGGATAGAATCAAAGAGAATTCTTCAATATGTCCAGGGAACCAACAAATTCGGGGTGCACTGCACAACTAGTTCCTCACTTCAACTAGCTGGATTTTCTGATTCAGATTGGGTCGGTGATCCAACTGATAGGAAGTCAACTTCAGGTTTTGTATTCATGTTTAATGAAGGTCCCATTTACTGGTAAAGTAAGAAACAACACACTATTTCAATTTAATCAGGAGAGGCTGAGTAAAGGGCAGTAGTCAATGCTGCTACACAGTGTGTTTGGTTGCAGCAAATTCTTCGAGCGTTTGGTGTCACAATTGATTCTCTACCTAACATTTGGGTGGATAATAAAAGTTCCATAAAGATATATACTGACCCAATATAGAGGTAGATAAAAAATCACATAGAGATACACATGCATTACATTCGGGGCTTAGTGCATGACGGGGTGATCTCACTGCAGTATTGCCCTTCCACCGAGCAAAATGCTGATATTTTTACCAAGGCTTTCACTGAGAAGACCTTCACCTACATGAGATCTCTACTTGGGATGAGTGAAGCATGGTAATCTGATGTTATATTATTTCAGGTCCATCCCCATGTCCATTCTTGAGGGAAGGTTTTTCCCATGAGTTTTTCCTACTTTTCGTCAGTTCACATGGACAAATAAAATTGTAATTTCTGAATTATGTATTTGAGGTGAATTGAGCCATTGTTTCCAAGGCCTCCATCATTTTGTGAGATGTAATTAGTTATTGGATTAATGGGGGGTATTAGAATATTAATCCATCATTAATAACTTAGTTACACTAATTAGTCAATTTTATTGCTTTTTAAGCTTTAATACACTATGAGGTGGACTAGGGGTGCTTAGTTGGACAAATTCCAAGTCATAATGGGCCTTTAACACCCACATGAGAATTCCATCTCATTCCACAGCCACATATATTCCCTCATCATTGTTGGTGCGCTCCGATTCATTGAATGTGCATAGGCAAGTTGACTTGGATCTCTAGAGTGGGATTTTGGCCAAATTTGGCTTGATTCGGTGCATTAAATGTTGCATTGAGACTCTAAACCACCCAGTTTCCACACCCACGCTGTTCAAGGTGAGATAGTTGGTCCACAACACATCCTCCATGAAAAATCAGCAAATTGTGGCTATTTGGGATGATTTGGGACAATATTGTCCCACCTAGGGGGGGTTGATGTCATTTTGGAAATTTGGACTTATATGCTCAAAATTGGCTTCAAAAGCCTCACAAAACTCCTATGATGTATTAGATACCTGATAATAATAAGTTTAATGGTTAGAAAGTCCAAATTTATCTTTTTTCTGTTCACATTGTGTGTGTAATTTATCTGTAATTTGATGGTTTTTGTTTATTCTTACACCCAAATTTGATTTGTGAGCTTCACTAATGCTCCTAGATTATGCTGTGGTTTGAATTAATCACTTGGTGGTTGGAATTCCTCAGAGATGATGGAACTAGAAAAACTTGGGTTTATTGCATTACCCAAAAATATGATGTGTTTTGTGTTGGAATATATTAAACCCACTCACAACTTAGGATAAAATAATTAATCATTATTTGATTAATTATTCACCCACTAGCTTAATTAGGTGGCACCTTAAAGTCAATGCATGCCATCTATATCATAGGAATGAGTTATTTCTGATTCTGGGTTCATCTATAATTAGTATGCAGGACCTTATAGCAAATTCTGTGTTTTT
>LPNX010880570.1:0-144666 GCA_001517045.1 Pseudotsuga menziesii | reverse complement strand
TTCCTGTGTATGCTTGTGAGAATTCTTAGTAGCAAGATCTATTTCCTGTGCTTCTTCTTAGCATCATTGCACATAGCATTGATCTATTATTTCTACATTTTGTACTTTTAAGAAGTGGCAATATCTGGTTGAGAATGAGAGAGGGAAAATGTTGAAGTGTCTTAGATATGATAATGGAGGTGAATACTGCAGCAAGTAGTTTGATAGTTACTATTTATAACATGGGATTCATAGAGAGAAGAAAGTACCAAGAACACCACAAGAAAATAGTGTGTCCAAAAGGATGAATAAGACGACCATGGAGTGTGCAAGTTGTATGAGATTGCATGTAGGGTTTCCCTTAAAAAAAAATATTATGTTGTAGATATTGTTGTTTAATTCATAAATAGAGGGCCTTCAAGTGCTTTGGATGGTGGAATTCCATGGGAGGCATCGATAGGTAATAATGTAAACTACTCATTTATGAGAAATTTTGGCTGTGAAGCATTTTCCCATATTGATAAAGAAAATAGAACAAATATTGAGGCTAAACCCAAGAAATGCACCTTTATTGGATATAGGGTTGATGATTTTGGTTATCGCATATGGTATTATAAAAATAGAAAAATCATTAGTTTAGATATGTAATATTCAATGGAAAGGTTATCTACAAATATAAGCTACATGGAAAGAAAGAGGAAAAGGGAAAAACATAGTACACAATGCTTGTTGAAATAAAAGAAAATGAAGTTACAAAGACAACAGAAAACTAAGAACAAAAGAAAGTACCTTAAACTCTTGCAAGTGTAAGAAGATCTACCAGGTTAAGTAAACCCCCTGAACAATTCTCTCCTTCACTTTATTATTTATTGATGACTAATTCTGGTGAACCAGGATGTTATGAAGAAGCAATGCAAGTGGGAACTAAAAATAAGTGGGATAAATGCATGAATGAGGAGATGGACTCATTGGTAAGAAACTAGACTTGGGATTTGGTTGAGTTGCCTATAGGTAAAAGAGAACTATAGAATAAATGGGTTTACATATTCAAGGAAGAAGATGGAGGAAAGAAGTGGTACAAGGAAATACTTATTGTAAATGGTTTTGTGTAAAAGAAACGTATATATTTTGACAAAATATTTTCTCATGTTGTTAAAATGATTTCAATCAGGACTATTTTGAGTCTAGCGGTGGTAGAATATTTAAATCTTGAATAGTTAAATGTAAAAAAAAAATTATCCATGGGGATTTGGAGGAAGAGATTTATATGTAGAATCCATAGGGGTATGAGGTCAAAGGGACAGAGAATTTGGTTTGTAGGTTGAAGAGGAGCTCGTATGGATTTAAACAAGCTCCAAGATAGTGGTATTTGAAATTTGATAAGTTTATGAAAGAAAAACATTATCATAGATGTCATTCTGACCACTGTGATTACTTCAAGAGGCTATATAATGGAAGATATATTATCTTGTTATTGTATGTCGATGACATGCTCATTGCGGGGTTGAACATGTACGATATAAATTTGCTTAAAAGGAAACTAGTTAAATCATTTGCAATGAAGGATTTGGGTGTTGCAAAGAAAATTGGTATGATAATAAAAAGAGATAAGAAAAATCACAAATTCACATAGTCTCAGGGTGACTACATAGAGAAGGTGTTGGAGAGGTTTATAACGAAAAATGCAAACCCAGTAGGTACATATTTGGATAGCCATTTCAAACTAAGTATGGATATGTGTCCCAATGCACATGAGGATATAGAACACATGTCTAAGGTTCCATATTCATCAATAATTGGGGGCTTGATGTATGTCATGCTGTGTACAAGACCAAATATTTCACATGCAGTGGGAGTTGTGAGCAAGTATATGAACAATATAGGTAAAGAGAATTAGAGGGAAGTACAATGGATTCTCAGGTATTTGAGAGGTACTACTTCTCATGCATTATTTTTTGGAGGTCCATACATTTCTCTACAAGGATATGTTGACATAGATATGGGGGGTGATAAAGAAAACAAGAGGACCACCATATGGAATGCTTTTACTATAGGTGGAAAAAAATAAGTCGTATTTCAAAACTGCAAAATTTTGTTGCACTTTCAACAATGGAAGCAGAGTATGTTGCTACTACAGAGCCTAGTAAAGAGATCATTTGGTTTCAAAGGTTCATGGAGGAATTGGGTAAGAAGCAAGAGAATAACAAGTTGTATAGTTATAGCTAGAGTTCCATTCATATCACAAATAACTTAGCCTTCCATTCTAAGACTAAACATATACAACTCAAGTACCATTTCATAAGATCTATTTTAGAAGATGAACTATTAAAGTAGGAAAAGATACATACTAGCCATAATCCTGCAGGCATGTTGAAAAAAGTAGTAACCAGAGAGAAACATAGTTACTACTTGATTTATATTGAACATCAAGCATGAAGGTGAATGCGGGAAGTTTCCCATGTCCAAGGTTTAAGTGTAGCCCAACAAGTGAAGCAACGATGGAGTTTTTGTGATCAGTCTCCAAGTGGGAGATTATAGGTTATGGAGCTTGATCTTCCCGATTCAAATATGTCATTGTTCAACCATGTTTTTGTTAGGATTATTAATCCTCCCTTGACCATACTGTCTATTATATTATTTATCCTAACACAGGAACCTTAATTAATTAATGAGCTCCACTAGTACCATTGGGTCCACTTGGCCTAATGGGGCCACATGTACCAGTCACTGGAGTGTGGGGAACAATGCTAGAGGTTAACTGCCACTTACTCCATGTGCATGCATCATTGTGGGCACCTCCTAGACCAATCCCTACATTTTAGGAGCCATTGGGAGTCCTGGAACCAACCTACTTCAATTAGCTAGAGTTAGTACTAGTTGGTCTCAGTTAGTTCACAATTAGTTAGCTAGCGCAAGCTTTGCATGGATACTGCATGGCTTCATGTGGAGTAGGTTCCTTTTCCCACCTACCACACTCAGTTTCACTAAGTTAACTAGCTGTCACTGATTGTTTGAGTTGTTGTACATCTGGGATTTGATCTATTGGACTCTGACATTGATTGAGACACCATGAGTTAGATGGTCAGTTAGCTATAGTCATATCCAGTGGATAGATTCAAATTGCATGTCATGCATTAGAATTATTTTCCTATGTAAAATATTGTCACACCGAATTTAATTATTGTGAATGATACTGTAAATTCCTGAGCAATACTCATTTGTTTCCTATGTGGTTTGTTTTTTTCAGTTTGTATCTTCATTCTACATTTGCTGCAAACATTAATAGAATTATCTACTTGAATATCTAAATGGAATTCAAATTCTAATATTTTTTACCCTAGTTTAATTGTACACTCATACCAACAAGGGGGTGCAAGGTGACATCATCCCCTTGTAGGGGTCCGAGGGGGACAATCCCCCTTGGCTGGGGGGTCTAAGGGATGGCAGACCCCTAAAAGAATATTGTTGGGATGTTTGTTGGATAATAGTTTATGGGCCCATTGTAATGTCCCTCCCAAGTGACCATGATATTATGTGTCCTAAACCCAAGTGGTTATAGCCTAGCAGGGGTTATTTCGTAAATAAATAACCACGAGTATGCATACTAAACCAAGATGCAATTTTTAATTTTAATTAATAGTTATGATGTTTTAATTAATTTTATGTTAAGTAATGCCTAGGAGACAAAGAAGTCGCATGGGTCCAAGTGGAGGATGAATTGGAAATCAGAAATGGAAATAATAGAGCCAATCAAGAAAATGCTAAAATGAAACCATGTAAAAAGATATAAGCCTACCAAATTATTTAGAAGAGAAAATAGAGGAGAAAGAAAGAAACTGCAGAAAAATTGTCAAGGTGAAAAGTAGGAAACCTTTGGAGGATGAAGTTTCTAAAAGAGAAAGAGAAAATTCAGTAAAAAGGGAAAAAGGGTGTAGTTTCTCAATAATTAAAGGAAAGTCTAGCAAAATCACTAGGGTTTAGTTTCCAAAAAGATGAAAATCCATGTCAGAGCAAAATAAGGCAACTGGGAAAGTTTCTCCATTCATCCATGAGGGTACATTGGTCAAGGTGGTTTGGACATGAATCTAACTTGCATATATAGGAAGGAGAGAGAACCCCTCTTCAAACTTTTTGTCATTGTATTTTTTAGTTTAATATTTTTCTCTCAGTGTTTGAGTGATGTGCCTCAACTGAAGCTTTGGGTGGTGTACCCCTTAGCCAGTGGATTTCATTTTTTGGTTTCTAATGTCATTGCATCCATTGAATAATTTCTACTATAGGTTCTAATATCTGCTTCAATTTATTTCCAAATCATCCAACATTGTTTGGATATTTCCTTTCAGTGATATTCACTCTTCTCTCTTCCTCCTATCCATTCTACACTATTCTAGAAATTTCAGAATATTTGTAATGGGAATTTAGACCCCACTCATATGAATTTAATGTAATAATTTCCAATATGAATTTAATATCATGCTCTAACCACTTTCATCTAATTTTCATAGTTTGGAAGGATCGGAATTCTATTCTACGTAGTTTCCTAGCTCTATATCCATTCTATGGGTTTTTTACCATAAGATGATATATATAAGATTCTAGTGAGATGAATTTAATATATTATGATGTAATTTAATGTAATTAAAAGTTTCACCGCATTCTAAACTTTTTTTTATTAAGTTTCATAAGGATCTTTCACACCCTGCCTAGATTTCAATGAATAATGAACTAGTTTTCCAGTTTGATTTGATTATTCAATATAAAAATATAAAATTTATTTATTTTATGTTCTAAAAATTCAATAACATGATAATGGTGATATTCCATATCTAAAATTGGACATTAGTGACCCCTTTCTTGTGTTTGGAAATCCCAGAAGTTTAACTTGTTGCATAGTCCTAGTGACTGGTTTTTCTATTGCGACCCTTGGGATTATTTTTAATATTATATCTATTATAAACCTAAAAATAATTATTTTAACATACTAAACATAGTTACATAACCCTCCTAAGTTCCTCTTAGTCATTGGTTGCTTGGAAACTACATGCAAATATTTTAGTTTGCACTAATTGGGACTCGTAGAAGCTTGGTAGTATATTTCATCCTGGATGATGTTAAAAACCTATAAATGGCCCAACATATAGGTTCTTAGGAATATGAAAATTTAATATCCTTCCTTACCTTTTGATTTCACATGTAAATCCCACTTTATTCCCTCCTTTTACTTTATAAATTGCCCACTTGTTAACTAGTTGTCTGAAGCTTAATTGCAGAGAGTTAGTGAAACATAATTCTAATTTAGGATTTTTAAGGTGGTATCATATCATGGTCCCCTATAATTTCTCTGAAATTAGCTTGAAGAGTACCAAAAGAGATCCCAACTCAAGACACAAAAATTTCCCTTAAGATGTTTTCATTGTTGGAGAAGAGGAGGTCAATTCCATCCAAGGGAACATTCATGGAGTGGAAGGAAGTATGGACGACATAGGAATAAGTAGAGAATAAAAGAATGAATTATTTGCACAAAACATGCTGGAAATTATGAATAAACTCACCTAAGTACAAACAAAAACCAAATAAATTCTCTCTATGTTGGTGGACAAGAAAGAAGGGGAAGTCAACAATGGTGGTTCTCAACAAGAGGAGAAGAAGGTATTCAAGGAGAAAATATTCTCTAATACTTGACCCCATAATAGACCACTTGATTTCAAATAGATTCCAACATCTAATATTACAATTTTTATAGAGCATAGGGTAGAGGAAGTTGAAGTACCATTTGAAGGAGTCATACCAATAGAAGTTTGACTCACAGAATACATGGCTTTCAGTGAAGAGTTCAAAATGGATTTGACCTTTAGAAATTATTGTGAGTATCAAGAGAGGGTCAAATATATAGGAGGTAATAGAATTCCTTCTCAAAAATTTGAGTTGCAAAGAACCATAGGCAAAATCTCCCTTCCTTATTATATCACACCTTACAACACATATACTAATATATAACATATACTAACAAATCCATAATATCTTGACCTTAGCAACTTAAAAGAAATAAAAATACGTTCATACTAATATTTGAAGTAAGACTTTTTTATTTTTTTCATTAACATAAGGGAGGTTATAGTTATTTCACTAAGCACATTTATAAAATCCGAATGCACATATACAAATATTATAACTATGCAGAAGGCCCAACAACCGCAATTTTGGAAGCAAATTTTCTAATACAACATGTAATGTCTCTTGGAGATATCAAAGTGTCTGAGGGACATGTTATTAAATATATAATGATATTTAGATAATTTTAGCACAGTTCATTACTCAAAAAAATATTTAATTTCATTTTTCATGATTTAATAATCAAAAAATCTTTTTAATTGCCAAAAAATTCAATAAATTCAATAACTATTCCACCAACTAATCCAAGAGATGGGAAAGATTAAAGACACTATTTAACAACATCGCATATTCATTCCAATCCAAATCAGAAACAAATTCCACCTATAAAGGCCATTTTCACTTAATCATGATTAACTAGTAATTAGTGTTCTCGTTACGAAACTTTATGACATTTAACACACAATTGATGATACTTAACATAATTTCACTTGTTATATTAGCATCTGATAGGAAGATATTGGGACATAAATAGTCTTCACTTAGATTGCACAAGAGAAATATGGAGAATAAGAATAATTGCTATTACATAATGAGTTGAAGAACAATATGAGAAATATTCCATACCATATTATTCATCATTATGGGTGAATATATAATACAACATCAAGGAATAGTTTTAATACCTTAAGAAGAAGTTGAATCTACTAACCTAGAATGACTCGTGAGATAACTCAATGTGTGAAAATCACCACTAGAGCTCACTAATGCAGCTGTGGATCACTGAAAGAGTTCACAACTAGTTAACTGAAGAGGGTAGGTGAGTAAATTCCCCCTACCTCCCTTAAATCATGAAAACTGGCTCTAGAGAGACTAGAAGTGATCTAACTGATGACGATCAGAGCATATCTGGACATAATTGAATACCTACTTGCATCAACCTTTGGAAACTGTTGACGGCACTCCGAGTGGGTTCCTTAATTATAGGGATTTCTCTTTGGATCACGAAAATTCATCCATAGAGGTGCAGTAAGCGGTAGATGTCCACTAGATGTGTCCCCCATGCACTGGTGAAGTGATGAAGACCTCCTAATATAGGGAAATAAACAAATAGACTTATGTGTTCAAAGGGAGGTGTTAGCACCATTTTTGGTTAGTAGTTGGAGAGGGGAAGACATTAGAAGAGATACGATATGGTGTGGAAAGTTTCATAATATGACCAAAGGTATGTCATAAGGTGCTCAGATAATGATAAAGGAGGGGCTATTTCTAAATTTTAAACCATGGTTTAAAGGTTTAAAAATAATCTTAAATCAAAATCCGCACCTATGGTATCATGTGATAGGTTTTAATGGGGTAGATATGTGGATGGGAAGATCTAGGGTTATCAGTTAATCCACTAGACAAATATGCACGAGAGAAGTAATTTGGGTAGCTAATGAAATTGTGTACAAGGAAGCAAAGATAAAAAACAAGAAAAAAGGAAAGACAGATCTGTGGCTGGAAATGATTTCGCTAGAAAAGAGTGAACTTTTCCAATAAGTAGAAAAGCTTCCACACTACACAGATCAATGGCAGAGATCAAAAGGAGAAAGTGATATACGATACATAAATATTCCACTAGCTAAACATGCACGAAAAAGGGTAGGTTGGTGTTGCTGCTGCAATTATTACCCGAATTGTTTTTTGTATTTTTTAGGACCCCCCTTTTGATTTTTAGCTTTTTTCTACTTATATTTTTTTGAGCTTTGAATTCCATCATCCATGCCTTATTTTCATCTTGAGGAAATTCAAAAATTTGGATTTTTACGCTAAGGGAGTAGATGTTTTTGACTCTCTACATTAGATGATTTTCATTGTTTGAACCGCAACAGCAGATGGGTTTTGATGTTTTACTTGATGCAGTAGATAGGTTTTTGTGGGAATTTTTTGGCCTATGTTTATTCACTACGTCAGAGGTTTCCGCAAGAGTTTAGCCATAATAGTGGGTGGATTCTATTTTTGGATCCATTCCAGTAGATGTTTTTCATGAGCATGGATCAAATTATTGTTATCCGATTCATCAGAATCTTCTTGAGGATTGAGCTGCCGTAGTGGAAGTTTGTTTTACTCTACTTGTCGGGGCTGTTCCGATTGGATTTTAATCTGATTCATCGGGTTTTAGTTTGATTTTCTAATGCAACAATGGAAAGGTTTTCCCTTTCCCTCCTGATTTTCATCATCATTTTAATTATCCCTCTATATCAGAAGCGTTGTTATCTTTGCGACGCCCCAGCGGATGTCTCTTAAGTTTTTTTTCGATGAATTCCTTCTGCTGACGCCGCAACCTAAGTTGGGTGTTTTATCGAGAGATGAGCCGATAGTAGCAGAAATATTAGGATGATTGAGCTGCCGCTATCGGGGTTCTTTCCAATTTTCTTGCCGATTGGGTTTTTCAATGCGCAGTGTCCTAGGCACCAAACAACATTTATTTCACGCACATGTGGTTTTCATTTCCTGCCTACTACATTTAAGGGCTTTACCCATTTTTTATATATATATGCCAAGTGGGGTTCATTTCCCTATTTAATTTTGATTGTGAAATTTGAGCATTGGTAAAAACAAAAGAGTTTCCCCATGTAGGACATCCATTATGAAGTGATTTTTACATCTAGAGCATACGTGGGTTTTGGATACCGCATGTTCAGTAGCCTTCAAGGTTTTTTTCTACCAATTAGGTTTCTGATCTGTTTGCATCCTTTTGAATTGATGGGTAAGTTAGGTTATGACCTGTCAGTTTTTTATAGGAGTACATGTAGCTTTTTCTAGAACCATGTTGATGGTTTGGTTTAAAGGGATTTCCTCCTCGACCTCTTGATTTTTTTTGTTTTACCCCTTCATTTTGATTCAATTGTCCATATTTTTTTTAAACTAGTCTACCATGGCTGAGGTTTTTACCTGTCGTTTCTCACTGGCCGTGTTTTTCTCACAGCACCAGTGCGTGATTATGAGACTGAGAGGGTTTGAATTTTTCTCTTGCTATTTATCACCTGGTCTGTATTCATATGTAGTGATAAGATTTAGCAAGGCCCAAATCCATGAGAGCCATGTGCACTCTTGGTTTCTCACCTAGTCTCTTGGATGGAAGCTCTGGACTTGGTGGTCATGGCATCGTTTTTCTCTGTCGACTCTATTTTTCTACCGAAAGACTATGAATATCATAGAAGTATTCGTGCATGATGGAGAAAGGTATGTTCCAGTTTCGAGGTTGTTTTCAGGTTTAGAATGACAGAGGATGCCCTACTCAAATCTCGCCTGGGATATAAGGGTTTGTTAACCATAGTTTTAACCTTTCTAGGCTACGATGGAATTTTTTGTTCCGATTGGTGGAGAAAATGCGGTAAATAACATACTGGTTAAGCTTGTTCCTTAAAGAAAATGATTTTCCCAACATAAGAATAGTTTGCTTCGATAGTTATTTATCTTTCTTATCTAAATGTATGATTTCTTTAATAGTATAAATTCTAAGACAATTTTCATGTGTTGTTATAGTAGCAGCTTACACCAGACACCATGCCTAAAAAAGGAAAGATGAAATCCAAGATTACCGATGACGAATCAGATGCAAAAATCACACTCACACCAAGGGTGGAGATAATATACGAAGATACAAAATCTATCATCGGGGCTGAACCGAAATTTAAATGGGGTCAAATCTATCACATACTCCAGAAGAAAAGGGTTCTAGAGGCGGGATTAGAAGACCTAATATTGTATGATAACATCTTGAAATCGAGTATCACCAAAGTGTCTACAAGGCGAAAACATTTTCCTTTCCTTGAGGTCATTGGATGGATTATGTCCAAATTTGATGCGAGGGGGATGATCATGTACAACATTGAGGATACAGGATTTTCCTCCTTCACACCTTCGTTCATAGAAAATGCCTACAACTTGCCACTTTCAACATGAAAACTGACTAGGTAGAAATCCTGACTCTTGACTACAATGTAGTAGCAAATATGATGGTAGCCTAAGGAAATACTTTTCGGCATAAGGAATCTAGGGAATACGAAGCTTCCCATCTGCATACCCCATACAAGATGGTAGTTCTAATGCTAAATAGGATTTTCGGCAGAGCCGAAGAAAGGTATTATAAGTTTGGATGGATCCCACTTATCTACCATGTAACCATGATGGGGACTATTTTCAATTGGGCTAACATAGTAGCAAATAGTTTGTCTTCCTGCATAACTGAATCCCAAGAAGGAATGCATCAACAAAAATATGATTTTTATATGGGATCTTTTATGGTTGACTACATACTTTGTTTTCGTCCTTTTGAGAAGCTCAACTAGAAATATAAAGGAGAAAAAAAACCCTATTTATATAGCATATCAAATACTATGGGATCACAAATACCACAGTCATTACAAGATGATCTGTGAGGAGTTTTTAATGCCCCTATACCAATTAGTTTTCCTTGAGGGGTGTAAGTGCATGACTGAAGGTGCTTTGGAAACTATAAAGGAGTTTGGATACTTCTTATTTTTTGAAGAACGAACTTCCTTGAGGATTTATGGGGGGACCAAAGCACCCTCATTGCTTCCCAAATACAACATAGATTATATAGTACATAAGGAATCTATGAGACAACTATTCTTGGATGGATTTGGGAGTTATTTTTTCGACTTGAAAAAGGTTGTTTTTCCACCACTACCTTTCTATGTAGGAAGCTATAAGTTTTCTAAAGTTAAGAGTGCACCTGAGTTCATGAAAGAACTAGAAATATTTCATTTCGGTGAAAAGAGATTTCATAAGAATGATTCCCAAGGTAAGGTTGCAGCACACTGGGAACTCCTAAAGGTGGATTTTGAATATGTTGATCATGTGGAAAAGGATGAGGAAATGTACCGAAATGTATGCAACATTACAACTTTGAACAAGCATCTCAGAAGGAAGATCACAATATATGGAGTTAAAGGCAGTAGAAACAAAAACCTAGAATAGAAGGGTCAGGAAACAAAGGGTGCAAAGAAAGAAAAGGAAGAAACAATGCGAAGACTGATAGAGGGTGCAAGGAAACTGTTGGTTGAAGAGGCCAAGCGAGAAAAGGAGGAAGAAGAAGCTTCCAGGAAAGACAAAGAAAAGGAAGAAGAATAGAGAAAGAAAGAAGAAGGCATTAAGGAGAATATTGTAAAGGTAGAAATATCAATAGCTGAGTAAGAACAAGTTCAACAAGAGGATACAGAGGAACAAAGGAAGAAGGATCAAGAAGATCTATATAATGAGAACCAGGAACAAATTTTTGCTTAGGACAATACGGAGAACCTCCCTTCCATCTCAAGTAGTATACTTATAAGAGGGAATCTCACTATGGTTTAATTGGGGTTGGTACCATTTACCCCATCAAAGCAACATGAAGTTGCAAAATTAGAAGATTTATTCTTTGATCCCAAGAGAAAATCAATTTTGAAAGATTGAGAAAGCTTTGAATATGGGTACTCAGCTCGAAATTACCACAGTGGCCGAGAGAACGGTTGTAAAGGATGTATAAGAATAACCGGTGCAGATGGCCTCATGGGGTGTTTCAACTACACAGGTGAACGCCCATAATGTTAGTAAGCTTAATGAAACCATTGATTAGTATAAAGGTAGAATGGCATAGATGAAGTAAATATTAAGGAAGGAGCAGAGAGTGGGTCTAGAATCAAAGAGAAAGTATGATGCCACTTTTTCAAACATTGAGAAGATTTAGTAGGACTACCATATTTTAGAAGAGGAAAGGGATGCTTTGAAGCTATCAAACATGACCCTTGATGGAGAAAAGAATAATTTAGAAAGTAAGATGGCAAAAATGGAAGGACAGAATTCCACAACTGACTAGCCAGCATATCAGTATAACCTTCAAATTGTGGAACTTATTAGTCTTGTATATTGATCTAGGAAAAAATCATCAATCTCATCAAATATTAATAAACAAATAACTCATGAAATGGTGTAATTGGTCTACAGGAGTAGTAGCTGCTTTGTATTCACATAAATAATGAATGATTACAATTACAATGTCATGCTATAGGCATGAATTAATGAGCAATTCAAATCCTCAAGGAGGTCATTCGAATTGAATGAGTGAGTCTAGCTTAACTGATTGTAATCCATGGTTCACACTTAGTTAACCACTGATCAAAACTCTAATTGACTCACCTAAACCCTAACTAAAGTCGAAATGCAATAGATGACTAAGTCTCAACTGAAATAGATTAGACACATGTCATAGAAAGCCAACCATCAAGTGCCAGTGCTTCAATGACTTTAATGAACCCCGATGAGGTTAACTGAAGCTGAACTGAACATCAGAAGTTGGTGGAGGCGCCCCTGTTGACTCCAGTTCATTAATTAATAATTAAATAATCAATTAAATGAATGGAGGCACCTTCACTGAGCTTTTTAACTGATTGTAACCACCATCTAGCAATTAGGTGCATTAATATCACTTAGATCACCCCCGGAGTGCTCCAATTAGCCTCCCCGAATGTAGGAGAAGGCTAAGTTAGCCTCCTTGACTGAAGGTAGGAGTGGGTGTGACTGGATGATGTCAATTAATGATCCACTGATGTTAATTAATGTCAATTATACTTAGGATAGTGGTTTAACTAGGCCAATTTGACCAAAAAGAGTGTGTATGGTGGTAAATGTCTCCAACACCCCCCCTTAAGCTATACTCAAGAAGAGTTAGAAAACATAAATGCATAAAAATGCTAGGGCCCCATAAACTAAGTCCATAGGTCACCCTGTACAATGCTGAAACTAAAACAATGCTCAAAATAAACTAAGTGAGGAAAATAGGGAAAACCCAATGGGAACCCCCCCCCCCAAGATGAACACTGAAAGTAGTATAAATCACCCTGATGAACTCACCCCCAATAATGAACAGAGCTAAGTGAACTTCTTTTCTGAAAATATCTTAGTGAATATTTTTGCGATCTGCTCATCAGTCGGGCGGTATTGCAGAATGATGGTCATGTCATGCACTAGCTCCCTGATATAGTGCATGTGGATTTCTACATGCTTGTTCCTCTTCCTGGTAATTGCATCCATGGATA
Organism: Pseudotsuga menziesii; assembly: GCA_001517045.1. Lineage (NCBI taxonomy): Eukaryota > Viridiplantae > Streptophyta > Pinopsida > Pinales > Pinaceae > Pseudotsuga > Pseudotsuga menziesii. Next base: position 131,491 of record LPNX010880570.1, on the reverse strand, counting down.
TCTTAATATCACTTTGATTGTCACAAAAGAGGACACTGGACAAAGTACTACCAAGATCAAACTCTGAAAGAATGCATTGCAACAAAACTGCTTGCATGCAAGCATTCACCACTCCTTGATACTCAGCCTCTGCTGAAGATAGTTCTATGTCAGCCTACTTTTTGCTTGACTAGAAAATGGGGCCACCACCAAACATGAATACATATCCAGAAGTAGAATTCTGATCAATAGAATCACCCACCCAATCAGAATCTGTGTACCCAACCAGCTCTAGCTTGGAGTCTGCAGCATAGTGAATGATGTAGGTCCTGGTTCCCTGAATATACTGGAGGATCCTCTTGGATGCCTTCCAATGAATATCATGAGGCTTCTTCATGTATCTTGATACAACATTCATCGCATAAAAAATATCAGGCTGAGAATGTGTCAAGTACAACAAGCTACCAATCGGCTGTCGATAGATAGTTCAGTCCATGGGAGGTGTGCTTTTTCCTTGTTTGAGGATGATCCCTCAAAGGAAAGGGAATGGTGCAGGCCTAAATTCAGCCATGTTAAACTTGAATAATAGGTATGAAATGTATTTTCTCAATTTCGAGCCTCAAAAATTGTTTTAGAATCCCCAAATCACTCATTTCAAAGGCATTGTGGAGAGCAGTTTTGATGGCTGAAATGGAGGCAACTGTGCTACCTGTGATCAGTAAGTCGTCAAAATATAAAACAATGATAATTAGATGACCATCAGACTACTATAAATACACATTTGTATCTGATCTACATCTCTGAAATTTTTGCGAGAGAAGGAAGGCATCCATCTTGGAATACCACTCTCTTGGGGCCTATTTTAACCCGTATAATGACTTCTTTAGCTTGCAAGCCAAAGATGGATCAGTGATATAGCCCTTAGGAGACTTCATGTATATCTCTTCATGAATATCTCCATGCAAAAATGCTGACTTAACATCAATGTGATGCACTTCCTAGTGCTTGGACGCTGAAATTGCCAAAACAAGGCGGATGGAGTCCATTTTTGCAACCGGTGCAAAGGTATCATGGTAGTCCACTCCTTGGACCTGAGAGAAACCATTTGCCACCATAATTGACTTATGTTTGTAGGTTCTTCCATCAAAATCAACCTTGTTCTGAAACACCCACTTGCATTGAACCAATTTCCTTCACAAAGGAAGAGAAATTAGCTCTCAAGTAGTGTTTTTCTGAAGAGAATTCATCTCTTCATCCATGGCAACTTGCCATCTCGGATCCTTCCAAGCATGATAGTATTATTTTGGATCTGAAATAATCATCAAACAACATGTTTCAGACAGCAAATTATCAAGACAAGAGAGCTGAATACCTACTCTTTGGAAGTCAAACCGGGTTCTCCTTGGATCATCCCAATTTCCAATGTTGTCTCCTACGGAGGAGAGTGTCTGTCGGGCCCATGTAGGAAGATGATTTTGCACTTGAGGATCTGATTCAGCATATGATAATTGCTACACATTGATATAATAAATCATAGGATCCAAATTAGGCTCATCATCCCCAATTTCATCATCCAAATATTCAGTAGAATAGGAAGGAAATTCAATACTTTTCTTCTTCACTAGTTCCACCTCCTGAAGAGGCTCGTCGAACTTGACACTTCTCTCAATGATGATCTATTTGGTATTGATATACAACAGCTTGAAACATTTAGATTCATCAGGATACCCAATAAACAGACATTCTATGCTTTGTGGTTGTAAAGCCTTTCTTTTATCAAGCGGAATCCGGGCCCATGCAGTGGACCCAAACACCCTCAGGTTCGACACATCCAGCTTGTGTCCGAAGTATGCTTCGAATAGGGTATTCCATTTCATGGATGAGTGTGGCACCCTGTTCTAAATGTATTCTGCAGAATTCATGGCCTCATCCCACAAATTTGCAACAAGCTTCTTGGATTCCAACATACAGGTGGTCATCTCCTTGAGAGACTGATTCTTCCTTTCTGCTACTCTGTTCTGCTGGGGAGTGTAGGGAATTTAATGTTGTACCTAAATACCACTTTGGTATAATATGTACAGCAACTCATTATTGACATACTCCCCTCCATTATCAGATATCAAGATCTTGATCTTAATCCCAGAGGCATTTTCGATCAAGGCCTTCAATTCATAAAAATTTTCACATACTTCTGAGTTCTTTTTGAGAAAGAAAACCATGTATACCTTGAAAAATCATCAATAAAAGTAAGAAGATACCTTGATCCATTCATGGATGTGCCAGGCATCCAACCGCTGATATCAGAATGTATCATCCCTGTAACAACTTAAATAATAACAACAAACAATAATAATCATAATAATAATAATAATAATAATAATAATAATAATAATAATAATAATAAACATATATATATAAAATAAATAATAATAATCAATAATGTCTTTACGAAAATACATGACTATTAATGAAAGGGTATTTCACCACAATATAAATAACAGACCCTCATATGTAATTCATCATCTTATCTTATTCAATATTTATTACTACTTACCAACATGTGGGATTTAGATTACCTGTGGGCATTTTAGAGAATTTACGAACGTTAAAGAAGCTTTTACTGCTTCAAGTGGTATCAAAGCCAAGTTGGCTAGATCACAGCCTTTGGCCATATTTTTGGCTTTTAGCCATCACCCAGGTTTCCTGGAATTTTTGGGTTTCCCAAAAAAATAGGACCTTGTCCTTAAAAAATAAAAAAAAGGGTAAAAATAACTCCCCCAAAAAATAGAGAGTTAAAAAAAAAAGTGAAGAAAAAAGTAAAAACAAAACAAAAAAATCTAAAAGAACGAGAAAAAAAAGGGTTAAAAAAGAAAAAAGTAAAAAGTGCATAATAATAACTATTAAAAGAAGTAAGTGGGATTTGAACCTAGGTAGGGAAGGTAACACTTACTCTTCCCAACCACCCAATCTACTTGCATTTTACAAAAGTATTGGAAAAAAATAAAAGTCAAGGACTAGAATTTGGAAGGTTATATATTATTTATATAACTTAAGTTTAAAAATACTAATAATTATTATTATAATTATTTTATTAAAAAAAAAAATTTGGAAAAAATAAAGGTTATTTGACATAACAAGAAGTAGTCGAAGAAATCTTTTCCAAAAGAGACATATTGAGAATTATTAAAGCTTTTGTATCTACCCTTCTAGAAGAAACGAAGACAAAAGTGAAGTAGAAACATAGTCACAAACAATGGCTACTACATATTCGGAAATGAAGGCACAACTACAAACAACGGTGGACGAGTTAGAACAATACAAGGCGATCAATAAAAGTCTACAAGCTGAGGTTGAGACGAAAAAGTGGTTGAAAGAGTGGAAAGATGATGAGAATATCCGCTTATGGAATCAGAATCGACAGCTAGAATGAACCATAAGAGATAACAAGAAAATGTTATCTGATCAGGAAAAAGAAATATCATGTTTAAAAATTCATAATCAAAACCTAGAAGACCAGATCAAAAAGTCAAAAAATGACAACAAATCACCATATGGATGCGATAATGAATTAGAAGAAGAAATAAAGAATCTAAACAAACTCATCGTTGAAAAAGATGTTGAATTGGTGCAAGTCCGGATGAGGTTAGAAAATCAAGGAGCAGAGTTACGTCTTCATAAAGAACAAAAAGAAAAACTCCAGCAGCAGTATGATGACAATAAGAAGACACATAAGTTAGAACTGACAAAAGTCAACAAGATTTTATCAAGCCATTCCGAAGAAATTTTCAGATTAGGTAATCATAACAAGACACTAGTCACAAAAATTAAGAAGTTGAAAAGTAGTCGAAAGACAGAACAATCTACGGAAGAAATTGAAGGAAAACTTCTAGACAAACAGGAAGAACATCATTGTATCAGGAGGGATAATGAAGATCTTAAGGAACAACTTAAGAAGTTTGAAGATGACAGAAAATCACATGTAGAAGTGATTAAGAAGTTTCAAAATGATAACATGCAGTTAGAAAACAAGTCGGAAAAGATACAGAACGAAGCTTTAAAACTTCAAGAGATGAAAACACTAATTTCTACTTAGATCAATGCTAAACAAATGGCACTCGTAAAAGACAATCACATTGTGAAAATTCCATATCGACACCCCAACCATAAAAACAGATATTCTAAAAAGTGGGAAATGTCGGAAGATAGCGATATCAATGTGATCAAATCTCCTAACGATAGATCAGTACGGAATGCCAACAGTCAACAATAAATCAATTTGGGATGTATTGATTCATCCACATATCAAAAGTTGTGCTCAACTCTTAGTAGTTCATATCGACATGTTTCATCAGCTGTGACAGCACACAAGATGATGCAGAAACATTATAAGGCTTTGAGGACAAAGCCTTTCTAAGGGAGTGGCAATGTAACAACTTAAATAATAACAACAAACAATAATAATCATAATAATAATAATAATAATAATAAACATATATATATATATATATATATATAAAAAATAAATAATAATAATCAATAATGTCTTTACGAAAAGACATGACTATTAATGAAAGGGTATTTCACCACAATATAAATAACAGACCCTTATATGTAATTCATCATCTTATCTTATTCAATATTTATTACTAATTACCAACATGTGGGATTTAGATTACCCGTGGGAATTTTAGAGAATATACGAACGTTAAAGAAGTTTTTACTGCTTCAATCCCCAATATGCATGTAGCTCGATTTGCCTTCCCCCGGTCGAACTTGTGCTCAGGGTGTTTTCCAATCACATAGCCTTTGCAAATTCCCATGGTTGCCTTGATGACCGGGAGGCCTTCAACCATGGATTTTTTCTATAATTGCTGCAAATATTTGAAATTAATATGGCCAAATCTCTCATGCCACAACCTACTAACCTCATTTCCATGAGTTAGCAGAGCGGTGGGCTTTGCATCTGCAACAAAGTGAGAGAACTCATAGGCTTTTGCATGATGGTTTGCAAGGCCTTTAGCAATGAGTTTCTTGAATGAAATTTCTATTATCTCAACATCATTTGGGTTGAAAGAGACTCTCTTAGGCACTCCTATATGTGTCATCTGATAGACACTAAGGAGATTTGATGCCAGAGGCGGAACATACAAAACATTAGAGATAAAACCATTTTCAAGATCTACAGTACCTTGTCCTTCTGAAATGATGGTGGAGTCATCTCCCATGTGGATGGGGGTGGATTCACAGGTCTCCAAGGATGAAAAGGAGTCTTTTTCAGCCATCATGTGGTTCAAAGCTCCAGAGTCAATCAACAGTGCTTTCATGCTTTCCATATAGAGTCTCCAATTTGTCCCATATTTCTTTCGGAGTCTTCAATCCCACAAGATAGAAAAGAAGTTCTTGGGAAATAGAGAGGCACACGAAACTGAAGGCTTCATCCTTCTTATTCAAGAATCTTGATTTTTCTATGGCAGATCCAGGCTCATCTTCAGTGTCCATGGTGACTCTAAAAATTCCTCTGGAGCATAGTTGAATCTCCATATTGTTAAATTTTCATATGCTTAGCTAAGACATCAGTATTTCATTTCATATTCATAACAAAAGCATACAAACAGGATCACTGAAATATAGACAACCACAACCATACAAAAGGAACACACGGATTTATCCTGGGAAAACCCTAAAGAAAAAAACCCAGCAAAAGCTCCTCAATATAGATGCCCCAAAAAGATAAAAGATAAAAGATAAAACTAGCAAGGAGATCAAAGCCTGATCCTCCTCCTTCTCCAGCTGCTTCTCTTCTCCACTAATGTGCTACACAAGTGAGAGTGTGTGCTCAAATGAGGAGAGATACACCTCTATTTATATTCATATGTTCACTTTAATTAAACTCATCCGACATCTAGGCTCGAGTTAATCATGTAGGATCAAGTTACACATGTAGGCTCAAGTAACCACACTCGGGTGCTAATGACCCACCTTTACAGTTAGAGGGGACAACCTCATTACTCTTATTAGTTCTTCCAATTAGAAGCATCGGGGTACAAGATAATACAAATTGTTCTCCCGGTAGGACCATCGGGAACCACAAAAGATACATATAGAATATTCTTTGAAGTTACAATATTTCAACACTCGCCCTTAACGAGAAGGGTATTCTACAACAACATCAACAACAACAATAGTAGGAGAGAGATAGAGGATATCATCAACATCATCAGGGTAATACATCTATAAATCATTGGAAGCTTTTCAACATCATATAGTCTTCGTCTTCAATATTTGATGACAACAACTCTTTAATCAACATCAACATCTTTTGACCTTTTGATCAGCAACATATTCAACACTTTGATCGTTTGATCAGAAACATCTTCAGCACTTAGACCTTTCCATCAGCAGCAACATCTTCAGCACTTTGACCTTTCGATCAGAAACATTTTGAGCAACATCTTCAACACTTTGACCTTTCGATCATCACCAATATCTTCAGCATTTTGATCAGCAATATCTTCAGCACTTTAATCTTTCGATCGGCAAAGACATCTTCAGCATTTTGACCTTTCGATCAGCAACATCATCACATTTTGATTAGTAACATTGTGATCAGCACCATCATCATACTTCAACTCTCGAATAGAATCATCATCATCATATTATGATCTTTTGATCAGTATGTCGTCATCATCACATACTGATCATCATCATCGTCACACTCTGATCTTTCGATCAGTACATCATCATCATCATAATCTTGATCATTCGATCAGTACATCATCATCATACTCTGATATTTTGATCAGTACATCATCATCATCATAAAACATCATCATCATGAAAACATCAACATCATCAAAACATTATTATGATCAAAACATTCAACATCATCAAAATATCATCATCATCACACTCTGATCTTTTGATTAGTACATCATCATCATCATAAAATCATTATAATCAAAACATCAACATCATCAAAACATCAACATCATCATCATCAAAAAATCAACATGATCCTTCTTTTCAGAATTACGGGATCAACATGTCTATGGTACTCAGACGATCCTTCCTATCAGAATTACGAGATTTAGGTCTTTACGGAGTTACTAACGATCCTTCCTTTCGGAATTACGGGATCAAGTCTTTACAGAGCTACTAACGATCCTTCCTTTTGGAATTACGGGATTTAGGTTTTTACGAAGTTGCTAACAATCCTTCCTTTCGGAATTACAGGATCAACACATTTGTGGAACTCAGACAACCCTTCCTATTGAAATTACAGGATCAACACATCTGTGGAACTCAGACAATCCTTCCTGTTGGAATTACAGGATCAAGTCTTTACGGAGCTACCAACAATCCTTCCTTTCAGAATTATGGGATTTAGGTCTTTACGGAGTTACTAACGATCCTTCCTTTTGGAATTATGGGATCAACACATCTGTGGAACTCAGACAACCCTTCCTATTGGAATTACGGGATCAATTCAATGATCCTTCCTTTTGGAATTACGGGATTTAGGTATTTACGGAGTTACTAATGATACTTCCTTTTAGAATTATGGGATCAACACAGTTGTGGAACTCAGACAATCCTTCCTATTGGAATTATGGGATCAACACATGTTCTCAAGTACCGAAGTCACTGGATCTATTCTGAACCGAGGTTCAAGGGTGATACAATCCTACTACCTTCTCGATGATCGAAGTTCACCGGATCCGTTCTGAACCAAATTTCAAGGATGATACAATCCTGCCACCTTCTCGATGACCAAAGTTCACTGGATCCGTTCTGAATTGAAGTCCAAGGACGATACAATCCTGCCACCTTCTCAATGACCGAAGTTCACCGGATCCGTTCTGAACTGAAGTCCAAGGATGATACAATCCTGCCACCTTCTCGATGACCGAAGTTCACTGGATCCGTTCTGAACCAAAGTTCAAGGATGATACAATCCTGCTACATTCTTGATGACCGAGGTCACCGGATCACTTCTGGACATATGTCCCAGGATGATACAATCCCTCTTCATTCTCGAAGACCGAGGTATCTGGATCACTTCTGGACATATGTCCCAGGATGATACAATCCCATTGCAACATCACTACTCCCCCTTTCAAGGAAGGTCTTTCCAAACCACACCAATCTTGTCTCGAAAGTGTTCAAACTTTACTCAGGACAGAGGCTTCATCAGCACATCACCATCTAAACCATCATCATCTACATCTTCAGTATGTGAATACTGAACTATCACCATCTGTATCTCCAGTATGTGAATATTGAAAGCATCATCTATATATTTGGTATGGGAATACGGAAACATCATCATCTGCATCTTTTTCTTGTATGTAGAAATATCGGATTTCTATGTGTTACGACGGAGCACAGGGTTCTCTATTATCACAACTCTTGTTATCACATAGAATCAATGTAGTATCCATCCTCAGGTCAAGGAAACCTGATATCAGCTTTCGAAGCCATATGGCTTCACAACTTAGCAGAGCAATCTGCTATGTATTCTGCTTTTGTTGTTCTAAGAGAAACACTGGACTGTTTCCTGCTAAACCATGAACTCATAGAAGACCCCAAACAAAAGAATCTACCTGATGTGCTTTTCCTGTCTGAGATACTTCAAACCCAATCTGCATCTATATAGCCATACAATCTGTAGTCATGGCTACCATCATAGTATAGAACAAGGTCTATAGTCCCTTTTAGATATCTCATCACATGTTTTGCAGCTACTAGGTGAACCCATCTTGGTTGAACAAGATATTGACTTAAGGTGTTCACAGCAAAACAAATGTTCGGTCTGGTATTTGTTAAGTACATCAATGACCCAATGAACTATCTATAATGAGTTGCATCTACTAACTCTGAGGAGTCATCATCTAACAGCTTCAGGTTGGAGTCCATGGGTGTGGCCATGGCTTTGTATTCCAACATATTTAATCTCTTCAATATATCTACCGCATACTTTCCCTGGTTGAGAAATATTTATTCTAAACTTTTCCATACTTCCAGACCTAGGAAATAATGCATTAACCCAAGGTCTTTCATCTCAAATTCTTATGCTAATTTCTTCTTGCTTTCTATGACCTGTTTTTCATTCCATGTCAAGAATAATTCATCCATATATAATAACAGGATGGAAGGTTCATCTTCTACATCCTTGTAGTAAAGGTTAGGATCAACTTTACTCTTGGCTAAGCCCATGCTCGTCAGGAAACTATCTATTCTTCCATACCAAGCTCTGGGAGTTTGCTTTAGGCCATAGAGGGCCTTCTTCAACTTACATATGTGAGTCCATCTATCTTCAACTTCAATTCCTTGTGACTATTCGATGTAAAAATCTTCCTCAATCATTCCATTAAGGAATTCTTGTCTTTACTTCATCGTGGAAGAAACTATCATGATAGTTCTGAAGGAAGTGTACCTTACTTCCTAGAGTAAGTGTCTCTTCAAAATTAGTTCCCTCTTTCTGATATAAGCCTCTAGCCACAAGTATTTCCTTACTTCTATCAGAAACATATTTTATCTTGCAAATCCATTTGGATGATAACACATTCTTGCTTTCTGGTTTGAGTACTATATCCCAAAGATAATTCTAGTATTATTTCATCATTACATCTTCCATGAGTTCGTCTTGTCAGGTCAACAACATATCCTAGTCTTCCACATTCAACCTTGAAGGTTGGAACCCACTTTACTCTTATTAAAGTCTCAATCCATCATGAAGCTATCCATCATGTCGTACCATGTCGAACTTAGATATCTTCAGTAGTCACTCCCCCTGAAGTGGAGTATCATCTTCCCTCTTCATTCTGTACAGGTGGTTCTATGCTTGATATATACTGGTCAATAGAGTATGTCATGTCATAGTCTATTATTTTTGAGGCAAGTCACGAACCTTGCTTTGTACACTTGTTCTTGTAGATCCATATGGAGGACACTACGTACTTCTCTTTATGTCTTGAAATCATATCGTATACATCATTCCCCATGATCAATTGTTATTCTTTGATCATAGCTTCTTTCATAGAATTATTTTCTTCATCTTTAGTTATCTCTCATACCCATGGTGGTCTTCATCCTTTGAGGTGGATCTACCACTCTCTGAAGCTATTTCTTCCATCATGGTGTCTCTGACCTTGGGAGCTTCATATTTTATTGCAGTGAATCTTGAATTGTCATCACTTGTTCTTCAGAACAAGTCTCATCCTTCTTATACGAGGTTGTACAGGACCTTTCCTACAATTCAAATGCACCAGCTGCATGGTTAGAACTATTTCATAAAACATATGCATAACGACAAATTATTATGCATCATGCAACTGTTTAGCCAATACAACATTCATCCATATCTCACAAAAAATTTCTAGATGCCTTCCATCTCTATCTTGACATTATTGAGATTGTGCACTAATCCAATATGTCAGCAAGGAGGTTTGATAAGTATCAATGGAGAGTTGTATGGCACCATGAGCTACTTACCCATCACAAGCATATTAGTAGTATACAGTCATTAATGCAAACAATCTATCATGCATAACACATCAACTAAATATAATCAAATGCATAACAAAGCAATATCATTAAATGACAATTGAATACTTATCTTTTGTTTGTTTTGTGGGTAGACTCCTTCTTGATCAATCTGCTTCATCATCTTCTTCATCCATGAAATCTCATTTCTTATCCAAATGATAAAATAAATAAGAGGTTCGTCAAGAATTGAGTTCTTCATATTCCTCATCGCTTGAGGGATCTTCTTTGAATGGTGAAAGATTGATCTTCAATTTTCTCCCATCTTTCTTCTTCTCTTCTTATGAGATGAGCTTCTTCTTCTTCGCAGAGTCAATTGAAAGTAATCACTTCCTTTTGGCAAAAATTCCTTGCATGAATGGATCCCATGATCATGGGAGGCCATTCAAGGTGGCTATCACCACTTCTACATTCTCTACTTCTTCTTCTACCACTTTAAGATGTTATGCATTCTGGATCTTCACATTCTTCAATTGTTTTCTCAAATCCATATTTTGAATTATGCTCTTATCTTCAAATATATTGATAAAGGAATCAAAAATATTCAGTGTCTTTAGGGAAGACACTTGTTTTACAAGTTGATTCACGATTGAATCAACAATGATCTTCTTGGCCTTGATGAAGTTCTTCTTGTGTAAGGCTTTGAGGCTCATCTCCCTCTAGAACTGGAACCTCTCTACTCATGTAGGTGTCCAATTCATTTTCTTCAGAGAGATCAAATACTTCCATGCTTGGAAGTTTTTTTTTAACTTCACCAAGCTTATCCTCAAGCTGATGTGATAGATCACTTTGAAATTGGAACCTCAAATGCAAATAGCAAAAGATTAGATCTTACCGATTTGAGGTGTCCGTCTTGCTTTTGGAGCTGGCTGATCTAGGATTTGTCAGAGAAACCCTAATTTTAAAAACTTGGAATATTTCAGATATTATTGGATATAAATATATATCTCTTCAAATGGAGCTGTCCAATGTACTCCTTTTCTGAAAATAGTGGAGGGAAGCTCTCGGAACAGGAAGCCCTAGTTTTCCAATTTATTTTGCAGAAATTACTGTTACTATTTCTATGATATCTCTGAAATTATTGCTCCTATGTGTCTGAAATTTCGTACTAAGGTAACCTAGAATTTCCATGATCCAAAACCATAGGTTTCATCAGAATGTGTTTCACCAATTGGGATTTATGATCATTTTCCCAAGGTGACCTATTACAGGACTGTTCAAAATAGTGAAGTTGTACGGCATGCCACGTGTCACTGGTTCATCTTCAGGTTCTGAAATTTTGGACCACAGAAAATAAATCCAGTGATTTTTATGTAACATCTTCAGGAATTCCATTTTGACCTCTATATCCCATGCTACATCAATTATCCCTAGGTGTCATGTTTAGGGATGAATTCTGGAAGAGGCTGGAACCCTAACTTGGAGGGATCATATCTCCCAGGATATTGTGTATATGAGGCCGAATTTTGGATACAGTGTAAATAATTATTTTATATTCATCCTATGCAATTTTAAAATATTGATCCTTCTCCAATATCAAGATATAGCGAATGTATTAAAACTTAGCAGTTTTAGTATTTAGGAATTTTCCAGATCGGGGTCAAACTAGGGTTTGACTTTTCCGAAGTTTCACCCAACAAAATTTATTGATCCAGGTCTCTAAACTTTGATTTTGATGAGGAGAAAAATCCTATTCTAGGCTCACTCAAAAATTCCTCTTCTATAGAAAGCCCTAATTTTCTGCACCAAAACTGAAAATGCTCAGAATCGAATTTTGATTCGACAGAAAGATGCGCCCTTCAATGGAAAGTCAGACTAGCCTTCTTTTGCTGATCTATTGTGGATAAAGACCCAAAAAATAAGAATCCCTAGATTCTATAGCTGCACAATGTATTCTTTCAGGGTAGCTTTGATACCATGTTAGATTTTCATATGCTTAGCTAAGACATCAATATTTCATTTCATATTCATAACAAAGGCATATAAACAGGATCACTGAAAGATAGACAAGCACAACCATACAAAAGGAACACAAGGATTTATCCTGGAAAAGCCCTAAAGGGAAAAATCCAACAAAATCTTCCTCAATATATATGCCCTAAAAATATAAAAGATAAAAGATAAAACCAACAAGGAGATCAAAGCCTAATCCTCCTCCTTCTCTAACTACTTCTCTTCTCCACTAATGTGCTACGCAAGTGAGAGTGTGTGCTCAAATGAGGAGAGCTACACCTCTATTTATATTCATCCATTCACTTTAATTAACTCATCTGACATGTAGGCTCGAGTTACACATGTAGGCTCAAGTAACCACACTGGGGTGCTAATGACCCACCTTTACAATTAGAGGGGACAACCTCATGACTCTTATTAGTTCTTCTGATTAGAAGCATCGGGGTACAAGATAATACAAGTGGTTCACTAGGTAGGACCATCGGGGACCACAAAAGAAACATATAGAATATTCTTTGAAGTTACACTATTTCAACACATATCACCTTTCCATGAGTGGAAATTGTATGGAGTCAAGAGATCTACTGTGGAGGCCATCTGGATGTGCTGGAGTGAATGATTCACCTGTAGAAACCTGAAAATCAAACAGAAAGGGAAATGTAAGGTCGGATAGCCTACACATTTTAGGCTTTCATCACACCCAGCATAGTCAATCAAGCAAGCTTGATGAACAATTTCTTTACTTGGGGTATTAAGTGTTAAGCCTTGGATTCTGGCGCAGTGCTGTATTTTTGAGCTATTGCTCAAATTTCATGCAGAAATCTATCAAATAGCTTGTTTTTTATAGATAGAGCTTTGTCTCACCATAAGCTCTGATACCATATTAATCTTGTATATTGATCTAGGAGCAAATCATCAATCTCATCAAAGATTAATCAAGAAATAACTCATGAAATGGTGTAATCAATCTACAGGAATAGTAACCGCTCTGTATTCACATAAAGAATGAATGATTACAATTACAATGTCATGCTACAGGCATGAATGAATGAGAAATTCGAATCCTCAAGGAGGTCATTCGAATTGAATGAGTGAGTCTAGCTTAATTGACTGTAAGCCATGGTTCACACTCAGTTAACCACTGATCAAAACCTTAATTGACTCACCTAAACCCTAACTGAAGTCGGAGTGTAATAAATGATTGAGTCTCAACTAAAAGAGATCAGACACATGTCATAGTAAGCCAACCATCAAGTGCTAGTGCTTTAGTGACTTCAATGAACCCCGATGAGGTTAACTGAAGGTGAATTGAACATCATAAGTTGGTGGAGGTGCCCCTGTTGACTCTAGTTCATTAATTAATCATTAAATAATAAATCAAATTAATGGAGGCACCTTCAATGAGCTGTTTAACTGATTGTAACCACCAGTTAGCAATTAGGTTCATTAATATCACTCAGATCACCCCTGGAGTGCTCCAGTTAGCCTCCTCGAATGTAGGAGAAGGATAAGTTAGCCTCCTTGACTGAAGGTAGGCGTGGGTGTGACTCAATGATGTCAATTAATGCTCCATTACTGTCAATTAATGTGAATTATACTTAGGATAGTGGTTTAACTAGGCCAATTTGACCAAAACGAGTGTGTATGGTGGTAAATGTCTCCAACAGAACTAGAAGCACATAATAGTTCCTTAGAAGTATTATTGAAGGAAAGCAATGAATGAAAGATGGAAATATCACTTCTTAGAGATCATGCTCTCTTACTTAGAGGTAAAATATATCACTATAGGTTAAGCTAGTAGAATATATTTTCAAAATCAAGCAAGTAGAAGCTCAACTACAGGAGATATCAGTAGTAGCTACCAAATTCAAGGCCACGTCCCAGGCAATTGCAGAGACTATACAAGGTCAATTGACCTAGTTGGAGACAAATAAAGATCCCCCAAAAAATGCACATGTGAAGAGTCCATAGATGTTGCACATTGAGTATGATCTCATGAATTTTAGTAGTAAAGCTGCAGAGAGACTGATAGATGCAGTCGAGAATACAATAGACAAATGCATAGAATTATACAAGAAGATTCTTACAACTCACAATAAATGCCAGACATCTTCAGCAAAAAGGCTGCATGAGTTTCCAACCCATGAAGAGCATTTGAAGCACCTGCATGATAGGTTGTAGGAAGATGAACTTAGTATACAACTGGTTAAAGGATTGAATGAAAGGGTGATAAAAGGTTTGGTGGCTCAAGCTACAATAAGTTATTTCATGTTGGAAGACTAACTTCAAGTAACTCCACCAAGAGTGGATGACATAAAAACTCAGCTATCCAAGCATGAGGTCACAGTTAGATTCTTGCAACCAATATATTTTGAGACCATAGCTTCAGATGCTGTGGAATGGAAACAGTTCATTAATGATTTGACTAGGACCACTTGAGTGGTTTTGTGTTATCTACACATGGATATGTTATTGTAATATTTTGTATTTATCTTATTTTACTAGTGAGCACACTAGAAGACATACATTTTGTAACCAAAATTTGAGGAAGTTGAAAGGGCAAGGAAGACCAAGAGTCATTTTTGCAAATGTATAAATATAGGTAGAGTCGAATATAAGAGGGAATTTTCTAGCTCTCATATGATAATGATTTTTGTAATAAGAAATATTTCTTGTTATAATAAAGAGGACTGAAGTTTTGCTAGAAAAGGGGTTTCCTGAGTTTCAAATGCATGCTCTGTAGATTGCTAAATAAACAACTATTTTTGTTTTAGCTTACTATTCAAATTTGTGAGATCGTTCTAACTGTTGAACTATTTCTATGTTATGAATGATTTCAATTTCATGTGATAAATCTTATGCAGTAAATGAGTAATAAACTCTTTAACTTCACAGAACTATCTCTATGTTATTTTTCTACTGCATTTATGTATTCTGAATTTATCAGCAATCTATAAAATTCTTTGTGCATAAAATGCAGTACATTGCTCATTCGAATAATAATCTTTCTCCCTGGAGATAGGTTAGATAGAGGATATTAGATTAGTTGTTCTTTGCTTTCGGTGATTTAGGAGCAACGGGGATAAGAAGAAAGGTAAGAACCTATGCATCACATTGTGAGGTCTTTGTTCCATGATCACTTGCATTTAATATAGGAACTTGCATATCATTTATAAAACATAAAAAACACATAAACGGTGGACCAGGCTGCAACTAGTAAAATAGTTTTAAACCTTCGGTTAATTCTATGGTAGTCGGGCTGCTAACCGGATGGATTCTCCACACCAAACAATAAACAATATAATTGGGAACTGTTATTGGGGAGAATCCCTACTGTTGGTATCTAGGATTTCCAAGAATAAATAGTTTTGGCAGTATAAGGAGGGCCTCTTGTGCATGGTTGACAAAGGAAACCCGTTCCCTGAAACTATTCCACCAGTGACAAACATAAAACTAGTTTTCCTCAAGAACGAGTAAGCCCAGAAACTGACAAACACCTTTACCAAGTTCCTTTTGAAGTATTTGATCATTTAAGAATATAGACAAGGTCATATGCAAAAAATATTAGGGATTGTAGAAAATCCCTGAGTTACCAAGAAGAGGAGATTCTAAAAGAACACCCACTTGTACAAAGGATTCAGTTTTGGTAGGAAATTTAGAAGAATTGGTGAACTTATCCTTACAGGAAACTGACCAGCCACTTAATTAGTTGAGACCAAAATCCTTGTATTATTCACCACTTCAGTCTCCTTGTCAATCTTCACCTCGATCTCCTCCATGAATCATGGCCAAAATTGTACCCTCGAATCCTAATGCAAATCATCCTCCACCTCAAACAACTTGGAGGGCCATAATTCCACTTAAACTGACTCCTCCATTGCATGCTTTGCCTCTGAATCCAAAAAATTCATTACCTAAATTTGATTTGGGAGAAGGAATTCCTGTGGATGACCACTTACAGAGTTTTTTATTAGCCTTAGAAGTTTTAGCAGTGGAGCATGAAGATGTAGTATGCATACTATTTCCACATACTCTTAAGGCTAAAGAAACATCATGGTATTTTGGATTACAGGAAAATTCAATCACAGAATGGGATACTTTTGAAAGATTGTTTAAAAGAAAGTTTGGTAGCCAAAGAACTACTACTGCCTTGATCAAAAAACTACTTTCTCTAAGGAAGGAAAAGAAAGAGAAAGTGCAAGAAATTAGTCAGAGGTTTGTTGCTCATTTAAATAATTTCAGTGCTTCCATAAAGCATGTTGAAGAGACTTTAACTAAATATTACACTTCAGCACTTGGCCTAGACATAATAATGTTTGTTAAAATATCAGTAAATCCTTCCTTGATGGAAAATTGGGAGGAAGTCGTAAAAATAGAGGCTAAACTTGAAAGTATAAAAAAACACTCTGCATAACCAGAGATAAGAAATTTTGGTAGCAAGAAACTTTTGTTGCTAACTAGGCCCAAAGATGAACATTCCCATGAATTAGAAAGTGTAGTCAAAATGGTACAAATGTTATCCAACAAAATCATTGACATGGAGAAAGAAACGGAATCCAAGAAACGATTCAAGCCTTATTATAAGAGAAGAGATGAAAGTGGTCCATACCAACCACCCATGCACCGTCTGTCTGTTATGAATTTAACTGAATCCGAAATGGAAATTTTTTGTATGTTTCATCAACAAAATTACTCCAAAAGGAATTTCCCATAGTGGATTAATTCCATGACTTTGGTTATGAATCAGTTGCTATATTTTAAATTAACAAAACCTACAATCAAAGAGGAAAAGGCTCATGGATCAAAGGAGGAACCTGAGGAAACTACCATGGTTTTGTGGGATTGTGCACCCATGTTGGGGTTAGTATATGAAAAACCTACTGAGGAAATACAACTATCCATTGTAAATTTCACAACAAGAATCAAGGGGCAACTGATTGAAGATAACACATTACTGCCCAAAATTAAGAAAATTCAGGATTATATGAAGAAAATCAGAAATAATACTCAAACCCTACATGTACCTAACTTAGTCATAACAAGGTAGAATTCTCCCACAATAAGTAAACCGATGAAGGCTGCAGAAAGAAAGATGGAAAGTATTAATAAAAGTTCAACAAACTGTGAGATGGGGTATCTTATAATAGAGGATATCAAGAAGACCAAGGCAAATGTTTCTTTGTTCTGCAGCTTACCCCAACAGAGGAGAAATACCTTGGAAGCCTTTGATGCACTAGTTGGTAAACC
The DNA here is from genome assembly GCA_001517045.1 of Pseudotsuga menziesii. Taxonomy (NCBI): domain Eukaryota; kingdom Viridiplantae; phylum Streptophyta; class Pinopsida; order Pinales; family Pinaceae; genus Pseudotsuga; species Pseudotsuga menziesii. The sequence continues at coordinate 113,767 of LPNX010880570.1, read as the reverse complement.
CCAAGAGGATATTCAGTTAGAAGAAGAGATCAGTGAAGCAAGTATTTGGGGGAAATCCAAATCCATAACATTACCATTTCTACTTTCTTTCGATATTTTTAATCATAATGTGCACAACTGTCTGGTAGACTTTGGAGCATCTGCAAATGTTATGCCTCTTTCAGTTTGTAAAATGATAAATGGGAAACCCATGCCTTGCAGGAAAAATAATCCAGTTGGATAGAACAACAGTGAAGGTAGCAGGAGAGATGAATGATGTATTGATACGATTAGGTGCAGATGAAAGAGTGTTCCAATTTATAGACAGTATGGTAGTGGACATACCCAAATCTTATCGACTAATTTTTAGCAAGGATTGGTCTGCAAAATTCAATGGGTACTTTTTTGCTAACTGGTCACATTTGTGGTTTCATTATAAAAACTATCAGAATGAGATTAAAGTAATGATGGAACCACATATGGTGTATAATGTGACACAACTAGAAGGAAAAAATGAACCTGTAAATTTTTCACATACAGTTTTGGTTAATTATTTTATTGAGCTTGAACTGAAAAATTATCAAGCAGAATAAGCCAATGATGGATCAGATACACATCCCAAGCTCCTTCAATTTTCATGGGATGATAAAATTGATTGTACCATAGTTAACTTAGTCTCAAATGTAGAAATTAGCACTAGTTCTATAGAATTAGCAGATAGGTTTAGGGTATATGATACTTTGATGGTTCAAAAACTCACGAAGGATCAGGAATTGACTGTATCCTGATTGATCCTAAAAATAATAAATATTTTCTTTCTTGTAGATTATAATTTGAATGTACTAATAATACAACTGAGTATGAAGCATTAGTCTAGGGCTTAAAGAAGGAGATTGAATTCAAAGTAAAAAATTTAAAGGTTGATGGCGATTCTAAAATTATCTTTAAACATGTGTGAAATACAATTCATTGTTTATCACCACATTTAAAAGGCTATCAAAACAAATTTTAGGACCTCCTAATGAATTTTGATGCATTTAATATTATCTCAATTCCTAGGTTGAAAATGCAGCAGCTGACTTGTTAGCTACTTCAGCTGCAAGACTTGTTCCTACTAATAATAGATGTTCAATTGAATTAATTTTCAGGCCTGTTGTACCCGACAACATCACTAATCTGAGAGTATTATATGATGATATGCAGATCTTAGAGTTTCTAACTAATGATGAGAATTTCAAATATTTTGTAATTGATGACGAGGAACATCAAGCAAATCTCCAAAATGGGAATTTCATACCTAAAGGGTCAGAACTTTGGAAGGAATGTTTGATCTAAATAACAACTTCATAAGGCAATCCAATCTCAAAATGCATAGTTCATCTATGCAATTTGAGATGGTGAATCTTGGGTCAGAAGCTGAACCCAAGTATGTGAACTTGGAGAAATGTTGCTCACCGAGTGAAAGAAGCAAATTCATTAGCTTGTTTCAACAATATAAAGATGTCTTTGCTTTGACTTATGAAGATATAAAGACTTACGATACCCACATTATACAACATGTCATTCCAATTAAAGCATGAGTCAAACCATTTCAGTAGTGATTAAGGAAGATGCATCCTAAATTAGAACCCCTGATTCAAAATGAACTGAAGAAGTTGCTTGATGCCAGGATTATATTCAGAGTTAGACACTCATAATGGGTTGCAAATTTGGTACCAGTGAGGAAAACGTCTAGTGAAATTAGAATTTGTGTAGATTTCAAGAATTTGAATCATGCCTCTGACAAAGATAACTATCTAGTCCCACCCATGTAGCAGATATTGCAAATGGTTTCAGGCTCTGAGTTTTTCTCTTTGTTAGAATTTTTTTCAGGCTATAACCAAGTGTTGGTAGCAAAACAAGATAGACTGAAGACCACTTTTAGAACAAAATGGGGGACTTTTGCGTACATGAGAATGCCTTTTGTTCTTATTAATGCTAGAGAAACTTTCCAAAGGGTGATGGATATAGCTTTACTCAGTTTTAATGGCCATAGCATGGTAGTCTATTTGGATGACATTATCATTTTCTCTAAGAGAAGAGAAGAACATATGTTTCATTTAAAACATATTTTTTTTATCACTGTTGGAAATATGGTATTTCCTTAAATCCTAAGAAATGTGTTTTCGCAGTATTAGAAGGAAAGTTGTTGGGTCACATAATTTCTAAGAGGGGGATATCCATAGACCCGAAGAGAATTAAATCTATAGCACAAATCCCTTTGCCCCATAATATGAAATGCATGCATTGTTTCATGGGGACAATTAATTTTGTGTGAAGGTTTGTGCCCGATTTTGCTCAAATAGTCAAATCTTTGCAACATATGGTTAAGCAAAGTGTTATGTTTAAATATATTGAATTAAATAAGGGTGCATTCAACAAAATCAAAGCAGCAATATCCCATGCACCTTCCTTCAAAATTCATGATTTTGAAAAAGATTTCATTTTCTACACTTTTGCTTCAGATAAATCACTAACAAGAGTGCTTATGCAGAAGGAAGAAGGGGGAGATGAGTACCCCATATCATTCATGAGCACTAGTTTACAAAGTGCTGAGCTGAATTAACCTACTACTGATAAACAAGCATACACATTTTTTAAGCCTGTAAAACAATTCAGACCATACATCCTCAAGAATAGAAGCAAAGTGATTGTTCCGCATGCGAAAATTCAAACTCTTTTCGTGCAGAAAGAATTAGGAGAGAGGAGAGGAAATTGGGTAACAACCTTGAAAGAATATGACTTAGAATTTAAACCAACCACTATCATCAAAGGGAAAGGAATTTGCAAACTAATGGCTGAAATTCAAGATAATGAAGATGATAATTGGGAGAATGAGGTTGAGTTGCATATGATTGATATGTGTCCTATATTTACAGCCCCATAATTGAGGTACAAATATCTAGTACACCATCTCCAACAGTGATATTTTCCTGAACACTGGAATTCCAAAGAAAGAAGAGCATTACGCTTGAGTTCAGCATCATATTATATAATTGACGGAGTTCTTTTCAGGAAGAATTATAACAGAGTATTTTATTAGATGTTTGGAAAGAGAGGATGCATCCAAGGTCGTTAAAGAGTTGCATGATGGCCCTGTTGGAGGTCATTTTCCAGGAGATACTATAGCGCACAAGATTCTAAGGGTTGGATACTATTGGTCGAATTTGTTTAAATACACTCACGCTTACATAAGGAAGTGTGACACATGCCAAAGGAGTAGCGGGAGACAAGTAAAGGCATGTGGGCCAATACAACCAGTCATTATCTCCGAACCATTCAAGCAATGGGGAATTGATATTATTGGAGAAATCAATCAAAACTCTTCATTGCAACAAAAGTACATCCTCATGACCATAGATTATTTTACCAGATGGGTGGGAGCAATCCCGTTATGAAAAGTGAACGAAGATGCAATCATGGATTTTTTACAAGACCATATTATGACTAGGTTTGGGTTTCCAATTTCCCTGTTTTTTTATAATCCATATTACTTCTCATCAATTAAACTTACTGTATTTGCTAATGAGAAATGAATGAAATTACATTATTTTGCTAACTATTATCCACAAGGTAACGGATTAGTTGAATCGACTAATAAAAATATCATTAGATTTTTAAAGAAAACTGTCATAGAAAACCAGAGAAGCTTGCATATAGTTTTTCCTAATGCACTGTGGGTTGATCGTGTCACACCCAAGAATTCCTTAGGTGTGTCAGCCTATACCTTATTTTATGGAAAGGAATCTCTCTTACCCCCTAACATTTTGTTTCCTTCTTCTCAATTAGCCCAAGCATCCAGAGGATCTAGTAGTGAGGTTTTACAAGCCCGAATCAATACTTTGCCAAAGTTAGAAGAGTCTAGATCTAAGTCTAAGGAAAGGTGTAAGCACCAACAAGATATTTTGAAAATATGGTTTGACAAGCACAAGTCTGGGAATAAATATTTTGAAGTAGGAGATTTGGTTCTGAAGTGGGACCACCAACATGACGAAAAGGGAAATCACACTAAGTTTCAACATCTGTGGATAGGCCCATTTCAAATTGTAGAAAAGTTAGGCCCCTCAACATACAAGTTACAGGATTTACAGGGGTGGGAAGAGAATCTGCCTGTCAATGGTTTGGTCCTCAAACCTTACTTTACTTAATTCCCTTCAGGTTTTTGTACATAATTAAACCTTTTTTGTTTTCCTTGATTTTTCATATTTATCACTGATTTCTTTATGTTGATTTGATTTCTTTGCATTTGATTTATTTTAGTTTGTTTTTATTTGCTTTATTTTAGTCTTGAAATAAGCCAGCGCAACTTTTGGCATTTGGGGGACATTGGAATTTGGACAAAGTGCAAACATATTGACCAAAGAGTTGCTTATTAGATTTACTTGTATAAAAAACGTATCATGATAAGGTTCTTTAATTTGATAGACTATTTTAAGGGAAGTTATCTTATGAACACATTGAAGTCTTGTTTTAAACCTTGTTAAATAACTAGGGTAAGAGGAGTCTAGAATACTATTTTGGGGCTCCATCCACTTCACATTAATATCTGTCCTAGGAAGCTAATAGAAATGGACCCAAAGAAAGCCAAATGGATAGGTGTATGGTATTTAAAATGATCCCATGCCACAAATCAAAGCCAAAAGACTTAAAAGAGTCAAAATTTCTCAGAAAGAAAGTTTGCATCAAAAGATGTACTGAACAAAATTAGTAAGATAAGGGGATTGCTCAAAGGTTCTTATCCGTCTATGAGTTGACAACAAATTATCACTCACACAAAAGGACACCATGGATAGAAGAACCTAAATTAAGTTTCATATGAGAAGAAGCAATTTGAGAAGACTCAAAAGGAAAAAGTCTAAAAGAATCAAAAGAATGCAAAAGGCATGGGAATGAGGAACAAACAAATATGCCTGTTTATGTTCTATTACGATCCGGTGGTGTCTTAGCCAAAAGAAACTAAATGCAGAGGTAAACGAACCCCATATTTTTGCCTCAAAAGATTTATCGAGACTTTGAAAACCTGGTTACCCTATTCTATGGTACTACAGTCAATGTTAAGTTCTAAATATTACATTCCTAGAAAGGTCTGGACATCTTAAAGAAATCTTGAAAAGATTTGGGATGAGTTTGTCTAACAGAACACCATAAAGTAGTTTTGGGTTTCAAAAGTTTGTTCTTCCGGAGATCTATGTTCACTATTCAGTCACCAATTGCTACTGCTGCAACTATTACCCCAAAATAGTTTTTCATTATTTAGGACCCCCCTTTTGATTTTTAGCTTTTTGCTACTTATACCTTTTTGAGATTTCAAGTCCATCATCCATGACTTATTTTCACCCTAAGGAAATTCAAAAAGTTGGTTTTTTACACTAAGGGAGAAAGTTTTTTTGACCCGCTACAACAAATGATTATAATTGTTTGATATACAACAATGGATGGTTTTTTATGTTTTACTTGATGCAGCAGATAGGTTTTTGTGGGCATTTTTTGGCCTATGTTTATCCACTATGTCGGAGGTTTTCGCAAGAGTTTAGCCACAATAGCGGGTGAATTTTATTTTTGGATCCGTTGTAGTGGATTTTTTTCATGAGCATGGATCAGCTTATTGTTATCCAATTCATCGGAATATTATTGAGGATCGAGCCACCACAATGGAAGTTTGTTTTACTCCACTCGTCGAGACTGTTATGATTGGTTTTGATCCACTTCGTCAGGTTTTATTTTTATTTTTTGCCACAATGATGGAAAGATTTCCCCTTTCCCACCCGATCGTCATCATCATTTTATTTATCCCGCTTCGTTGGAAGTGTTCTTGTCTTTGCACTGCCCCAACAGATGTCCCTTAATTTTTTCTCCGATGACTTCCTTCTATTTTTTCCATGACTTAAGTCGGGTGTTTTATCGAAATATAAGCTGATAATAGTGGCAATATTGGGATGATTGAGACTCCGCTATTGGGGTTCTTTTCACTTTGCTTTCCAATTTGGTTTTCCGATGTGCAGTGTCCTAGGCGCCAAATGACGTTTATTTCATGCAAGTGCGGTTTTAATTTCCCGCCTATCGCATTTAAGGGCTTTACCTATTGTTTTATATATATGTCAAGTGGGGCTCATTTCCCTAGTTACTTTTGACTATGGGCTTTGAGCATTGGTGAAAATGGAAGAGTTTACCCATCCAGGACATCCGTTATGAAGTGATTTTTCCATCTAGAGCATACGTGGGTTTTGGACACCGTGTCTTCAACAACCCTTGAGTTTTTTGTCTGCCAGGTAGGTTTTTGATCTATTTGCATCTTTTTGAATTGATGGCGAAGTTAGCTTATGACTTGTTAGTTTTTTATAGGAGTGCTTTTAGGGTTTTTCCAACACCATGTTGATGGTTTGGTTTAAAGGGATTTCCTCCTCGACCTCTTGATTTGTTCTGTTTTATACCTTTGTTGTGATTCAGCGATCCATATCTTTTTTGACCTAGTTGACCCTAGCTGAGGTTTTTACCTGTCATTTCTCATCAGCCATGTTTTTCTCACAGCATTGGTGCATGATGATGAGCTTGAGAGGGTATGTATTTTTCTTCAACCCTTTCTCACATGGTTTGTATTTGTATGCAATGATAAGATTTAGCAAGGTGGTAAGTTGTCAGAGCCATGTTCGCTCTTGGTTGTTCTCCTAGTCTCTTGGCTGGAAGCTCTAGCCCTGGTGGTCATGGCATTTTTTTTGTCTGTCGACTATGTTTTGCTACCCATAGACTGCGAATATCATAGAAGTATTCGTGCACAATGGTGAAAGGTTTGTTCTGATTTTGGGGTTGTTTTCAAGTTTAGAACGAAAGAGGATGGCCTAGTCAAAGCTTTCCTGTGATATAAGGGTTTGCTAACCATAGTTTTGACCTTGCTAGGCTACGATGCGATTTTTTGTTCCAATTGGTGGAGAAAATGTGGTAAATAACATATCGGTTAATCTTGTTCCTTAAAGAAAATGATTTTCCCAACATAATAATAGTTTGTTGCCATAGTTATTTATCTTTCTTATCTAAATACATGAGTTGTTCAATAGTATAAATGCTAAGAAATTTTTCCTGTGTTGTTACAGTTGTAGCTTACACCAGACACCATGCCTAAAGAAGGTAAGAAGAAATCCAAGATTACCGATGACAAATCGGATGCATAAATCATGCTCACACCAAGGATGGAGATAATCTACAAAGATACCAAATCTATCATCGAGTCTGAACCAGAATTTAAATGGGGTCAGATCTATCACATGCTCCAAGAGAAAAGGGTTCTAGAGGCGGGATTGGAATTCCTAATCTTGTATGATAACATCTTGAAATCATGAATCACCAAAGTTTCTACAAGACTAGAAATTTTTCTTTTCCTTGAGGTCATTGGATGGATTATGTCCAAAGTTAATGAAAGGGGGATGATCATGTACAACATTGAGTGTAGAAGGTATTTCTCCTTGCTACAGGGGTAGGAATGGCTTCATATAGGATAGAAGGGTAGGTTCCTGCATGTGGAAAATGTAGAAAGAAAAGAAAAAGAAATAAGATGGATAGGAGCCCCTTTGCAAACAAGGTTAGGGCTTCACCTTTGCTACCTGCAAGCAACTATTAAGCTAAAATAAACCTGCAAAACATGTTAAAGATCAAACCTGCAAACAAATAATGGTAAAAAAAAACTAAGATATCAAAGAAAAATGCATAAATAGAATAAGATTATACCTCTCCTTTGGTAAAATGGGCCACCATGCCTTGGATGGAAGGAAGCACCTCTCTATCTCGCTCAGCAATGGAAGAGGAGCTATGGCTCAATGGGGAATGTGAGTGGAAGAGAGGGGGATGTGGGTGGTGTTAGAATTTCATCATTAAGCTAGCAATACATTAGGATATTTAACTGAGAGAATAACAAGCACAGCAATCAAACACAAGAGACAATGAACACAGTGTTTATCCTCAAGGAAACCATAAATGGTGAAAACCCTGCAACTTCCTCAGAGATAGAATCAACACCAAAAGTAGAACCCAAAATAGTAAGTGATCTCCCGACAACAATAACGTTCTTTCTATCTATCCCCAGTGTCTTCTCCTTCCTCAACTATGCGCTACACTTGAGTGTGTATAAGATGTGTGATAAATAGAGAGGCCAACTCTCTATTTATACTAATCCCTGACTTGACTAAACCCTATTAGTGTTAAATTTCATATGCTTAGCTAAAACATTGGTATTTCATTTCATTTTCATAACAAAAGCATATAAACAGGATCATTGAAAGAAACAATATCACAAGAACAACATAGATTTATCCTGGGAAAACCCTAAAAGGGAAAAACCCAGCAAAATCCTCCTCAATATAGATGCCCCAAAAGATAAAAGGTGAAACCAAAAGGGAGATCAAAGATTGATCCTCCTCCTTCTCCATCTACTTCTCTCTTCTCCACTAATGTGCTACACAAGTGAGAGTGTGTGTATCAAATGAGGAGCGCTACACCTCTATTTATATTCATATGTTCACTTCAATAATTAAATCTGACATGTAGGATCGAGTTACACATGTAGGATCAAGTAACCACACTGGGGTGCTAATGACCCACCTTTACAATTAGAGGGGACTACCTCATGACTCTTATTAGTTATTTTGATTAGAAGCATCACGGTACAAAGTAATACAAGTGGTTCTCTCGATAGGACCATTGGGGACTACAAAAAGATACATATAGAATATTCTTCTAAGTTACAATATTTCAACACTCCCCCTTAACGAGAAGGGTATTCTACAACAACATCAACAAAAACAATAGTAGGAGAGAGAGAGAGGACATCATTGAAATCATTAGGGTAACACATCTATAAATCATTGGAATCTTTTTAGCATCATATACTCTTCATCTTCAATCTTCAACGACAACAACTCTTTGACCTTTCGATCAGCATCAACATCTTCAGCACTTTGACCTTTCGATCAGCAACAACATCTTCAACACTTTGACCTTTTGATCAGAAAAAACTTTAACACTTTGACCTTTCGATCAGCAACATCTTTAGTACTTTGACCTTTCGATCAACAGCAACATCATCATCATCACACTCTGATATTTCAATCATAAACATCATCATCAAAACATCATTATCATCATCATCATCAACAACCAACATGATCCTTCCTTTCAGAATTACAGGATCATGGAAAACACATCTGTGGTACTTAGACAATCCTTCCTTTCAAAATTACAGGATCAAGTCTTTGTAGAGCTACCAACATCCTGGACAATACTCCCTTTCAGAATTACGAGATCAAGTCCACTTACATCAATATTTAATACGATCCTTCCTTTCAGAATTATGGGATCAAGATGATCCTTCCTTTTAGAATTACGGGATCAAGTCGATCCTTCCTTTTGGAATTATGGGATCAAGTCCTCTTGCATCAACATTTAAGACAATCCTTCCTTCAGAATTACAGGATCAAGACGATCCTCCTTTCGGAATTACGGGATCAAGTCCTCTTACATCAACATTTAAGATGATCCTTCCTTTCAAAATTATGGGATCAAGATGACCCTTCCTTTTGAAATTACAGGACCAAGTCTAAGGATGATTAATTCTACCACATTCTCGAGTACCAAAGTCACTAGATCTGTTCTGAACCGAGTTTCAAGGATGATACAATCCTGCCACATTCTTGATGACCGAGGTCACCGTATCACTTCTGGTAATATGTCCCAGGATGCTACAATCCCTCTTAATTCTCAAAGACCGAGGTCCCTATATCACTTTAGGGCAAGTGCTCAAGGATGATACAATCCCACTTCACCATCACTACTCCCCCTTTCAGGGAAGGTCTTTCCGAACCACACCAAGCTTGTCTCGAAAGCATTCAAACTTTACTCAGGACAGAGGCTTTACCAACACATCAACAACTTGTTCATCAGTATTCACATACTGGAGATTTATGGCTCCTTTCTGCATCATATATCGAATGTAGAAATACATGATTTCTATGTGCTTTGATTTGTCGTGGAACACAGGGTTCTCTGGAATCTTTATACAACTTTGGTTATCACATAGAATCACGGTAGTGTCTAACTCTAGGTTGAATAATCCTGAAATCATATTTCAAAGCCATATGGCTTCACAACTACCAGAGCAAGCTTCTATATAATCTGCTTCGGTTGTGATTAGAGCAACATTGGATTTCTTTCTGCTAAACCATGAAATCATAGCAGATCCCAGACTATAACATCCACTTGATGTGATTTTTTTTCTGAGATACTTCCGGCCCAATCTGCATCTGTATAACCATACAATCTATACTCATGGCTATTATCATAGTATGGAACAAATTCTATAGTCCCTTTCAAATATCTCATCACATGTTTTGCAGCTACCAAGTGAACCCATCTAGGTTGAACTAGATATTGATTTAAGGTGTTCACAACAAAACAAATGTTTGGTCTGGTATTTGTTAAGTACATCAATGACCCAATGATCTATCTGTAATGAGTCACATCCACTAACTCTGATGAGTCATCAGTTAACAACTTCAAGTTGATATCCATGGGTGTGGCCAAGGCTTTGCATTCCAACCGTTGTGCCCACTATATGATAGTTAATTAAAACTTAACATGCAGAGTGATAAACATAAATTATCAACCCGAGGAAGTCTTTTATTTCAAATTTATCGTGCAAGATCTATGTAAGAAAAATTTCTACCTCACACTGTTATCTATTGGAATGTAATCGAACTCTCTATAAACTAGATCACACCTTCCTGAAAGTACATCAAATGTCAAACCTATTCGTAGATCAAAATGGAAATCGAACACACTTCAAACAAGATCTATTCCTATGAAAAAAGATCTGATTGCATAAATCTAAAATAAGTATTGTGCTGGCCAACGATCTATCAAAATGAATTAACAGGACAACACTATGATAAATCTAATGAATAAAAACATGAACTAAATAATAAAAACAACTATGATCGATCTAATGCATGAAAGCGTGAATTAACAAATAACAAATCTACAAAATAAAACACTTACAATCAACAGTACCAACATCTTCTCAGGGAAGAGGGCCCTTCCTCCACCAAGCAGAGTTGGATCTCCAAAATGAAAGTCTACAACTCTAGAATTAAGAAATTGCCAGCATGTATTATCATAATGGAAGGATTACAATAGATCTAGATCAAATCCTACATCATAACATTATGTTCTCTCATATTCCTAAATCTCCCTTCTTAATGAGATTGATTACATATTTATACATAAAATTATCTCATGGAAATGAGGAACTGAACCTCCAACTTGTGATCTGTAACAGCTGAAACACGGCTGTAACTGCTGGCAACTTTGGAACCGGCTGCAACAGCAAATCTAGAAAATACCCTCTTGAAGAACCACCTGCATATCATAAACCATGACTTTGTTTGCCAATTTTCTTAAGGGCCAAGTAAATGAGGATTTTACGCACAAAACCCATGTCTCATATTTTTTAGATTCATTTCCATCTTATGAGAAATCAAGACATGAATCAAGATGTTCTTATGTGTTATGCATTTTCAGTTAAGGCTGTAACAGCTGGCTATGAGCATTCTGTACATGACAAATCACTCCACAAACCATAATTAGTAAAATTATGCATAATAGTATTTAATTCATCAAAGATAAAGGAAAATAATCATTATTAACCACTTAAAACATTAATGGAAGTAGCATGCTGTTTTACACAGTTACAACAAATGGATGGAAAATGGAATGATAAATGGGCAATAATGGTAAGAAAAAGGATGAAAGATATGTCGATAAGTGATGGAAGAATGGACAATTCCAGGGCCCAGCACTGACATATTGAATCTTTTCAATATCTCTACTGCATACTTTCCTTGGTTGAGAAAGATTCCTTCTAAACTTTGCCATAATTCTAGACCTAGGAAATAGTGCATTAACCCAAGGTCTTTCATCTCAAATTCTTCTGCTAGTTTCTTCTTGCTTTCCATTATCTATTTCTCATTCCCTATCAAGAATAAGTCATCCACTTATAGTAGTAGGATGGTAGGTTCATCTTCTACAACCTTGAGGTAAAGGTTAGGATCATCTTTACTCTTGGTAAAGCCCATGCTCGACGAGAAGCTATCTATCCTTTCATACCAAGTTCTAGGAGATTGTTTAAGACTATACAAGGCCTTATTCAACTTGCACAGAATATCCTTGTCTATCTTCAGCTTCAAATCCTTGTGGTTGTTCTATGTATACTTTTTCTTCGATCACACCATTCAGAAAAGTTGTTTTCAAATCCATCTGGTGTAAGTCCCACTTCATCATGGATACAAGTGCCATGATAGCTCTAATCGAAGTATACCATGCTACTGGTGCAAATGTCTCTTCATAATCAATTCCCTCTATCTGAGAGAAACCTCTGGCCACAAATCTTGCTTTATACTTGCCCCATACTTCCATCAGCTGCATGCTTTATTTTGTATATCCATTTGGAGGATACTATACTCTTCCCTTATGGTTTGGGAACTATATCCCATACATCATTCTTCATTGTTTACTGGTATTCTTCAGTCATTGCTTCTACCCATTCTTTCTTTTGTACCGCTTCTTCATAGTCTGTAGGTTCTTGATCTACAAGATTACACATTAAGGCTACATAGTTGGAAAAAGTATTAGGTTTCTTTCTTTCGCTTGTGGAGCCTTTAGGAGCTCCATATCTTTCTACCTCTCGTATAATTTCTCTTATCCAAGTAGGATTTCTCTTTCTTTATATCTCCATCATGGGAGGTTCTTGTGGTTCTACTATGTCATGTTCTTTAGGAGATTCATCTTTAGGGAGACATGTAGTTTCTTTATTTCTGGGAGGCGTCTCTTCTTCATACACTTCTTCATGTTGGAACTTCCTGGATCTCTTGAGGGATGCCTCTTCATTGAATGTCACATATCAACTGATTTCCATGTGATGGAATCCAGGAATGTAGATTCTAAATGCTTTGGATACTTCACAATATCCAACAAATGTACCCTTATTTTTGGAAGGGTCCAACTTGGTTCTTTTCTCTTTTGGTATATGAATATATACTGGATAGCCAAACATATTGTGGTGACTTACCTCAAGATTCTTTCCTATGAACATCTCTTCTAGAGTCTTAAACCCAAGAGCACTATGAGATATTCTATTCTGTACATATACATCAGTTCTTGCTGCCTCTACTCATAGATGCATGGGAAGATCTTGATCATATATCATTGTCTTTATTTCCTCCATGATGGTTCTATTCTTTTTTTCCACAACCCCATTATGTTGAGGATTGTAGGGAGTATTTAGTTCCCTCTTGATTCCAGCATCTTGGCAAAAAGCTTCAAACTCTTTTGAGGTATACTCTCCTCCATTGTCTGATCGGAGTGTCTTTATTTTCTTGTCTGAAAGATTCTCTATCAAGGCTTTGAACTCCTTGAATTTTTCAAACACTTCACTCTTTAATTTCAAGAAGTATATCCGATTATTTCTTGAAAAGTCATTAATAAATGTGATATAATAGTCAAAGCCACTTAAGGATGTTGAAGACATTGGACCACATACATGTGAATGAATCAATTCCAATGTACCTTTTGTCTTTGTCTCACTTTTTGGAAATGGATTCTTGATGTTCTTTCCCTTCGCACATCCTTTGCAAATGCCTTCATGCTTGATGTTCATGTATGGTAATCCCATCACTACTTTGTTCACATGAGGTAGAGCCTTGTAATTAATGTGGGAAAGCCTTCTATGCCATATTTCACTAGGGTCAGTGGACTCATGCACAAGGGTTGTTTTTGAGTGCCCCTTGAGTTTATACAAGCCTCCTTCTTCTTCACCAATAATGATTGCATCTTCAATATTCTTTCCTTTGGGCCACATGAGTACTTAGCCATCTATGAAAGCAACTCTGAAACCTTTATTATCTAAAGCTGAGATAGAGAGTAAATTCTTCTTTAGACCACGTACATATAATACATCTTTCATCTTTAGGGGATTACCTGAATCAAGTTTGTTACTTGCTTCACCAACTCCTTTGATCGGATATTGATAGTCATCTACTAGGGATACTTTATGAGGAGAGTTCTTTTCTTTAATTTTGGACATAGTTTTCTTTTGTCCCATCATGTTCTTTGAAGCACCACTATCAATAAGCCAAGTATCTTCTCCTTGATTTATAGATCCAAAGAGTGCAGAGAATAGAACATACTCTTCTGCATCTTCTTCTCTTGCTTGTTTTCTTGGAGGTCCTTCTTCTTCTTCTTCTTCTTCTTCATCATCTTCATTTTCTGCTAGCTTAGCATGATGTCTTTTGTTTTTGTTGATCCTCTTCATATATTCTTGCCTCCTCATAGGATAATTTCAGGTAATGTGTCCTATCTTATTACAATTAAAACATTCAAAATCAGAATAGTCCCTAATGGGAGGATTTTCTCTTACCCTTTGAATTCTTCTAGGAGGTTGAGACTCCTTGAAATTTGTTCTCTTGAAATTAGTTTGGCCTCTTATTCTTTTGGTGTGAGTGGCTAGGGATTGATCATCATCTTTTAGTAAGGCTTCTCTATTTTTCACTCTAGTCTCCTCTTGAATGCAATCTTCCCATACCATATCAAACTTCATGCTTTATTTTCTGGCACACATCATCTGAATGAAGGACTCCTAGGGTCTAGTGAGACCATTGAGAGTAGTCATAACCATTTCATCTTCATCAATATTATCTCCAATAGATTCTAGTTGCTATTTGATCTGAGAAACCCTCATGAAGTAATCTTGGATGGATTCTCCATGGCTCATCTTGGTGTTCTTCAGTTGAGCTCTTAGATTCATCTTTCTATTAATGTTTCTTTCCTCATACATTCTGGATAGGGCATCAAACATTTATTTTGAAGTCTTCTTGGATGACACTTGAGGGATCAAGTGATCCTTGATGGAGCCAGCAATAATCCTTTGTACCCTAATCATATCCTTTCTGTGCTTCTCCTTGGCTTCAGCTTCTTTAGGTTCTGCAACTTCTTCTTTGAAATATTTATCAAGATCATTCTCTTGGGGAATGAGAGCAATCATGTATTTCCATGCTCGAAAATTCTCTATGCCTTCTAGCTTGTCCTCAAGCTTAGTTCTTGGGGCCATCTTGTCAGAAAATCACAAAAAAATGAAATTTTGTGGAATGAGAAACTGAACTTACCAGGAGATGTGCTTGAGTGAGGTGAGTTGACTAGTGTGCTTGGATTCTAGAGATTTCAACTCTTCACCTTCCAAATCAGACTTGCAAGATTCAGCTTTTGTAGCTTTCTGGTTCAACAATTTTCTGTTGTAGCTGTCAAACTAGGGTTTGACTTTCCCAGAGACTCACACATCCAAAAAATTTGATTCCATTCTCAAAATATGCACTCTGGGAGGGCACAAATTTCTATGCAAGCAGTTTTCTGAAACTCACAATTTTTTCCCAAAACCCTAATTTCTTCCAGGGAGAGAGAGAGGTCTATTTCACCTTGTGAAAGCTATCCTATTCAGGATAGCTCTAATACCATGTTAAATTTCATATGCTTAGCTAAAACATCAGTATTTCATTTCATTTTAATAACAAAAGCATATAAACAGGATCACTGAAAGAAACAGTATCACAAGAACAACACAGATTTATCCTGGGAAAACCCTAAAAGAAAAAAAACCCAGCAAAAGCTTCCTCAATATAGATGCCCCAAAAGATAAAAGGTAAAACCAAAAGGGAGATCAAATACTGATCCTCCTCCTTCTCCATATACTTCTCTCTTCTCCACTAATGTGCTACACAAGTGAGAGTGTGTGTATAAAATGAGGAGCACCACACCTCTATTTATATTAATCTGCTCACTTCAATAATTAAATCCAACATGTAGGATAGAGTTAATAATGTAGGCTCGAGTTAAACATGTAGGCTCAAGTAACCACACTGGGGTTCTAATGACCCACCTTTACAATTAGAGGGGACTACCTCATGAGTCTTATTAGTTCTTTCTATTAGAAGCATTGAGGTACAAAGTAATACAAGCGGTTCTCCCAGTAGGACCATCAAGGACCAAAAAATGATACATATAGAATATTCTTTGAAGTTACAATATTTCAACAACTAGGGCTGATCTCACTAGGATAGTCTAATAACCCTAATGCCCCGGAACTATGGGGACTTTAACCCTTAGCCAATAGGAGGGTTACCCACAATGACTTGACATGACTTGTTTACATTATAGATCTTCCCGATAGGAACATCGGGGCATTGCATGACTGAAGTACATCCTGGAATAAACATTAGGTTACAATATATAAGAAATACAAGTGAAATACATTCCGAAGTTACATATACATCAACACTCCCTCTTAACTAGGAAGGTATTCTTTCGACACAATTTTCAGCACAAGTCTTCTTCTCTGTATCTTATGGATCATCATTGATTCCTTGTCATATTCATCTTCAAGTCACATTCATCTTTAATTCATCTTCATCATCAATGGATCCGGATCATCATTGGACATCATTACTAGATATGGATCATCACTCAATCTGGATCATCACTGCACATCATCACCGGATCTGGATCATCACTACTGGATCATCATCAGTGGCTCTAGATCATCATCACTCAATCTAGATCATCACTAGGTCATCATCATGGGTAATATCTCTTGATTCTTCTCGTCATAGGAATCTCTACAGAGCCAACCCTTTTTAATGCTAGATGTACATCTACAGAGCCAGTCCTTTTTCATATTGGATGTATCGTCACAGAGCTAGTCCTTTTTCATACTAGATGTGGAACAGACACAAAGCCAGTCCTTTTTCATACTAGATGAGTCTTCACAGAGCTAGTCCTTTTTCATACTAGATGTGGCACACACACAGAGCCAGTCCTTTTTCATACTAGATGAGTCTTCACAAAGCTAGTCCTTTTTCATACTAGATGTGGCGCACAGACAGAGCCAGTCCTTTTTCATACTATATGAGTCTTCATAGAGCTATTCATTTTTCATACTAGATGTGGCACACACACAAAGCCAATCCTTTTTCAGACTGGATGAGTCTTCATAGAGCTAGTCCTTTTTCATACTAGATGTGGCACACACTCAGAGCTAGTCCTTTTTCATACTATATGTGGAACACACTTAGAGCTAGTCCTTTTTCATACTAGACGAGTCTTCATAGAGCTAGCCCTTTTTCATGTTGGATGTGGCATCCACACAAAGCTAGTCCTTTTTCATACTAGATGTGTCTTCATAGAGCCAACCCTTTTTCATGCTGGATGTGGGATCATCACCTACACCTGACAATGGAAGGAACCAATCCTCTCACTGTTTCATAGCTCTTACATCTAACCATGGAAGGAACCAATCCTCTCACCATGTCGAAAAGGAACAACACCTATATCTGACCATGGAAGGAACCAATCCTCTCACCATGTTAGAATGGCTCATCATGGACTCATCACTTCCTCTTGGGATGAATCTTGATCTGGAGAACACCAAGCTTCTCCTTGAAGTACTCAAACTTTTCCCTAGCCAATGGCTTACTCAACACATCAGCTATATGTTCATCCGTCGCAACATACTGGAGCTTCACTGCTCCTCTCTACACCATATCCCTGATATAGTGATACTTGATCTCGATATGCTTTAACTTGTCATGGAATACTAGATTCTCTGAAAACTTTAGACAACTCTAGTTGTCACAGTATATACAAGTAGCATCTAAATGGAGATCAAATAAATCAGAAAGTAGCTTCCTTAGCCATACTTCCTCACAACTAGATGAATTAGCCGCGACATACTCTACTTCAGCTGTACTGAGTGCCACACAGGATTGCTTCCTTCTCAACCATGAGATCACAGCTGATCCCGTACTGAAGCAACACCCTGAAGTACTCTTCCTATCAATGGCACTACCTACCCAATACGAATCAACATAACCCTCCAGGTTAATCCTTTAATCAGTCTTATACTTGAACCCATAATCAACCGTGCCCTTCGAGTACCTCAGAATATGCTTTGCAACAGTCAAGTGAACATGTCTCAAATATGTCAAGTATTGGCTCAAGGTGTTCACAGTAAAGAAAATATCTGGTCTCGTGTTCGTCAGGTACATCAAGGACCCAATCATCTGACGATACATCATGGCATCAATCAACTTTGATGAAGCATCACTCAATAGCTTCAAATTCAATGCCATAGGTGTGGTTAATGCCTTGCAGTCCATCATCCCAAATCTCTTCAGGATCTCTACTGCATACTTCCCTTGTCCAAGAAAGATTCCATCTATATTCTGCCACACCTCCATACCTAGAAAATAATGCATCATACCCAAGTCCTTCATTTCGAACTCAGAAACAAGCTTTCTCTTCGTATCAGCAATCAACCCATCCATACCTATCACAAATAGATCATCTACATATAGTAGAAGCATCACTGGGTTGCCATCTTCAACCTTGTAGTAAAGGTTGGAATCTTCTTTACTCTTGGTAAAGCCCAAACTG
Source organism: Pseudotsuga menziesii (assembly GCA_001517045.1). NCBI lineage: Eukaryota > Viridiplantae > Streptophyta > Pinopsida > Pinales > Pinaceae > Pseudotsuga > Pseudotsuga menziesii. The sequence goes on along the minus strand of LPNX010880570.1, from coordinate 95,230 downwards.
GACAGAAAGCTGTCAATTCTATCGTACCATGTCCTCAGTGCCTGTTTCAAACCGTACATGGATTTATTCAATTTACACACATGAGACTCCCTGTCATGTGTCTCAAAACCGAGTGGTTGCTCCACATACACTTCCTCTTCTACTACACCATTCAAGAAAGTAGTCTTGACATCAATTTGGTGTATCTTCCATTTCATCACTGCAGCCAAAGAAAGTACCAATCTGATGGAAGTGTATTTGGCTACAGGTGCAAAGGTTTATTCATAGTCTATTCCTTCTTTTTGTGAGAAACCACGAGCAACAAATCAAGATTTATATTTTTCTATGCTACCATCTGCAGCATGCTTTAAAATCTTGTAGATCCATTTGGAAGTTACAACTGACTCCCCTTCTGGTCTTGGGAAAACATCCCAAACATCATTCTTCATGATCAATTAATACTCTTCGATCATAGCATCCTTCCATTCTTTTCATTCTACTACTTCTTCATATTTGGAAGGTTCTTTATCAATGAAATCACATAGTAAAGCTACATAACTGGAATAGGATCTGGTCCTCTTTCTTTCTCTTAGATTCTCTTCTGGAACCCCATATCTTTCCACACCTTGGATAATCTCTTGTACCCAAGTAGGTTTCCTCTTGTGAGGATTATTCTCCTATGGTGGATCTACAGGTCTTTGTGGTTCTTCAAATTCTTGATCTTCTTCTTGAGTTTCTTCATTCATGATTGTATCATGAATTCTAGGAGCTTCTGCTTCTTCAGGTTCTTCAGTAGGTTTCTTTCTGGATTTGATGTAGGCTGAATCTTCATTGAATGTTACATCCCTATTGATGTCAACTTTCTTGAACCCTAGGAAGTATATTCTATAAGCCTTCAAGCTTTCAGAGTATCCCACAAATATACCCTTCTTTTCTGAAGGATCTAATTTTGTCCTTTTCTCTTTTGGAATGTGTATGTACATTGGACAGCCGAATATTCTGAGATGGCTGACTTTTGGTTTCTTGCCGGAGAAGACTTCTTTAGGAGTCTTGTTCTCGAGTACTCTATGTGGAGTACGGTTTTTTACATACACTGATGTTCTGGCTACTTCTGTCCAAAGATGCATAGGAAGATATTGATCATGAAGCATAGCTCTTGCAGCTTCCAAGATAGTTCTATTCTTCCTTTCTGCAATCCCATTCTGTTGTGGATTATAAGGGGTGGACAACTCCCTCTTAATCCCTGAGTCTTTACATAGTTCCTTGAACTCATTCAAAGTGAATTCTTCTCCATTGTCTGATCGAAAATTCTTGATCTTCTTTTCAGTGTGGTTCTCGATCAAGGCTTTGAATTCCTTGAACTTGTTGAACACTTCATCTTTGTTCTTAATAAAGTAAATCCATGTCTTCCTAGAAAAATCATCAAAAAAAATAGCATAGTACACATACCTGCTTAGTGATCTTGATGACATTGGTTTGCATACATCAGAGTGGATGATTTTCAAGATTCCTTTTGCTTTTCTTTCACTACTTGGAAATGTCTTCTTTGTGTTCTTTCCTTTCGCACATCCTTTGCATACCCCTTCATGTTTTTCTTTAATTTCTAGAATACCTTCAACAGCTTTGCTTGTAAGTGGTAGTGCTCTGTAATGCACATGTGCAAGCCTTCTATGCCAAAGTTCATTTGGTTCTACTGAGTCATGAACCAAAGCTTGTTCTAGTTGGCCCTTTAGCTTGTATAGACCTCCTTCTTGTTCCCCAATCACTATTGCATCATCAAAAGTATTTCCTTTTGGCCACATAAGAATTTGGCCATCTACGAAAGCAACCCTCATTCCTTTTGCATCCAATGCAGATATGGAGAGGAGGTTCTTCTTTAGTCTTGGAACAAATAATACATTCTTCATCTTCATAGACTTTCCAGAGTCTAGTATATAGGAGGATTGACCACTACCTTTTATTGGATACTGGTAGTCATCTCAAAGTTTCACCATGTGAGGTGACTCATGTTCAGATAGCTTCACAAATGATTCTTTAAATCCCGTCATATGCTTGGAAGCACCACTGTCTATAAGCCAATCATTGATTCTATGTGAAACAGTTCCCGTAAGAGCAGAGATCAGCACATAGTCTTCATCACTTGAAGAATCACTTTCTTGTCTGATTCTCTTTGTGGAAGGTTCATCATCTTCTGCAGCGTGAGCATGATGTCTTCTCTTGTTTTCTTTCTTCTTCTTTAAGTTTCCTTTATTAGGGCAGAATCTGGATATGTGACCTTTCTCATCACATGTGTAAAATTTAATGGTAGACATATCTCTTTTAGAGTGTGAGATCTTACCTTTGGAGTGATGATGGTTCCTTCTGGTTCTCTTGTAGTGAATAGTGAGAGCTTCATCTTCATTTTCCATCTTCTCTTCTTGAGCTGTTATCTGAGCTTCTTCTTGAGATCATTATTCCTATAGTCTACTGAACTTGACTAACTTCTTCATGGCACAAATCCCTTGAATGAAAGAGTCCCATGATCTAGGGAGACCATTCAAGGTAGTCATCGCAATATCTGTATTTTCCACTTCTTCATCTACTGCTTCCAGCTGTTCCTTGATCTGAGATACCCTTGTAAAGTAAGACTGAAGAGTCTCAGCATTTTGGATCTTTACATTCTTCAATTGGTTTCTCAAAGTCATCTTCCTGTTTATGTTCTTCCCTTCAAACAATTTGGTTAGGGCATCGAACATAGATTTAGGTGTCTTAAGGCAGGACACCTGTCGTATGAGGTGATTGTTGATAGAATCAACAATGATTCTATTTTCCATAACCAACTTCTTCCTATGTAAGGCCTTAGCCTCATCTCCCTCTGGAACTGGAACCTCCTCATTAATATAGGAGTCCAACTCATTTTCTTCGAGGACTAGGGAGATCCTATACTTCCAGGCTCAGAAGTTATCATCTCCCTCAAGATTTTCATCAAGCTTGGTATGATGAGACATCTTAAAATGAGAACCTCAAATGGAAATACAAAAGATTTAGATCTTACCAGGTCAAGATGTCGTATTTGGATTTGGAGCTAAAATCCTGCAGTGCTAGTTTAGTAGTGAATTAGGGTTTTTCTTTTCCAAAGTTTTGTCCAACCGAATTCTTTGAATTCGATCCCTAACTTTGATTTTGGGGAGGAGATCAATCCATGCCTCGGGTCACTGAAAAATTCCTCTTCTGTGAAAATCTCTAATTTCTGGCAGCATTGTCGGGTCCAAAATTCAAAAACCTCAGAATTGGATTCTACTTCGACAGAAAGATGCGCCATAAGGAGGAGAGTTAATCCAACCTTATTTTGCTGAAAATCTATGGAGGAAGATCCACTAACTGGAAAGCCCTAGTTCCTGCAGCTACACAGTGTCTTGTTCTAAGGTTAGCTCTGATACCATGTTAGAATTTCATCATTAAGCTAGCAATACATTCGGATCTTTAATTGAGAGAATAACAAGCACAACAATCAAACACAAGAGACAATGAACACAGTTTTTATCCTTGGGGAAACCATAAATGGTGAAAACCCCGCAACTTCCTCAGAGATAGAATCAGCACCAAAAGTAGAACCCAAAATAATAAGTGATCTCTCGACAGTGGTAAACTTATTTCTATCTAGCCCCAGTTTCTTCTCCTTCCTCAACTATGTGCTACACTTAAGTGTGTATAAGATGTGTGATAAATAGAGAGGCCAACTCTCTATTTATACTAATTCCCAACTTGACTAAACCCTACTAGGGCTGACCTCACTAGGAGAGTCTAATAACCCTAGTGCCTTGAAACTGCAAGGACTTTAACCCTTAGCCAATAGGAGGGTTACCCACAATGACTTGACATGACTTGTTTACATTATAGATCTTCCCGATAGGAACATCGGGGCATGACATGACTCAAGTACATCCTAGAATAAACATCGAGTTACAATATATAAGAAATACAAGTTAAATACATTCTGAAGTTACATATACATCAATAGGTGGCTAGAGAGACAAAGAGGTCTCAAGGCATCCATGGGTAGCATAACAGTATGCAAGAGAGGTGTTGTTTGAGAGTGACCCCCCACCCTCCTTTTATATCTTTTTTGGGGACTTTTTTAGGGTTTTAAGCCCTTGGTCAGGGATTTAGCCCCTTTTTTGGACTTTTAGCCCCTTCTGCCCTAAATTTAACTCCTTTTACAGTTTTAGGCTCCTTTGAGCGGTTTTAGCCCCTTGTTGGAGGCTTTAGCCCCTAGGAGAGTTATTTAGGCTCCTTTTTGTGGTTTTTTAGCACTTTTATTCATTATTAAGCCTTTTTGAGGGCGTGGGGGTCTAATGGGGTGTTACAAAGGTCGTGTATGGGTGTCCTTGGGTGGTGTAGGCCATGTAGAGATAAGTGAGGGATTTTTCAGGTTAACAGATTGCCCCCTGATGTGTGAGGGCAGGAGCTCATCATATGGTCGACGGACATCATAGGATTTGCTGCAGAGAGGTGGTGCTTCTGGGGCTGGGGCATGGTGGCTTTTGGTTTTTGTATTAATATGGTTCCCATCAATGGGTGAGATACAAATAATGTGTGACATGTATATTGACGAGGCAGGCATCCCCATGCTTGTGACAATGTTAAAAGAATAATTTGATCTATGCTCTAAAATACAAGAGCCGATCATATACAACTGATGGTACATAGTGGTTGCCTTAATGTAAGGCTGAATACAATACTAATCTGAAGAACTGGTACATTTGAACCATGGCATTCTCATGAAATGCTATATTTTCATGATTGGCGGCCTGCTGGATTTGGTACATAGCTATATGGACTCGCTGATTGAGAGTCAGAGTCTCTGTGGTACAAGTATGCTGCATGAATCATAAATTTATATAGAAGTGCTGGTGGAGCTTCTGAACACTATCTCCAACACAACCTATAAATCACAAGGGACATAACCTATTTAAGTCCCTTGAATAGACTCATCAATGTGCTAGAGTTAGGTGACATTAGGGGTCTTTCACCAAGTACTGTGTGGACCAAACCCTGTATGAATGTCAATGGTGTGATGATGTAGTTGGAGTCAAGTACGTGAGAAACAACCATCCCGAGAGGCACTAAGGACTCCTCTCAAGTGGTCCAAGGACCTCATCAATGATGTGAATGAAACCAAGGTATAGGGACCTCTGGGTATATCCTCTAGAATATGTGTGTTGTCGTCGACAGAGGGAGATTTGCCGCTAGTCAAGGTAATGCTGTTTCCTTGACTAGAAGTGTGAGGGAAATAACTGAAAGGTGTGAGACAATCTACAGACTGACCCACTGAATGGGGGGGGGGGAGAGTTAAACAGGGGCAGGGGGAGTGTGGTAGACTCAAACTTCCTTTGTTCAAGGTATGACAATAGGGAGGACCAGGCAGCAAATGAAACTAACTCATGGGAATGGGATCATAGCTATAATACTGGGAATGTCACTACAGATGGGAAATACTTGAGGGAGGTGGACACTTTTGATATTGATGGGATCCAAGGAAGACACATTGCAGAGTACTCTGAACAAAGGTGACCCAAAGTGGGAATGTTGCCAAACTGTTTTCATGGGGTGGTTTCTAGAGACATCATTATGGCACGATCTCATGGACTTTTGGCAAGATCGAGAAGGTAAATGATTAATGGTGCTTTCAATTTTAGAGAATCTGAAAGCACGAAGAAGACTCTAGCGGGGGCTCCTTTTCATTGGTAGTCTCCTATGCCTGAAAAGGGATAAAAGTATACATAGGAGATCTCACCCATCCTGTAGGGGATGTGAGACTTCTTTACCGTTGGTATTCTAATCAGACCGAAAAATACTGACTGGACGGTCATTCAAATACTTTTATGAGCATGAACAAAACCAAGTTTGCTCGACAATATTTTCTTGATGAGAAGGCTGAAAAGAGCTTAATGAAAACCCATGGTGAGTGTTTTCATAAAGTACGGCCCCTCTACCCGAGAAAGCCTAAAAGTATGCAGAGGGGAATGGTCTTGGCTTGAATCTGCCAAGGTGGTCCTTTTCATTTGATGGTCTACATGGTCTGCAAAAGGAGATAAACAAGATGATGTAGACGCCCTTTCCTATCCTTTAACGAGTAGGAAAGGAAGCAGCTGCGCTCGGCTATCTTTTCATTGTTTTTAGGAGTCATAAAAGAGCTTAAACGAAACTCCAGTATGGTCAATTGATTACGGTAGCAGAGGAGGTGCCCTTTTTTGGGATGGTGGACAGTGGTCCAAAGGTCATCCATGCAATATGGACAGAGAAGAAGCCTCTCAAACGTACCAATACATGCACAGGATAGATCACAGCAAAGGCTTGCGAGTCGGTGGGGCAGAGGCATGAAAACCGAGGTGGCTTTTGGATAGAGGTTAGGAGAGCATGTGTGTGTGTTGCGGTGGACAGACTTGACTACACGTGATGTGAGTGCAAGTCCAAGGGCACTTATATGCCAAATACATGTAAGAAAAATAAAGAATTTTGTGGACAATTTTCTAGAGACCTGTGTAAGGTGCAGTGGATGGAGAAGGCAACTATGTGTTAAAAATACAAAGCTAAAAGAAAAATGGTAACCCTTAATGGGTGGTGGCTTGAAAACCCGCATGCGTAGTAGTCGAGAAGTGTGATACAAGTACAGGTCCATAGACACTTGCATCGTTATGTCATGGCTCGTAAATTAAGGTGACTCGTGGGAAATGGTCCTGAAATTTATTTATTAAACATGAGACAGTGGTCTCATAAGGAGATAAAGGGTGGAATTGTGAAACCAGTGGTGTGAATGGCGTCTCAAACGGAGTCTGTATGGTCCTGTTATGTTGATTGGAAGAAATTAGGTTAAATGGGGCCTATATAAGGGTGGGGTCCACTTGGTGAGGTGTCATTGTCACTGTTCATTGTGGAGTTGGAGAGGTGGGCCCTAAATATTCATTTGCTTATTTCTCTTCATCGAACTGATGGTTTTGAGTGCCATGAATTGCAAGTAAGAGCTCTCGCTGAATCTCATCTTTTTGGTGGTTTATTTTCTGGATTTGGTTACCTGGAGGCCCTCCATGAGCAGTTTGGGGTTTCATGGAGTCAAGTCACTCTTTTCGAAGGAAAAGGTGCAACTTGGTCACATCCGTGGTATTAAATTGAGCACATAGATCTGTGGACAAACACACAATTCACATGATAGATCACACAATTTACTCAGTTATTGAATAATGAAACAGTGCAAAAATGGCTTGCAACTGTGATTGCTTTTCATTAATCAAAGAGTAATTAGATAGATAATTACAATGAAGTACAATGGCTTTAATAGCCACAAGCAATTCGAATCCACATGAGGAAGGTAGAATTGATTAGACTCTACTTGACTATAGGTAACCACCTTGTCTAAATCACTATTGGAGGACTCAATAGTTAACTGACCTTGTCTAAACCATAACCGGAGTTCATTGGAGCTCTAAAACATAACTCAGGTGTTACATTTAGTGTTGACTAAGGTTAACTGACAGTGGTAGGTGAGAAATGCACCCCACATGTGTTCAGTTAAGTAAACCTGGAGCTAACTGAATGTAGAGGACTAGAACTGAGTGTAACTGACTCCTAACTTAGCTTGACTAGTCATTAACTGAAGTGAACTCACCTTGGTTGGTTTCAGCACTCTCAATGGCTTTCTAAATTGTAGGGATTGGTCTAGGAGGATCCTAAACTAATGCAATCAAGTGCAATCAGTGGTAGTCATCCTCAATTAGTGTTCCCCACACTTTAGTAACTGAAACATGTGCCTCAATTAGGTCAAGTGGACTCAATGGTGTTAATGACTATAAATAGACTGGATGGACTCCCGATTTAGACATATGACCAAATTTGGACAAGGGAGGATTAATAATCCTAACACCCCCCCTGAATGCTAACTTGGAAAATCTATGGGCCCTAGTAAATAAAACCATAGGTCACCCATTACATCAAGTAAAGTAAAGTAACTACTCAAAAACAAAGTACTGGGGAAACACCACATGGGAAAAAATCCCCCCCTCTAATTAAGCAGGTAGAATCAGGATCAATCTGGTTCTTCTGTGCACAGGTATCCTGGGGCTTGGCATGTGAACCTCTCCATAATTATGTCTGGAGGAATATTCCTCTTTGGAAGAATAATGATATGCTCAACTAAGTCAGAAATATAGACAGCTGTTGGATGAAGACTGGACCCATGTAGAGCAACTGAAGTCAACTGAAAAGTGAGAAAAGGTTCTTGAGAATTCAGAGAATGTGAGGAACACTCAAGAAACTGATATGTTTCATCCATGAACAGAAAACCATGAGTGGTAATAATAGCCCCAAGTGTTAGGAGCAGGTGTCCAGGCGGATGCAGAAAATCTTCCTCTTTACTAGTTCTGTGAGGAGATGAGCATGTGATCAATGGTAAAGAAGCAATGGGACTATTGAGAGTGAATTATTGAGATACATAGTATTATATAGCTTATAAAATAGATAATGAATCACATAATAAAATATCATCAACCTCATATGAGGAAACTAACACCAAATCCCCATCAGCAATTTTGAAGAGAAAGTGCGGTACTTGATTTTTCACACCGGAATTGGTGAGAGCAGCTACAAGCATGACTGAAGGCTTTTGGATTTTAAAATATGAACCAAATAATATTAGATCATAAATTAAATCAGATATAAATAGGTTCAAAATAGATACAAAACTGTGAAATGGAATCAAATCCCCAGCAGCAGTTTTGTAGGAGACTTGCGGTACTTGTTTCTTCACACTATTGATGAGAACAGCTACAAGTGGTATTGAAAGATTATGAATTTGATATATTAAAACAAGAAATATTAGATCAAATCTAAATAATATCATATCAGATCCAATAAGTTTAAAATCAGATTCAAATAAATGGTTAACCGAGATGGTGGATGCACAGCTTTCTTCTTCTTCAAAATTCTGAATTTTGGTGCATGCAATCCTGCAGGAATTTGCTGGAAAATATAGATCATGGGGAGTGAATGGATCACTCTGGTAATCTGATATTTCTTCCAAAATATCCAAGGTATCACATGTTTTCACACCAGCAGCAACATTAGAGGGATAAAAATCAAATTTCTCTTCACTTTCAGAAGCAATTACTGGTAAATTTTGCACAGAATTTAAAGGAAAATCATCGGTGAATGTTTGCATGGAAGTGCAGCAGAATTTTTCTTCAATATCAGAGATTCAACTGTCTTGTTCTGTTTCAGCAATATGAGAATATGAGATATCAGAGATCTCATGAAATTATGGAGCATCAGGAGAAGGATTCACTGCATGGAGACTGTCTTCAATTCGAATTGACTATGTAGAAGCTTCTGCTTCTTCTTTATCTTGAACAACTTCATCAGAGAGAGTGGAGGTCGATATTTTTGGATCAAGGATTCTTATGGTGATGGATGTTCCAAAATATCCATCAATTTTATTCAGCCAGTTAATCTTACTAAAACACTCTTTACCGAGCCCAATAGACACCCGACAGAGACCTTGTCTCATCAAAGATGAAATCATTTCGAAGTTGTACTTGCAAGAGAAAAAAAATGATCCAGTAGGCGATTTGAGGAGGAGAAGTGCCTTGTCCGTCGAGGCTCTGATACCATATTAAATTGAGCACATAGATCTGTGGACAAACACACAACTCACATGATAAATCACACAATTTACTCAGTTATTGAAGAATGAAACAGTGCAAAAAAGGCTTGCACCTATGAATGCCTTTCATTAATTGAAGAGTAATTAGATAATAATTATAATGAAGTACAATGGCTTTAATAGACACAAGTAATTCGAATCCACATGAGGAAATTTGAATTGATTAGACTCTACTTGACTGTAGGTAACCAAGACCTTGTCTAGATCACTATTGGAGGACTCAATAGTTAATTGACCTTGTCTAAACCATAACCGGAGTTCATCGGAGCTCTAAAACATAACTCAAGTGTTACATTCAGTGTTGACTAAGGTTAACTGACAGTGGTAGGTGAGAAATGTGCCTGACATGTGTTCAGTCAAGTAAACCTAGCACTAATTGAATGTAGAGGACTAGAACTGAATGTAACTGACTCCTAACTTAGCTTGACTAGTCATTAACTAAAGTGAACTGACCTTGGTTGGTTTTGGCACTCCCAGTGGCCTCCTAAATTGTAGGGATTGCTCTAGGAGGCTCCTAAACTGATGCAATCAAGTGCAATCAGTGGTAGTGAGCCTTAATTAGTGTTCCCCGCACTTTAGTAACTGAAACATGTGACCCAATTAGGTCAAGTGGACTCAATGGTGTTAATGACTATAAATAGACTGGATGGACTCCCGATTTAGACATATGACCAAATTTGGACAAGGGAGGATTAATAATCCTAACATGTGGGGCCTTTTTGAGTGACTTGGCTGCTCATTTTCCCCAAACAAGTGTGACTTGGCCTCTATTGGGTGTTTTTTGATGATAGCTGTGGCTGACATTTGGGTTTTTGCTTGTGCAAGATGGTTGAGATCAAGTGGTGAGAGAGAGGCTGCAAAGACCTCCGGGAGGCATCATTACGAGACAGGAATGTGAGAGATACACTGGCCCATTGCATATTGTTGAAGTTCATGAGGATACCCCTCATGAAGAGCTTGGGTTTGTTGCTGCAAACATTGGTGAGTTTCTAGGATGTTTCCAAGGAGGAGTTCCTCTTTCAGGGCCAGCATATCGAGATTACACTGGAAGATGTGTACTTCCTTAATGGGCTCCATATGTTGGGAGTGGTTGGTGATTTGGCACCTATGTTGTCTCAAGGAGAGACATTGGAGGATCTATGGGACAGGAATTGTTACGCTATGGTGTATGTGCATGGATCCTATATCTTGATGTGTGACATCGAGGATTTGTCAACCCGGGTGGTGGTGACACTATTACTACATATCTTGGGTTCCATAGGGAGCCACAAGATCTCTGGAGGGAAGCTTTAGCTAGTAGAACATGCTATAGAAGGCACGTACTATGGATGGGGCTAGATGTATCTTCAGGATATTTGGCATCAACTAAACAAGTCAAAGACATCTGGGGCGGGATTTTGTTTTTGCTCCTTCCTGTGTGCTTTATTTTTTGGGAAAGTACCTACACTACGTCTGCACCGGGATGTGCAGGATAGTGGTCCACAGGAGCCACAGATGTACTAGTGGTGTCAGATGATTATCTGAGAGGGTGGCAGTAGACTAGGCTACTTTTTTACGAAAGAGATATTAGAACAGTGGTGACAGCTTCTAGTGGTGATCGAGGAGTACCCGTACATGGGTATGGACTATCAGGGGGACCTCGATATGCCCTGAACTCCCGGCTAGGCGTGGGGACCAACTGGTATGTATGCGTGAATTTTTTTTGTTCATCTTTGTACATAGTGTAGTTTGAGCTGGTTGATAGTTGTATGCGTGGACTGATGGTGTCCTTATTTGTGTGTGTAGATATTGGTCCTTGCCTGCCGCCCGGGCATCGGTGGAGGGTAGTTACCATAGCTCCTGTGGTGGTCCCTACTGGGAGCTCCTATAGGTAATGGCAGGAGATGGATGGAATGTTGTTGCATCTGGAGCGCCTTGCTACTAGGGTCTCGATGGCTAGAAACATTTGAGTAGTGAGATGATTTCCTCTATTCACAACCTTCCTCCAGAGTGGAATGTTGTAATGAGGAACATGGCTATGGCTTGTGAGCACTTTTGTTGGGCGGTGAGAGGTGATCTTCCTGTAGAGAATGAGTCCTCTGAGGAAGACGATGACACCGAGTCAGACGATGAGTCTGAGTGGGATTATTAGCCTAGTGGGGCTGTCCCTAGTGCAATGGTGCACTTGGGGTTTTTGTGTCACTATGTATATCCTTCTGAGAAAGCATATGTGGCTTCTCATTTTGGTATTGGACATGTTTTGGACATGCGACTTATCTATTTATCTATATATATTTTTGACACATGTGGATGTGCTTTTATGGTTTTATTATGTGAGTCTTTTTTCTTTGATGGTGTGGAATGCAAATGCCTATGTGATGTATTATTACACAATGTGTATTTTTTAATATGATTATGCATGATGTTATGGTTGTATGTTTCCTATATGCAATTGTGAATGTGCCAATTTAGAATATCATTAGCCATTTAATCTATGACACTATTGAGGTTTCTAGGAACATGTGTGAATGTGATAGACTCAAATGCTCCAACCATCTGTTTAGTGTGCAGGAATTTTATAAAGAGGTAGGGATCACATACCCGATAGTAATTGTTTAGTTGAGAAACAAGTAGCTGGGAGTCTAAGAAGACATCGAGATGGTGAATTCCTACCTGGACAGTGGCATCCAAGAGGCCATTGACACCCTCGTATTCAGCTTGGTTGTTGGTCGCACTACCCATGCATATTCTGTCGATATGGATCAACTCGTGCGATGGGGAGTAGATGACCCATGCAGCCGAGGCAATGTTTGGAGACCATCTGCTTTCTCCATCAGTAAATTCGATATACCGGTTTGAGGTGTGCTCCATCTCGAGCAATAAGAGGAAATGATACATAAGACTCATTTTTGAAAAATGTGTAAAACAAGAAAGGAGAAAGACTAAAATACAAGTTGTGCTATCGTCACTTAAATAGGTGACGTTAGAGGGAAAGTCATTTGGACTTTCCGGGTATTAGCGTTCATTCCTTTTCGTGACATGATGAACCCTAGGAGACGGTCCGTTGGGACACAGAAAGCACACTTGAAAGGGTTCAAGTGGATATCGTACTTGCGACATCTTAGGAAGACTTTTCACAAATCATCTATCTGTTGTGTTTGCTTCTACGACCGCGCGATGAGGTTGTTGAGACAAACCAACATAATGTGAACAAGGTCACAGAAGCAGTATGGCATGGCGCACTGGAAGGTGGCTCCAACGTTTTTCAGGCCAAAGGGCATGAATCGATACGTGAATGTTCCCCATGGGGTTGTGAATGATGTCTTATAACGGTCTTCTTTCTGGATTTGGATTTGGTTATATCCAGAAAAACCATCCATGAAGGAAAATGCTTCATGTCCAGCACATGCATCGATGATCTGATCAATGAAGGGTGTGGGGAAGTTGTCTTTGGAACATGCCCCATTGAGGTCATAGAAGTCTGTGCAAACATGAATGGTACCCTATTTTTATTCATGGGAACAAGATTAGAAACTCAAGTGGTATAGGCAATGGGGTAGATGAAGACGGTAGTGCGTAGCTTCTCTATCTTGGCTTTAACCATGGCCACTTTGGATGGGTGAATAGGCCATTGCTTTTGGCGTATAGGTGCCACATTGGACCATGTGTCGATGTGGTGTTCCACGATGGATGGATCCAAGCCAGGAATTTCGGTGTAAGACCAGGTGAAGATGTCACATAATTCTTGGAAGAGAGCTTTGTAGGTAGAGACCTCTTTCGGGGAGAAAGATGCTCCCAACATGATTTCTTCAACAATATTAGAATTGGTTGAGATGTCGATTTTGATGGTGGGTGAAAGGTTGGCCATGTTCCCTTATTTGAAGGCATTTGGTGCTGGGATGGGGTTCTTGAACCAGTCGACTTTCCCATGGATGAAATCTTTGGTCTCCATGAAAAACTGGTCAGATTGCGATACGAGTTCTTTGGGGAGGAAGAACGAGGGATGGTGCATGTCATCCCATGGGTATTTTGGGGCGGTCAGAGCTTCAAGTATCTCCTCATCGTTAATGAAGCACCGAAGAGACAGGTCTGATGGACTGTCATTGGGGGTGGACATAAGTAGGTCAATTGAACTGGACATCATGTAAATGGACATGGTGTCTAAAGAAGGTGGTGGGGGGTTCACTTCTTTGATCAAGGTGATTTCAGACTCAAGGGAATTTTGATGAAGGTCAGCTAGAGCCATTCAAAATTCCAGCAAATCTTGACAATGGTGAGAGTAATGTCCATACAAACCACAGAGGGCACAAGCATGGTTTGTTCTCAATGCCTTGTTTCTGACTATCAGCGCAATTGGAAGTTCACCCATGGGGATGTTTTCGTTTGTATCCATGGCATCTAAATGCGCACGGATCATTGGCATTTTGGGCAACTCTAAGTTGGATGGCCCTGTTGCTCACAGGCGATGCAAGGTAGGACTTGTCGCGGTTCTGTGGTGGCTTTGGCATTCTTTCCCCTAGCCCTTTTCGCGTGGGGCGGTGCGGGTGCGGGTGTGGTGGTTGGATTTTGTGAACTGGGTGGACGGTGAGACTCGACTGCGATGGGTTGCACCGGGGTTATAAAAACCTGTGGCATTGCTGGTTGAGCCGGTGGATCAAGATACCACACTGGAATTCCCAATGTAAAGTTGGGTAGGCTTAAGGTGGCCATTACCGACTTTCTCATGACACCAGGTGGGAGGAAGAGGAAGGGAATCGTATGGATTGGAGATGAGTTCAGATAACTCCCTGACGGTTTCTTGTGGGGATGTGGTTGTGGTTTCGGCTATGTGTAATGCTCCTGCGGATGATGTTGCGGCTATGGAGGATGTTGTGGTTGCGGTTGGGGCTACGGCTGTGGTTGTTGTTTGGGTGCAATGGTGCTGGATGAGACCTTGCACAAGTCCACAGTCTCATTTTGTGTTGGTGGCGGTGACACTGAGGGGAAAGGAGCCATCATGGTGGGATCGGAAAACAACCCAGGGCCCACATTCAGCAATGGGGGGGCTGGTGTGTTGTCAATCATAGTATTGATTATAGGGATGACATTAGCATGTGTAGTCATCCCTTGTGGCTCAATGGTTGTGATGGTAGGGATAACATTGGTGGGTGTCGTTAACCCTTGCAGATCATGATAAGTGAGTTGATTAATCGTCACAATCTTCCCTTCATGGGGGAACAGCATGAGATGGAAGACAGTTGATGTGACCGCTCTCATGGCATACATATAAATTCTTCTAAGGAGAAGGTTATAATCCAGTTGAGCGTTGATGACCTCTATGTCAATCAACACTGTCTTCCTGGCTAACATGATGGGGACATGGGGGAGGATTCCTTGGGATTTAGTGGGATGGCCATCATAAGCCCACATAGTTGTGGAGGATGGTTGCAGAATAGGTGATCCCAATTTCTACCAAACTTGGGTAGACATAACGCACGTAGACGCCCCCTCATCTACTATGCACCGATGCACAACCAAGTTCTAGATAGATACCGGGATTTGGAAGGAAATGGTCGATGGAATGCATGGTTCTCCATTCTCCGTGTTGAACGTGATCAACTTGAAGTCAGAGGGGTCTATGGCCCCAAGGATGGCTAGTAATGCTTTTCGCTATGTTGGGCACGTTTTGAGTACCTCCAGGGCGGACATGGCCATTGGTGTTTGGGCCAGATCATCCACAATGCTATAGTTGGCAGCAGCTCTAGCTGTGGCATTGTTGGCCACTCGACGTATGGGGGGGCGAGGGAAAGGGGGTAACTGTTGAGGTGTGTTGACTGATTTGTATGTAGATGCCGCTGATGTGTCAGTGGGTTCGGTGGTGGTACTGTACTGATTCCATCTAGTTTGTAAGTTGACCTCTTCAGTCGTCATGGCTAGCAAGTGGTGAACACCTATTTCGGCCATGGGAGGTGCCCCCGAAGCATTGGGATTGGGTTGGGGAGGGGGTGCGGTTGCCACCAATGCTTGGACAGGTAGAGGGTTTTGAAGCACCATAGTAGAAGGTCCTTGTGGTGTTGGGTTGGGTTGGGTTTGATTTGCAGCATTGGCGGCTTGTTGAAACTCATTCTAAATGGACTACTTGGCACGACCCATGAGGGGACACTCAAATGTGTAGTGCCCATAAACCTCACAGAGTGTGCATGGTTGTTTTGTGCACAACGGGGCATTGCCTCTAGGATCATTTGGTTGTGGGGGGTTTTGGGCAGGTAGGTTTGCTATGGCATTGTTGGGAGGGTTTGGTTCATGAATGCCTCCTTGTGGTTGGTTATTGGCTTGGTTTCGAGGCCAATTATTTCTAGCTTTCCCTTGTTGATTCTTGGGGACATGATGGTTGGGATGGTTTTGTTGTGCAAATACTTGTCCCAACGGAGTGGGTTGAGCAGGGGCGGGGGCTTGAACCACTTGCACTAGCGATGCATAATAAATTTGGGTGCGTTGTGGTGCCACAAAGGTGGGAATTTTCCCTGCGTACTACTATGTTGGTCGTGCCATGGCCTGAGCCTGTTGCAGTGGTGTAGGTTGTGCATAGGAATTTGTTGCTCTGGACTGGGACATCATTCTAGCGTAGTATAGATTTTAGTTTTGGTAAGAAATACTAGCAGTGTTGCTTGGTTGTGTTGTAATGGCAGGTGGTGTTAGACAGTGCTATGGCTGTTGGGAGACCAAGCCTATGATGCCATCTATAGCAGGAGATGCCCCCAGTGCATCCTGGTAGGAGGTGTTTGGATGGGGGGCGTCTAGAATAATGGTGTACTGATATCCATACTGGGCATAGATAAGGTCAAACTATTGGGCTTTCAGTATGGCCTCCTCTTCGGATTGGGGACGTTCGGATGCAACGTCCTTTGCTATGGGAGGGAGAAAGGTCTTGAGGAACCAATCCAAGAAGATCTTATCATCAAGTTGGATAAACATAAGTTGCGACATTGCCACCACTCATGGATGTGGTCGGTTATATGTGTCGTATTGCTTTAGTGATAGGATAACAGGATCTCCACCCCTTCATCATATATGACGGGGAGTTGGAAATACTGTAGGAACATGAAAGCTAAGGATTTGAAATCTGGATATTTGGCCTGCGGTAGTTCAATGTACCATTTCGCTGTGGCACTTGTAAGGCTGCGTTGGAATAGCCTCAACTTGATGGAATCATCTACGATGTTGTTGGATGAGCACCATAGAAGGAATGCCATAATATGGTTTTGGGGACATTCTCCTGCCTTTCCTTCAAACTTGGGGATGTCTGATGGTAGCTCAGTTGGCATTGGAGGCCAAAACGCTTAATGTTGAATGGGGTCGGTTCTTAATCAAGACAAATCAGGCAAGTTAAGACAAGCCATGAAAGGCAGATTGGACCCTAGGTTGATGTGAGATGGGGAAGGGATGGTGGTGGGGTTTGCAGGTGCATAATGTACCTGCATAACTGGGGGTATTGGTGTTATAGTTGATTTCACCACTCCAAGTGAATCACACTATGTATGGCCTTCCCCTATCATGTTGTAGACTCCTTAGACCCCATGGACCATTTTTTGTCCTTTGATGTTTCCTTTACCATCCCTAAAAACATGTGAAAAGTGATACACATGACTTTTAAACCTATAAGCGCATATATAGGTGGGTTTGACCACTAAAACCGTGTACATTGGGATGTGTACAAAATCCAAATCCTTTTGGAGTTTTCCTTGACATGGATCCGACTCACTTGACTCCTGGCCTTCCATATGCCTTGAGATCACTCAGATTCGACCTTTCATTACCCCTTTGAAAAGCTATATAAGGAACCCCTTGGTACATTGAAGGCATACGAGAGAATTGGGAGCAAAGAAACTATATTCCATTGTTGGCAGAACTTATGCTTGAGTCTGCATCCCTTTGTCCCTTGGAGCACTTTTGTGTTCTTCCCAAGCTTTCCTTTGGCTTGTGAGCTTGCTATCAAGAGATGGAGGATTGAAGTGGTGGAGGCCCAAGTGGGGGATTTAGTTTCTCTGGTTTGCAGACATGCCGTCAGAGGTTGTATGTTGTAATCTCTAATTTATATTAATAGAAATATATTTTCCTGTCCAATAATGTGTGTTTGAATGAATATTTTATCCATTGGATTATGTCAAATGCTTATACATTATTGATTTTATATTCTAGAATAGATCTAACACCATGATATATAGAATGCTTGTATTGTTTACTTGTTGTTGAGGAAGTAATTTATCAATTCAAGCTGAAGTTGGAAAGCTCAATGGGGATCTACTTCAACCGTCCAGAATAAGGTACGAGGTCTGATCCTTTACTGTTAGACATTTATTTTCTATTGCATATTGGAAAGGATTTATATCTGGAGTCAAGCTGTCTGTTGTGGTATCCCAAGCCATAGGAATTTCTCTCTGTAACAAAATTGGTGACTCCACTGGGGAGTTCCTAGTAGTTATCCTTTGGGGGTTATTTTATCGGCATTCAATCAATTTGAATTGATCTTTCTCTCTTGTTTCTGTGTTGGGTCTGGGGGCATGTATGCTTGGTAGTGTCTGATTGGTGTGTGAATTTTGTCTCAGCTTGTCTGTTTGCCTTGATTTTATGCACCTTTCTTCTTGTATGTGAGTTTTTAACTCACATTCGCGTATACACGCGGGTTTACGGCGAACAGTCGCGTATGCCCTTAGTTTTTCCTTTTTTGTGGAAGTTAAATGGTTGCTGGGTGAAGTTTGATGTTTGCTGAGTCTCCTTTGGCACTGCTTGAGTCTATTTATACCTCTGTTTTTTACCATAAACGTTTTTTTAGGCTATTTTTTTTTAAGAAGGTTTTTGTCATGGCATTTTCGATTTTTTGTTTGGGATTAGTGCATTAGATTTCTTTTACCTTAGTTCTTTCCTTGAGTTTTGTTTGAGTGTGCTTGCAGAGTCTAGGGGTTGTAAAATCATTCTTTTGATTTTTGTATCTCATTTTATTTCAAAAAATCCAAAAACATTTGCTTATCATCATGCATTGCATTGTTCATTTTGCATTGTACTTGCACTAGATTTGCTTTGGAGTACTAGTTAGGACTTCATATAGGAAAGATTGCATTCATCATTTGAAGAAAAATTGTGCATTTCATGTAGTAGCATACCCTATTTTCATAGACACAATGCAGTTGCATTGATTGTTAGGTGTGCATTTTACTTCATGTTGTGTCATAACACCATTAGTTGCACAGTCATATCCCTATTTTGAGTAATAAAGCCAATTAAAATCAACGCTAACTTAAAATGAATTACACTCTTTTCTTTTCTAGGGTGCACCAACAAGATTAGGTTTTAGGGTCTTGGAATAGTTCATTGTGAGTAAATTCTCCAAGACCACTAAACAACAACATGTATGTGTCTATCCAGGTGAGTGTGTGAAATCCTTGCTATAACCAGTGTTTCTCAGGATCCTCCTCTCAAAAAGGAGTTAAGCACGAGGCATTGTGAGTGGTTCTTGATTGGGATGACCCCTAGTCATAACTGAGTAGCACCGGAGATATTTCCAGGATTGTATTCGTATCTGGGGGCTCTTTCAAGAGTTTCAGGCTTTTCTACCCTACCCATACGGTCAATCCCGCCTGCAACTATCCATGTGAGCATTGATTATATTGAGGTGACCTTAGTGGCATTACCTAGGATATCTAGGGGGTACTTTGCAGGGGTTATTTTGTGGGTGTCCCAGCCAGGTTGGGGTCGGACAGCACAGTTGCTTTAGGCGTTGAAGCTGACGGCCACAATAATTGGTTACGTACCTCTGCTTGTTGTGTATGGGAGTCTCAAGCCTCTCCTAAGCGAGACATACCTGCTTCATTCAGGAGCTCACTTATCCATCCCTTGTTTGCTTGCATTTGGCTTTAGATTTTATTAGTGGTTGCTCTGTGCATGATAGTTTTCCTAGGGTTTGCATAGATAGAGAGTATTTTTTCATTTTTTGAGTCATTGTGGATTCGGTTGTGGATCCTCACCGTTCTCATCATTTAGTAGTCCTTCCACCTTCTACTTCTCCTCCTCCCTTGGGAGAGCGACCTAGACAGTCTAGGTAGACTATCTCACACATTGATTCACACACCATGGGAGACCATATAGAGGATATTCCTAAACCACCTTCTCCCATCTGTGTAGATGATGGGGAGTTTACTCCTACTTACGATCCTTCACCCGACTTGGCTTAGTTAGGTCCGATGATTTCTGAGAAAGGAACCTTTCATGATAGACCTACCCACTCTAGGGTTTATTCCCCATTGATGTATTACTGGTATGAAATGCCGGAGAATGCTGAGACTCATTTTGAACCTGCCAGCACTAGCTATGGTAGTTATGGTATGTCTACTTTTCCTACACATGATTTGGCATTTCAGGTCGAATCTAACTTCAAGCCTAACACTATGCCTGGGGGCACTCTCATTCCTTACCATATGGAGAGGTTTGGGAGCACTAGTCACATTGCACCTTTCGTCCCAGTGGTGGAAGTTACATCACATATTCCTCCTAAATCTAGGGTTAGTGATCCTATTAGGATACCAAAATTGAGACGGGTAACGATAGGGAATAGTATGTACATTATTACTCAGGTCCCTCAATCCTTGGTCCCTAATTCTTCAAATGTTCACCCTCCACCTTATTCATGTGGTCCTTCGAGCCAAAACATTGCTACGAGTCATGTTGGTACTACGGTTACTAGACCAGTTGTGTCTCAGCTTCATGCACCATCGGTCATTTTGGAAGGTCATGCTCATACTTCTAGAGGTCACATTCCTACTTCTAGAAGGTATATTCCTACTTCTGGAACATATGTTCCTACTTATGGAGTGTCCCATGGGACATCGCATGTGATCACTTATGGACCCTATTATGTGACGCAATATGGATAGGGTTCTTCACCTTATGGGGGTGGGTATCAACAACCTACTTACTCTCCTAACTACGGCTTTGTAGCTCCTAATATTCAAGGTCCACGACACCCTATATGGGTCATACAGGAGGAGGGAACTATAGCCAAAGCCATGGTGGTAATCAGACCTATATGAATCAGGGAGCGGTCCATCGACCTCATCATCCTAGGCTCCCTTTCCTCACAATTCTCAATCTTCCTGACTTGTCAAGATTAATGAACGATCCTATAGCTCATGACCTGGCTTGGCCAGCTATCCCTACCAAGCTTCCTTTGGACATACCTAAGTTCGAGGGCAAACTGGGAGAGGATCCGAGCGAACACGTTACTACGTTTCACCTATGGTGCTCTTCCAATTCCTTACATCAGGACTCCATTCATTTGAGGCTATTTCAATGTACCCTTATAGGGCCTGTAGAGAAATGGTATATAGAGCTACCTAGGGGATATTTTGCTTTGTTCGATGACCTTGCGATGAATTTTCTTAACCACTTCCAGCTACCAGTGCATTATGATGTTCATACTGAACTCTTATCAACATTTTGGCAAGATAAAGCCACACATATCTCTGATTATATTCAAGAGTGGCGTAGATGGAACAGGTTAATTAAAGCCTTTATACTACTGGAGTTTCTCCTCGAGTGGTTCCTCAAGTCATTATTGCCATATATAGCGAAGGATGTTTCCACATCCGGAGTGCAGAATAAGGAACAAGCGATTTTTAGGGTGCAGGAACTGGACCTAATCTATGCTTAGTCTGGTTTATTATATGAGATTATTCCCAATGCTCCGCGTTCCAGTTTTGACCCCAAAGTCAAACCTGGACCACATGCCAATGGCATTGTGGGTTATGCAAGTGTGAAACCTGTAGATTCGGTTGCAAAAAAGTTATTCAATTGTCAATCAACCAATCTGCCTCAGGAAAAGCTATGGCTTCATCTCAACCCGCCCAAATTGTGAGTGTACTTTCAGTGCAATCGTTGGAATAGAAGGGTAACCAGCAGCCCAGACGGAATAGAAAAAATGGTAAAAATAATCGTAAGGGTGGGAATAAGAATGATAATGGTAATAGTAATGAAAAGAATGGTTAGAATGCTGGGGGGGAAAAGCAAGCTAAATGTAAGGTTAAGTTCCCTTGCAAGTTATGTAAGTACGATCACCTCACTTACTTGTGCCCTCGTATCAAGGAAGCCTCGAGATTCTTGGCACAGGGCCCAGCTATGTTAACTAACCCTTTACCGCACAACCAAAATATGAACTCGAGGTCCCATGACCAGTCTGGTGGTGATCAAGATCCACCGAAGGATAGTGGTCGTGGTTGCATTAACATGGTAGGTGCTGCGAAAGTTGTGACCCATGCGAAAGATTATGGTTCATCACAACCCAGCCCAGGAAAAGAGCCTGATCCACTAGGGTCTCCTTTGTGTATTGAGAAACCTGTGGATAAACTTGAAGCTACAACTCACATTCCTAAGGGATTCCTTAAGCATTTTGAGCATAATCCAAATGCCTGAGCCGCCCATAACTATTCAGTTGTCGAGGATTTTGGCCACACTCCTTGTGCGATGTCTTCATTAAAGTGCTTCAGAGTTGTCCTTCGCAAAGGAAGGTGTTGTTTTCTGCCCTTGGTGTGAATGATGATGATTCTTCCTCCATGATCAAATTTGAAATCGTAGGACTTCATCCTTGCTTGCCTTACTATGTGTCTCTTTTGATTAACGTAGAATGTCTTAATATGATCGTCAAGCGCACTGTGATTGACGAAGGTGATGCTGCTTCTGTGATGTTTTTATCCTGTTGGAAGGGTTTAGGTTCCCCTGAGCTATCTAAATCAGAGACCATGTTAACTGCGTTCGATGGGAGATCTTTCAGGCCGCATGGAATCCTTCCTTCCCTTAAAGTCCATTTGGGAGGGAAGACCATTGTGATAGAGGTCGAGGTGGTTGATGCACCCCTTGACTATAATCTCTTGCTGGGTAGGAACTGGATGTATAGTATGCAAGCCATTGCTTCTTCCCTGTTCCGCATTGTATGCTTGTCACGTCCCCCTGCCTTCGACTGGCGAAGAGGACACGACTACAATATTCAAACACCTAGGCTAAGAGCTTCATGAACATGTACAGGCATAAAATTTGCAGAAACAGAATGCTGGAATAAAATGCAATTGTTTGTCATACACACATGAACATTTAACATGCATAGCTACAATCATCTATTAGACACAGCGGAAACATCATACATTTAAGCAAGCATTCATTTAACATGTTCATCATTTTCATTAACAGAATTTACAGTTGCAGAAGTAAAATGGAAAAAATCACTTATCTTATGATGAACTCGATCCATAACCAGCTATGTTGCTGCAACGTTCCACCCAACCATAGGCCAGCGTGCTCCTTAATCTCTCAGCAGCACTGTCACCCCCGAGCTGGGCATGATTCTCCAAGGAATAAGGGAACTAGCAGGCTTACACATATCCAGGGATATACAAAACACAACCAAGCCAACACAGTTGGGTTTATCAGGCCACCAAGGAGCTGGGAAAGGAAAATTGCTAAGCTGGTGAGCTCATTACAGAGCCAAGATCACCTACACCAGAACTAGCCTGACCTCTAAGACAGCCAAACACACCCAACACAAGGAATCAGTCCCTTCTCTACTACACAGTCCCTCAGGCCCTGCATTCCCTTCCAGTGCTATTCAGGGGTGATGGAGAAGAAGGCCAGCCCTCTAGCTCTGTCTATGTGGTTTCCAGCCACCAAGTTTATCAAGCAAATCTAAGCCAATATCCCTGCTCCTCTCACCATCCGAAGACCAACCATTGCGCTCAAGCAATTAAGTCATCTATCACAGCTTAAACAAGGAAAACGAATTCAGAGTCATTCTTGGCCCTATCGTGGCCAAAATGACTCTCAGGTGAATTTACAACAGTCCCCAACATGTAAGGAAGACCACAACAACCACAGCCAACAACATGGGAAAACACAACCCATCCTGGGCAACGAGATCACCAAGAAAACATATACAGACCACGCTGGGGAAGAAATTACAGTCTCCCAGCCTGTGGGTGAGCATGAGCAACAATGCAGAACCCACAATTAGCCGGTGGGAAGTGGATACAACCACATCATCCACAAATCCACAGGGGAAGAAACTACGTGGGTAAAACCTAGAGGGTTCTGTGCATGAGGATGAACACGAATTCCACTCCTTCATGAGTGCGAGCAGCTTACAGAGAGGACGTGGATAGGAAGTGCGTGAGACCCAAAACAAGGAAGAATCCTATGTGTGGAAAAACCATCAGACCCTGTGAGGAATGAACAGACCTCTGCTCCTGCATGAGGATGAACAAAAGGACAGGTAATGGAGAATGTAGATCGAAAGTGCGTGAGAGCCTCAACACTACCATGGAGAGAGTGGAAGACCTGCATGAGTTTGGATGATGGTTTCTTCCATTGGGAAGTCAACCGCTGTGGTGGAGTGTGCGTGAGGGTGAGGACTAACAGTCCTACCACCCCACTCCCAAAATAATTAACTGCCTCAACCACCAGCAGCAATTCTTCAATGAAAGTGGTTGGGTAAAGTAAAGAAAGAAGACACATGGGTATTTTACCCCATTGGCCAAGGTTGGACAAATTCCCCCACATCCTTATCCTTGTGAAAATCATTCCCCTTTCTCATTTTAGTTGCCGTGATCGTATCTAGTCGGGTTCATTTAATTAATTATAGATGGATATTTACATGATGACCATCATAATATATGCCGCATGCCTCGATATACCATCGATGACAATTCAAATCCAAAACATAACATAACCGATCAATGGTGGGGCCTTGGCCTTTAGCTCCGCACCATGATCATTTAGTATATACATCATGTACATCTAATGTAACGGGGTCAAAACCGGGGCATTACAATGCTTTCCACATAACGGGAAGATCGTAATGATTGATCAAATGACATTCAAGAATCCGTCTGTTACCATATCTTCGGGAGCTTCGATCCCGATCGTTGAACACTCTCAGCTGGCAACTGGGAGTGTGGGTGTAGGCATGTATCCATCCCTCATGGGAAGCTTTAGTTGTCCTGCATCGATCCTTATGATAGGATCTAGTTTCGATGAGGCTTCGACATCTATGAGATTAGTGTATTTTCACATGAGTCATATGGGAGATTCTTGGATTCTTTCTACACCGATTACTTTGAGTGAGCCTGTCGTGACGGACGTGCAATTGCCTACAACTATGATATATTATCAAGCTAATCTCAAGTGTGTTGCAGAGCCTAGTCCTTCTTCTTCACGGACAGAGGAGGAGGACCCTTATGTGCTGCCATCATGGGCATTACAGTCTTCTCATGCACAAGACTGCCTTGATATGGTTTTCCCTTGAAATGAAGCGATTATTGAGGCTATGTTGGGAATTGAGCCACCATGGGAGGAACTCCATCATAGATCATACTTCCTTCCCGAGCTTGACCGCTTGGAGCGTAAGGATTTTAGGGCGGTTCTTAGTCAGAGAGTTGGTAGTCCTATGGTTCCATTAAGCTCTCCTAGTTCGATGGCTGATGGAAACATGGAAAACATATCTTCAATGATTCCTATCAACATCTCTCGCAATCTTGGCATGATATAGAATGTCTATATTGGGGTGGAATGTTCCCATGCTAAGATTCTAGAATACACTGAGCTATTTAAGGAATTCTGTGATATTCTTTCTTGCTCTTATGATGAGATGCCAAGTATTGACCCTCGTATTGTCGAGCACGATATTAAGACTTACCCCAATGCTAAACGTGTTCGACAATGGTTGCGTGCGGTGAATCCGAGGAAAGCACCCATGATTAAGGAAGAGATAGAGAAGCTGTTGAAAGCCAGTTTCATCTATCCTGTTTCCTTGACAGAGTGGGTTTCAAACCCTGTTCTGATGGATAAGAAGTAGGGAACAATCCGCATATGTACTGATTTTCATGATTTGAATTGTGCCTGTCCTAAGGACCATTTCCCCACACCATTTATTGATCACATTTTGGATGAGTGTGTGGGTAGCGAGGTTTTTTCCTTCATCGACAGCTTTTTCGGATATAATCAAATACAGATTAAACTTGTTGACCAACATAAGACTGCATTTATTTGTCCTTGGGGAACATTTGCATATTGAAAAATGCCTTTTGGCCTTAAAAACGCCGGATCTACGTTTCAGCGGGCCATGACCTTGATCTTCCATGATCTCAACTCAATTATCGAAGTTTTTTGGATGACCCTACTACTCATTCTCGTATGAGAATGCGTCATCCCTATCACTTGAGATTGGTATTCAAAAAATGCCACCACTATTTGGTTAGATTAAATCCTCATAAGTGCATCTTTTGTGTGAAATCGGGCCGTTTGTTAGGATTCATCGTGTCTAAAGAGGGTATAAGAGTCGACCCTTTGAAGGTTGAGGCAATACCTCAGTTGTCTCCCCTGAAGAATATTCGTCATCTTCAGTGTTTGCAAGGCATGGAAAACTTCTTACAAAGATTTGTTGTCAACTTTGCCAATTTGACTAGAGGCTTCATGCGTCTCTTAAAGAAAAACACCCCCTTTTATTCGGATGAGCGACCCCAGGAGTCCTTTGATGCACTCAAGCGAGCCCTAGCATCGGCCCCAGTGATTAGTCCCCCGGACTATAGCCGTGATTTTCTATTATATGTGGCCGCGTCATTAGAGACGATTGGTATGGTTTTGGTTCAAGAGGATGAGGAGCTCCAAGAGCATGTCATATAT
This sequence comes from Pseudotsuga menziesii, assembly GCA_001517045.1. Taxonomy (NCBI): domain Eukaryota; kingdom Viridiplantae; phylum Streptophyta; class Pinopsida; order Pinales; family Pinaceae; genus Pseudotsuga; species Pseudotsuga menziesii. The sequence goes on along the minus strand of LPNX010880570.1, from coordinate 68,883 downwards.
TATTTGAGCCGGAACCTTATTGAAGCAGAGATTCGTTATTCTCATGTCGAGAAGCATGCTTTAGCTACCGTACATGCGGTTCAACGGTTGAGACATTATATTCTCCTTCACCAGACCTTGGTTATAGCCCATGCCAATCCATTTCAATTCATCCTCACCCAAAGGATTATTGGGGGAAAATATAATAAATGGATTGTCATTTTACAAGAATTCGATCTTGAGTTTGTTTCGGCAAAATTGAAGAATTCTTTAATTTTTGCGGAGCTTATATTGGATTTTCCTAGCGAGGCCGAGGACTTGGTTTGTGAAGATACATTTTTCGATGAACACATCTTCTTAATATCAACTTTAGACCCATGGTATGGGGATATCATAATATATTTACAAACATTGAAGACCCCTACTCACCTCTCACGAGATGAACGACGACGATTACGTCACGTCTCTAAGAACTAACTCATAGTGAATAACACTTTGTACCACCGTGGGGTAGATTCCATTTTACGACATTGTTTAACTCATGAAGAGGCTGAGGTTGTGCTGAATGATTGGCATGGAGGGGCATGGGGTGGTCATTTATCTGGGCTTTCTACAGCTCAAAAGATTTTAAGAGCGGGTTATTTCTGGCCGTTGATATTTAAGGATTGTGTTGATGCGGTCAAGAGGTGCCACCCTTGCTAGGTGTTCACATGTAATATGTGCTCGAAACCTTCCCCATTACATCCCATTATCACCTCCAGTCCCTTCACTAAGTGGGGGCTCGATTTTATAGATTGCAACCCAATTTCAGCTGGGGGCACCATCATATTATAGTGGCTGTTGATTACTTCACGAAATGGGATGAGGCTATGCCTACAGTAAAATCTTACAGTGAGACAGCCGTTCACTTCATATTCAACCAAATTATTACTTAGTTCAGGATTTCGAAAGGGCTTGTCACTGACCATGGCTCGCACTTTCAGAACCATATGATGGAAGAGTTGGCATCAAAGTTAGGGTATAAGCAAGAGCATTCCTCTTCTTACTACCCTCAAGTGAATGGATAGGTAGAGGCAGTGAATAAATCACTCAAATCCATTCTCCAATGAACCATTGCACAAAGCAAGAATAATTGGCATATCATGTTATATCCTGCTTTGTGGGCATATCGAACTGCTGTTAAGACTACCACTGGTTTTTCTCCATATCAACTTGTACATGGAGTGGAGTCGATATTTCTGGTTGAATGTGAGATTCCTTCTTTGAAGCTAGTTGTAGAGCTCTTACTAGACACTTCACCATTGGAGGAGCATTTGGTTCACCTTGAGCAACTTGATGAGCAGCGTCGGGATGCCTTGCTGGCTCTAGAAGTCAATAAAAATCGCATAAAGGTCCAGTATGATAAATCTATATGTCCAAGGAGGTTTAGTGAAGGAGACTTGGTCCTTTTGTGGGATCAACTGAAAGAACCCTTGGGGGCAGGGAAGTTTAATCCTATGTGGCGGGGTCCTTACGTGGTCAAGCGAGTGTTAGAGAAGGGTGTGTATGAGTTAGTGGATTACGAAGGAACGACCTTGGCAGAGTCTAGAAATGGGCTCTATCTCAAGAAATACTATGCATGATCTTCAGCCAAGGCTTCTTATTGTATATTATTGTACATTTTTGCATAGTTAGGTCTTTTTCTTATCGTGATCAGGTTTGTGATTAGTTTCCAATTCTTTTTGCAGATGTCAATGGAATCTTCCACCTACATAGGATTCGTGGATGGTGCGAGCCATCACACTCAACACTTAGCCTCTATTGCTTGGGTGATTTATACTCCTATAGGTCAGGTACTGTCTTCAGGAGGTGTATGTCTATGGCCATCTTCCAACAATGTTGCTAAATATAGTGCCATTATTGAGCTTCTATGGGATGCCATTTCACATGGTGTTCTCTCTCTTGAGGTACGTCTTGATTTGGAGTTAGTAGTGTCACAGCTTAATGGTTTGTACCATTTTAGAGATCCGACATTATTGAGAAGATTCTTACATGTGAGATTGTTAGAACGGAAATTTGACAATATAACATATATACACATTCCAAGAATTAATAATCAAGTTGCTGACTCATATGCTAACTACGTGTTAGATTGGCATTTGTTTTATTCAGAGTAAATTAATCACAAAAACAATTTTTACACATGTAAATAAATAAACCTATCACCATAAAAATTTTATATATAAAAACCAAAATGTGATAATACATAGTGTCATGATACAAAATTGGGGGCTCTCAAGCCACCAACATATAATACACAGTAGTACAAAATGTGTACACTCCCAGGTGTCTAATCCTATGGAGGAGGAGGAGGGTTGTGATCATGGAAGGTCACTATGGCTCTAGCTAGCCATCGGAATAATCGCACCCATGCACATGGTACACCCACCACCTACCGATGCATAGCCTCAAGAAAGTCCTTGACTTGCGCCATGGGAACCCTATGTGTCAGTCTCACAAAATTGGTATGAATTCTCTAGATCATCCACTCCACATCCACACCCATGATATCATCTCCTCTTCCCCTCCGTTTATGACAAGGGAAGCCTTCTAGCCGCCATGGTCCTACATCTGCACATAATCGGTATATGTCACTATGTATTGTCATGCAAAAATATGTCTCTTTAATTCCATATAATCAAGAAAACACAAAAAAAAATTAAAAACTCAAAAAATTTAAAAAAGAGAGGGTTGAGATTCATTACCTATATCGCCATATGCCAATCCTGGTGGTAGCGGCATGTCTGGGTCCCCCCGAAAATCTATCCCCGCATAGGGGTAGCCATCGATGGAAACTATCTGTCGTTGACACCATGTAAAGAAGTCTATTTGATATGGGTTGGCCACCCTACCACCCCCTAGTATACGCATCTCATCTGCCCAACACCGTTGGGCCGGATCTCAAACCCCGTGAAGAGGAACATCCACTCTAGGGCTCAATCCTGGAACACACTCGAAGAAAAACGTGCTCAAAATACTGTTGAACCTGAAGTTCTGCACTCTACCTACCTTACACTCACTGAGCTGATGTTTCATGTTGCTCAGTAGTGTAGTGCTCCAATCATATATCGTGGGTCTCATGCACTCCACTACATAGAACATCAAAGGCCACGAGGCCTGGTGGAGTGATGCCAAGCCTGCTATCCTGCCCAATGTCAATAGTATGGCCTTTAGGCCCAGCACCTATATAGCATTGGTAGGGACCTGACTCCCCACCTTCTCTATGTCTGGATAGCAGTACACTACAATGTACTCATCGATATTCAAGCCACCTCCTGGCCCACCACGAGAATGAAGGTTCACTACTTTCCCTAGTTTAGAAAGCCCTGTAATGAAGTATATGTCCTCCACCTCTATAGTGAGGGACATCACATCTATTTGGAAGGACTCCAAGTCTGGATCCCAGTAATCCACCAGCATCTATAATAGTCTTGGTTTGGCCCTCAAACCACCAAGACACCAAAACTTGTAGAGTCTGCATGCACGTAGATCTTGTTGAGCCAATAGATCGGCCCTTACTGCCTCCTCTACCTCACCATGTTCACACTCTCTCCACTCTAGGACCATCCTGCATAAGAAATTGCCAATTTTCCCATTAGATTATTGAACTAACCTTATGCACAACCTCATACATGACTGCTTTCAAAATAGCCGCGTATGTACGTGGGTTTGGTGGCATTTTCTGCATATACCCAGCCCTATACATGGAAAAACTCTCGAGTTTCGTGTGGGCTGCAGCGCCCATTTTATTTTGGCATAGAAAGCTTAATTGACCATGGAATTTCATAAAAATTGCATCAAAATGAAAGAGAAGAGCATGGGTAAATACCTGGAAGAAACGGTAGTGGATTCCGCCGGCTGGATCTCCTGGAATTCGTTGTTGAAAATCAGAGCTCAAATGGGTAAAAGTTTCAAATGTTTTATAATATTTTGAATTGTTTACTATTTATAGAAAATTTTCAAATATTAGAAATTTTTTACCCCCTTTCCTATAGTTTCTACATTTTCTAACCATTTTGTACCATTTTTGACATAATTCATGATGTAGAGGACCTTTTTCAGTGCTGTTTCAGCCATTGGATTGACCTGTTTGTGCCGATCTCAGGTATCATATATAAAATGACATATAGGTTAGGTTTCATCACCATTTTCATTTTGCATAAACTTATGACCATCTCATCATGACCTTAGGTATGAACCCACTCTATTATGTCATGGAACCTTCTTGCTGCTTTAGAAGTGGCATAATATGAGTGGTAGAGCTTCACCTTACATGGGTATCCTAGTTAGCACCTTATTTGCATTTGGTGCCCATGTTGATGTTTTCTCCTTTAGGGTGTGGGAGTCTATTGTATAGTACTGCCATGACATTTCGCAAGAGCCTCATACTCCTCTTGATCTTTTGCTGGCCTATTTCCCTCACGACTCCCTCATGTCAAGTTGTGAATGCATTATCATGAGCTTTTCCTGCCTTATTGAGCTTTATGCTAGCTCCCCTGACATTGTGTTTCAGCCATATAGCCTGATCTTGTCTCGTGTCTAGCCATGTAGAGCCATCTTTTATATCCTTCGCAGCTTGTTTCCCTTTTACCGGGAGGGGATTTTCCCCCGAGTGTCCATATCCTACACATGTATCCTTTCATTGAGCATAGGTATGTTCCACTGCTTGGAACTAGTTTGTTTTCCCTTATGACACTCGTCTCCTCCTAGTCTATAACTATAAAGCCATTTTATTATTTTTCAAACTTTTTAAATAAATGAAAAAGTCCAAAAAAATCAAAAAACCAAAAAGCTGGACAAGGAAAGATGTTATATGTGGCAGCTGTCAAGTCGTGTCGCCTTCGAACAAAGAATTGTACATCACATCCATTGGTTGGGTTATAGTTTGACTTTAGGAGTCGTACTCATTTATTTGAGTTTATCTCCACCGACTAGTTAAGGTTCCAGTCCCTATGGAGCCTCTGTTGATGCCTCCTGTGTCGCAGAGATGTCCCAGTTTGTATATCGAGTCTATGCTACCTTCATTCAGTCACCATACACTATTATGCTCTTGTTCAAAGGAAGTTGAAGCCTGAGTCAGCCATTCCTTAGTTATCTTGACTTTGCATGTCGACCATTCCCAGTACAGTTATTGGTTCATGCACCCTATGATCGAGTCCTTCCACATTATACAGCTTTGCTGAGTACCTTGTGTTGGATGATGGGGGATGCCTTAATGCCCTCCTTCCAATGGATTTCATCCCATCGACTTCAGATCATTTATTCTGGGATTGGAATCTAGAATCATTTTGAGTGCCTTGAGACTTGCAGTCATCAGTGGTAGGTTCTCTCGCCATCGAAAGTCTTTGGGAATACATCAATGTCCCTTGATCAATGGATCCTCTCAAGTGTTCGACCTCAACACATTTATTCACACTTGTTAGTTTTCACTCTAGTACCTTGATTCCCATTTTCATTATCAGTGGGTGTTCTCACGTCATTAACGGTATACATTAATGGCTGGTAATCAAACAATGGACTACTATGTTTGACCTCGTTACCTCTATTCACATAGTAGGACATGTACTCGTAGTTGTTTGTGTAGAATACCTTCCAAATTGGTGGCATCTCTTATATGCTACCTTCTTGATCGTGCCAGTGTTCATGAGATTTCAGCTCTCGTGACTTGATTCCAGTATATGTCAGACATTTCCATCCATTATGGAGATATTGATCTATTATATATCTTCAGCCATTATGGAGATCATGGTCCTTTGTATATATTCATCATGGAGATTTTGATCTATGTATATTGTACATGGTGATGACTGCTTATGTGATATCTTGTATCGTGCATATTCATGGCCATTGTACTCTTATGTATCTGGGACTGCTAGATGTATTTGCAGTTATATGAAGAGTTGTATTATTGTACTATGCTGATTGGATGGTTGGTCTTCCATTTGGGATCCTTCATCACTCCACTTCTAGAATGGAATTATAATGTATTTCAGCCATCGTATGACCCCTATGACCTCACACATTAGGGGGCATCTGTTATAGCTGATTTCACCACTCCAGGTGCATCACACTTTGTATGGCCTTCCCCTGTCCTGCTGCAAACTCCTTAAAACCCATGGACCATTTTTTGTCCTTTGATGTTTCCTTGACCATCCCTAAAAACATGTGAAAAATGATACACATGAATTTTAAACCTATAAGCACGTATATACGTGGGTTTGACCACTAAAACCGTGTACATCAGGATATGTACAAAATCCAAATCCTTTTCGAATTTTCCTTGACATGGATCCGACTCACTTGTCTCCTAGCCTTCCCTATGCCTTGAGATCGCTCGGATTCGACCTTTCATTACCCCTTTGAAAAGCTATATAAGGAACCCCTTGGTACATTGAAGGCATATGAGAGAATTGGGAGAAAAGAAATTATAGTCCATTGTTGGCGGAACGTATTCTTGAGTCTGCATCCCTTTTTCCCTTGGAGAACTTTTTTGTTCTTCCCAAGCTTTCCTTTGGCTTGTGAGCTTGTTATCGAGAGATGGAGGATTGAGGTGGTGGAGGCCCAAGTGGGGGGATTCAGTTTCTTCGGTTCATAGACATGCCGTAAGAGGTTTTATCTTGTAATCTATGATTTATATTAATAGAAATATCTTTTCCTGTCCAATAATGTGTGTTTGAATGAATATTTTATCCATTGGATTATGTCAAAGGCTTATACATTATTGATTATATATGCTAGAATAGATCTAACACCATGATATATAGAATGCTTGTATTGTTTACTTGTTGTTGAGGAAGTAATTTATCAATTCAAGCTGAAGTTGGAAAGCTCAATGGGCATCTACTTCAACCGTCTAGAATAAGGTATGAGGTCTGATCCTTTATTGTTAGACATTTAATTTCTATTGCATATTGGAAAGGATTGATTTCTGGAGTCAAACTGTCTGTTGTGGTATCCCAAGCCATATGAATTTCTCTCTGTAACAATTGGTTGTGCCATTGTATATGGGCCAATGCCCCCAATTTCCCCCATGTATGATAGTATGGGCAATGTAAGTAGATGGTCCACTGCCCCCCTATGTGGCAGGAGGGGCAGGGTGTGTAGAAGGGCCATTGCCCCGGTGTGTTGCAAGTGGGCCAGCTTGGATGGTCACTATGGGTTGTGGCAGCTGACTGATGATAGTTTGCATGATTGTGCTTGGGCCACCTGCAGGGTTGTTGGTGACAGGTTGTGGTGTGGACATGGGTCCACTTTCTATGGTTATGCCAGAAAATGGATTTGGATTTGCACCGGTTGTGGGGATTGAGGGTGTAGTATGGAGGTTTGGTTTAGACTGGTATGGGTTTGAATCTGAATCAGAGGCTATCCGGCCTTCTGATGGTGTGGGAGATTGCTGAGAACGGTTTTGACGATGTCGATTTAATGTCTAGAATGATGGTGGTTCACCTCTTAGGCATGAGGAAGAGCATGGGGGATCAATTGTGTTAGATGTTTATCAAACTGATGGGAATGATGTTTCGACCCCAGTTTCAATGAATTCCTATTGGATATAGGTGGTCACTCGGGCACCAAGACTCCCAGAAGACAATGCTTGGCTTTTTCCTCAAGGGCGTTTCTACTCAATCAGTGGGGGTTGTTTCCCGTTTCACTTGGAAATTCCTCTCAGCAGCCAACTAATTTGGGGTTCCCGTGGTACTTCTCACAATGATTTTATGGGCTGAGCCCAAGTACTTCCCATAGTTGAAGTAGTCGTGGACTTATGTCCTCAAAGACTGCGAATTTGTTTGAACTTAGTGTAAATTGATAAATTTTAAGGCTCTCTCAGCGTCATGAACTAAGTTGGGTTGATTACTTAGTATGGTGTATTTGTTTTTCTATCTTTATGGTATTAGGTGGTTGCAAATGGTTTATGAATTCATCATATTGTAGCATAATTCATATCATTGTTGTGCAAGCAGTGAATAATCAAAAATTTGTAAACAAATACATTTTTAACCCTGAATGTGACAGCCTAACTAGGTGACTACCTTACACCTATATTCCTATTAGACCAAGAGAAGGTGTTGGGCTATCAATAAAATGGGACTAATACCATCCGTAGATCCATAGGTCACCTCCCATATGCAAGGTTGGTCAACAGGGAGGACGCTTAGCGTCGTGAGAATCCCTCCTTCTCTATTCCCTCTACCTTCCAGGTCATCCGTTTTTAATGGTTTAGAATAATATTCAGTGAAGGGCCTAGGACTATACGAGCTATGCCCTTCATCATATCCTTGAATACCCCGAAGGGTGATTACTGGGTAGAAGAGGAAGGGTAAGTAAGACAATTAGTTTTATGCTAATTTTAGTTAAGCTACATTCATTGATTAAGCCATTAAAATTTATTCTGAATTTACACTTTGTTTGTTGATGCAATCACAGTAAACTGAAACAGAAACATAAATTGAACTATTTTGTTAGATAGAGGAAACTGAGCTACACTGACAGTCCCTATTAAACTGAAAATTAAGTACTGATTGAAAAACCACATGTTTCGGCTCAATTTTGGCAAGGGGGTCACGAAATTTTTCTAGAAACAAGCAAGGGGGTCGCACAGATTTCACAGACAGGAGAGGTCTTCCTGTCTGAGTGAAGTCGCACCTTTCAGGGGGTAAAGGATGACCTGGTCATGCCTATGAGGCCTAAAAGAGCGACCTCATCCCCTGTTCAGGCCTGATAAGTGTGACCTACCCTGGATTTGGAGTTTTTCTAATCCTAAGTTAGATCCAACTGACAGTAACCTGTACTGTGGCCAAAATGACTCGGATTTGCCTTGCAGAGGCTCCGGCAACAATAAAAACTGGAACTAAACTAGATCTAAGCTATATTTGACAAGAAATTTCTAAAACTAGGGCATAAACTAAAAAAACTTGAAATTTGAAAAAACTGAACCAGGGATCCTGTGGGATCGACCTGGTATGTTCGCCAGTTCTAAAGCATGGATTTCTCCTTGTTACAGGGGCAGGAATGGCTCCCTTCTATCTATAGGACAGAAGGGTAGGTTCTAGTGTGTGGAAAATGCAGAAAGAAACTGGAATGGACTGAAAGCAAAGAACAAGAAAGAAAATGGCCGTGAGCCCCTTTGCAAACAAGGTTAGGGATTCACCTTGGATACCTGCAAACAGCTATTAAGAAAAAATAAACCTATAAAACATGTTAAAGATCAAAATTTCACACAAATAATGGTTAGAAAAAAACTAAGTTATCAAAGAAAAATGCATAAACAGAACAAGATTATACCTCTCCTTTGGTGAAATGGGCCACCATGCCTTGGCTGGAAGGAAGCACCTCTCTATCTCACTTAGTAATAGAGGAGGATCTATGGCTCAATGGGGAATGTGAGTGAAAGAGAGGGGGATGTGGCTGGCTTGAGAGACAAAGAGGTCTCAAGGCATCCACGGGTAGCATAATAGTATGCAAGAGAGGTGTTGTTTGAGAATGACCCCCCACCCTTCTTTTATAGCTTTTTTGGGGAAATTTTTAGGGTTTTAAGCCCTTGGTCAGGGCTTTAGCCCCTTTTTTGTGATTTTAGCCCCTTCTACCCTATCGTTAGCTCCTTTTTGGGTTTTAGGCTCCTTTGAGGGGTTTTAACCCCTTTTTGGAGGCTTTAGCCCCTAGGAGAGTTATTTAGGCTCATTTTTGGGGTTTTTAAGCCCTTTTATTCATTCTTAAGCCTTTTTGAGAGTGTGGGGGTCTAATGGGGTGTTACGAAGGTTGTGTATGGGAGTCCATGTCTGGTGTAGGCCATGTAGAGCTAAGTGAGGGATTTTTTGGGTTAACACTGAGGATAAAGGATTTTCCTCCTTCAAAACTTCATTCATAGAAAAAGCGTACAACTTTCCACCTTCAGAAGTCAGCATGACAATTGACTGGAGAAAAAACTAACTCTTGACTATAGTGTAGTGGAAAATATCATGGTATCTGAAGGAAATAATTTTCGGCATAAGGCATCCAGGGAATACGAAGATGCCCATCTGCGTACCCCATATAGGATGGTAGTTCTGATTCTAAATAGGATTCTCGGCAGAGATGGCAAAAGGTCTTATAAGTTTGTATGGATCCCACTTGTATACCATGTAAATATTATGGGGATCATTGTCAATTGGGATGACATAGTAGCAAACAGTTTGTATTCCTGCATAACTACAACCCAAGAAGGATTGCATCAACGAAAATGTGAGTTTTATATGGGATCTTTTTTGGTTGACTGCATACTTTGTTTTCATCCTTTTGAGAAGCTCAACTACAGATGGAAAGGAGAAAAATCCCCTATTTATACAGCATATCAGATATTGTGGGCTCACAAATACCACAGTCATTAAAAGCTGATATGTGAGGAGTTGTTAATGCCCCTATAATAATTAGTTTTCCTGGAGGAGTGTAAGTGCTTGTCTGAAGGTGCTTTGAAATCTATAAAGGAGTTTGGAAACTACTTCTTTTCTCAAAAAAGGAACTTACTTGAGGATGTATGGGGGGACAAAAGCACCCTCATTACTTCACAAATACACCACAAATTATATAGTACATAAGGAAGCTATGGGACAATGCTTCTTGGATGGATTTGAGAGTTATTTGTTCGACCTGAAAAAAGGATGTTTTTCCACCACTAGCTTTCTATGTGGGAAGCTATAAGTTTTTTAAAGTTAAGAGTGCACCTGAGTTTGTGAAAGAACTAGAAATATTTCATTTCAGTGAAAAGTGCTTTCATAGGAATGATTCCCAAGGTAAGGTTGCAAAACACCGGGCACTCCTGAAGGTGAATTTCAAATATGATGATCATGTGGATAAGGATGAGGAAACGTACTGAAATTTATACAACATGACTTCTTTGAACAATATGCTCAGAAGGTAGATCACAATATATGAAGGTAAAGGCAGTAGCAGCAGTAATCGAGAACAGAAGGGACAGGAAACAAAGGCTGCGAAGAAAGAGAAGGAAGAAAAAATGAGAAGACTGACAGAGGGTGCAAGGAAACTGTTGGCTAAAGAGGCCAAGTGAGAAAAGGAGGAAGAAGAAGTTGCCAAGAAAGAAAAAGAAAAGGAACAAGAATGGAGAAAGAAAGAAGAATCCATCAAGGAGAATATTACAGAAATAGAAAGATCAATAGTTGGGGAAAAACATAATCAACAAGAGGATACATAGGAACAAAGGAATAAGTATGAAGAAGATCTAGATAATGAGAATCACGAACAAATTCCTGCTCAGGACAATACAGAGAACCTCCCTTCCACCTCACGAAATATACTTGTAGGAGGGCATCTCCCTATGGTTGAATTAGGGTTGGTACCATTTACCCTGTCAAAGAAACATGAAGTTGAAAATTTAGAATATGTATTCTTTGATCCCAATATAAAATCAATTGTTTAGGGGACTGAGAAAACTTTGAAGACAGGTACTCAACCCAAAATTACCAAAGTGACCGAGAGAACAGTTGTAAAGGATGTAGAAGAAGACCCAGTGCAGATAGCCTCATGGGGTGTTGCAACTGCACAGGTGACGCCCATAATGTTAGTACGATTAAGGAAACCATTGATCAGTATAAAGGTAGAATGTCAGAGATGAAGGAATATTAAGGAAGGAGGAGAGAGTGGGCTAGGAATCAAAGAGAAAGTATGATGCCACTCTTTCAGACGTTGAGAAGCTTCAACGGGGATACCATATTCTAGAAGTGGAAAGAGATTATTTGAAACTATTAAACATGATACATGATGGATAAAATAAGAATTTATAAAGTAAGATGGTAGAAATGGAAGTACAGAAGTCCACAGCTGATAAGCAAGCAGCGGAGTATAAATTTCAAATTGCAGAACTAGAAGCACAAAATAGTTCCTTAGAAGTATTATTGAAGGCAATTAATGAACGAAAGATGGACATAGCACCTCTTACAGAGCATGCTCTCTTACTTAGAGGAAAAATATATCAATTATATGTTAAGCTAGAAGAATATATTTTCAAAATCAAGCAAGTAGAAGCTTGACTGCAAGAGATCTCAGTAGTAGCTACCAAATTCAAGGCCAGGACCCAGTAAATTGCAGAGACTATACAATGTCAACTAACCTGGTTGGAGACAAACAAAGAACCCCTAGAAAATACACCTATGAAGAGTCAAGAGAGGTTGCAAATTGAGTATTATCTCATGAATTTAAATAGTAAATTTGTTGAGAGACTGATATGCAGTCAAGAAGACAACATACAAGTGCATGGAATTCTACAAGAAGGTGCTTACAACTCACAATAAATTCCATAAATATTTAGAAAAAGGCTGCAGGTGTTTCCATCCCATGAATAGAATTTGAAATACCTGCATGATAGGCTACAAGAAGATGAACTTAGTATACAATTGGTTAAAGGCTTGAATGAAAAGGTGATAAAAGGTTTGGTGGCTCAATATGTAGTAAGTAATTTTCTTATGTGAGACTAGATTAGAGTAACTCCAACAAGGGTGGTGTTATCAGCCAAAATGGCACTTCTTGATCCGAGTGCTGACATTCATCATGTCAGTACACAAAAGGAAAATTAGGATTGAAGTGGCCAAAACACTATAGATGTACATGACCTTTGATGCATTATCCTCAAACCAGCCTTATATATTTTTATTCTGAGTTTTGGGTTGCATATGCGACTATGTGCATTGCAACTCATGTGTCATACACGAGTATGTGCATTGCAACCCTTGTATACCTTGCATACGCGAGTTCCCTTTGAGTAACTCATGTACCATACATGCCTTTCCTATATTAAAACTTGTGTATACCTTAATTCAACCTTAAAAAATATAAATCAATATTAGATGAGATTAGTTGGGCCCTAATCCATAACTATCCCAAGTGTCTCAACCATCCTAACTTTCAAAACCTCTCTATTTCCCAAAGTATAAATAGAGGCCCTGGGATAGGGCTAATCAATCAATTTTGGTGAAGAAAAGTTATGCTGGTGGTATACCTTTAGATTCTTGGAGTAGCAGAACTCAGAGTCCTCGATTGGAGAGGATTCCTTGTGTCAGAATCTGGGTTGNTGATATATTCCTTGAAGAACTGGCTCTTTGTAGGTGAAGAGGTGCATCCCTAGAAGATTTGGAGGAGATTGGATCGAGAGAAGACCAAGCTTGGATCAACCGTCATAAACTGGGTAAGCCAAGATATTTTCCTATTCTCATTCCATATTTTGTAAAAGCCGATTGTTTGCAAGTCTAATAGTAATTTGGTAACCCCAGACCCTAGGTTACAAGGGTGTAATGTCCTGAACAACAGAACTGGTGACTCTGCAAGGGAGTAGTCCAACCTGCTGTGGGTTTATCCTATAGGTTCTTTACCAGTATTTGTTCTATTTCTGATTCTGAGTGTGGTCTTTCTTATCTTGCTTTTGATTTACAATGTAGTGTGCCTAGAAACCTTTACTATTCTTTTTTCTTTTAAAAACATTTAGTTGTATACGCGGGTTGCTCTTATACATAGTTGCGTATAAGACCTTGTATACGCGGGGTTCTCTATAAGACAGTTGCATATGGTATGTGGGTTTCTTGCATACACAGTCGCGTATATCATGTAGCAGCATAAAATTTTGGGTAGGCTTTGCTTGTCCCTATATTCTTTGGTTTTTTTTCTTTCTTGGAAGTTTTCTGTTAGTGGCATGACTTTGTGAGTCTAAAGTCTTGTATGTCACACCGTTTGCTTGTCTTCAAGCATTTGATATTTCTTTGTTTGAATTTTCTTTCATATTGTGATTTGAATTTATTCCTCCTACTTGGTTTACAAGTTCACTGCTTTGTTTCTAGGTCAGTGATCAGGGCTTTGGATACTTTATACTCTGTACTAGATTTTGTAGTTTCAATTTGTTACTTGCTCTTTTGTGGATCTAGTGGACTTTTTGGGTTCAATAGTTTCTCTAAGTCAATTTGTTTCTAAGTCTTCTTCTTGATTGGTTGAAGTTTATTATTTTGGGTCCTTTATACTTCATTTTACTCATTATATGCTTTGATTATTCAAACTTGCTCAAAAACAATTTGCACTTAGTTGCATAGTAGTTTTTGAAGAATTTGAAAAAGTGAAGAAAAAACATTTTATACTTTTGCATTTAGTTGCATTTAGTCATTTTCTTTTCATTATTTTTCAAATAAAATTTCAAAAATTATAAAAAGAATTCTTAGTTTTCAATTTCATCAGCTTATATTTGCAAAAAGAAAATAAATTTGGTTTAAGTAGTTGCAATTTACTTTGGATTTTTCTTTATACATCATTTTTCTTTTTCTTATCGAGTCTATAACATCACAGTCTTTCACACCATTTACCTTATGACTAAGAACAACCCTTAAAATGAATGATATAATTTAAAAATTGTTAGTAGGTTTTATTTTATAGTCTCATACACCAACTATCTTAGGCTAGACTTGTGGAATAGGGAGTTTAAAATATCCACAAGTGTTTAAATTTAGATGTAGTTGGCTGATCAATAGGTAAGCCCTTTTCTATGTTGATTGTATTTGGGAATCTCCAATCAAATGAGAGTTAATCATGAGGCCGCATGGAAGCTTGGCCTGAGGAGATAACCCTCTGATTCCTTGTCAAAGTGTAGACCAAGGTTTTTGCACATCCGGGGACTTCTGTCAATACCACCCCCTGGCCCCGTGCGGTGCCGGTGTTGACAGGGTTTCGGGATTTGCTACCCTTCCCATGCATATGAACCATGCTTGCAACTATCCCTCTAGAATATCAGTATATTTGAGGTATCCTTTAGTCTCTTTGACATATAGGGTTCATACACAGGTACACCGGAAGGCTATTTCTGGTTGATCTTGGACGATCTTGGAAGGTAACCTTGGTAGAAGGTGTGGGAGGGCAGTGAGTGATTCCTCTGCTTGTGCCTAAGAACATCTACAAGGACTCCAAGTAAATTTCTCTCATCTTTTTTCTGGAAAGCATATCTTATACCCCTTATGTCTGTTGTGGCTTTAGGAAATTTTGTAGTGTTTGATGTGTTGTTTGTTTTTATTTAGCCGACCTTAGGGTGTGTGAAGAGTCAATTTTTCAATTGTGAATGAACAAACTCTCAAAAAGTCAAGAAGGCTGCAAAACCTTCCTCTGTTTACTACAGTGGATTCTCCACCGTCCCCTTAAAGGAAGATATTAGACATAAACGGTTCTTTTGAACCGGTAGGAATTACTGAAGTTCTGGGTGAACCAGAAATTAGGAGAAACAAGGTTGATACAACCACAGTAGAGATAGAAGAATATTTTTTATCAAAATGATGTTGCAAAAGACCCAAAAGTGAAACTTGTTGATCAATCTATTGAGGATAAAAATATTGGTACGGAAGAAAGTCCAAAGATTGTGAAGCTGTCTAAAAATCTGCCTGCCAAAGAAAAGGAAGAGTACATGAACTTGGAAGAAATATACAGATGTATTCTCTTGGAGTTATGAGGATCTCAAGGAATATGATACTTCAATAATGGCAACATACTATTCCAATCAAACCTGGAGTCCAATGGGTCAGATATAGCATTGCAAGTTGCATAGGTGGGTGCAACTGTGCATTATGATATGAATATGGTGTAGGAAATTGATTATCAATTTTATCCCGGGCATTAAAAGGTGTAGGGTCAGAATTTATAACTAGAATCTGAGGTTACCATGGCTTCTTCTAAGAGATAAAGCAAGCTTTATTTTTGTTATAGAGATAAATAACTATGGCTTGGGGTACCACAACAGACAGCTTGACTCCAGAAATAAATCCTTTCCTATATGCAAGAAAAACCAAATATCTGACACTAAAGGATCTCGGTTTGTACCTTATTCTGGACGGTTGATGTAGATCCCCGTTGAGCTTTCCAACTCCATCTTGAATTGATAAATTGATTCCTCAACATTCAATAAACAAGACAAGCATGCTATATATAATTGTGTTAGACCTACTCTAGCATATATAATCAATAACATATAAGCATTTGAAATCATCCATGGATCAAATATTCATTCAAATACACATTATTGGACAGGAAAAGTTATTTCTATTAATATAAAACAGAAATTACAATAGAGACAACCTTCGTCGGCACGTCTGCGAATCAGAGAAACTGAGTCCCCCACTTGGGCCTGTACCACTTCAATCCTCCATCTCTCTATAGCAATCTCACAAGCAAAAGGCAAGCTTGGGAAGAACAAAAACGTGCTCCTAGGGACAAGGGGATGTAGACTCAAGTATAAGCTTCGGCAACAATGGACTATAGTTTTCTTGCTCTTCAAATCCTCATACCTTCAATGTATCCAAAGGATTCCTTATATAGCTCTTAAATGGGGTAATGAAAGGTTGAATCTGAGCTATCTCAAGGCATATGGAAGGCTAGGAGACAAGTGAGTCGGATCCACATCAAGGAAAAATCCAAAAGAATTTGGCCTTTTGCACACATCCTGATGTACACTGGTTTACGTATCAAATCCATGTATATACACGAGAAAGGGATTAAAAGTCATGTATGGCAATTTTTGCATGTTTTTAGGGATGATCTTGGAAACATCAAAGGTACAAAAATGGTCCATGGGGTCTAAGGAGTCTGCAGAGGGACAGGGAAATCCATAAAAGTGTGATCCATCATGTGTGGTAAAATCATCTGTAACAGATGCCCCCTAATGTGTGAGGTCAGAGGGGTCATACGATGGCCGAAATACATTATAAGTCCATCCCAGAAGTGGAGTGATGAAGAACCCAGTAGAAGAACCAACCCTCCAATTAGCACAATATAATGATAAAGCTATGCATATAACTATAGGTAGATGTAGCAGTCCCAGATACATAAGAGTACAATGGCCATGAATAGTCATGATACAATATGACATGTGTGGTCTTTGCCATGTACAATATAAATAGATCAGAGTCTCCATGATGAAGATATACGAAGGATCATGATCTCCATGAAGACTAAAGATATATAATGGATCAATGTCTCCATAATGGCTGGAAATATCTGACATATACTGGAATCAAGTCATGAGAGCTGAAATCTCATGAACATTGGCATGATCAAGGAGGTGGAATATATGAGATGCCACCATTCTGGAAGGTATTCTACACAAACCGCTACGAGTACATGTCCTACTATGTGAATAGGGGTGTCGAGGTAGAACATAGTAATCCATCGTATGATTACCAATCATTGATGTATACCATTAACAGATGTGATATCACCCACCAATAATGAAAATGGGAATCAAGGTACTAGAGTGTAAACTAATAAGCATGAATAAATAAGTTGAGTTCAAACACTTGAGAGAATCCATTGATCAGGGGACATTGATGTATTCCCAAAAATTGTCGATGGCGAGAGAACCTGCCACTGATGACTGCAAGTCTCAAGGCACTCAAAAATGACTCTAGATTCCCATCCTAGAATAAACGATCTGAAGTCAATTGGATGAAATCCGCTTGAAGGAGGGAATTAAGTCATCCCCCATCACCAACATGAGGTACTCATAAAAGCTGTATAATGTGGAAGGACTTTACCATAAGGTGCACGAACCAGTAACTATACTGGGAATGGCCGACATGCAAAGTCAAGATAACTGAGGAATGGCCGAATCGGGTTTCAACTTCCTTTGAACAAGAGCATAAAGACGAATGGTGACTGAATGTAGGCAGCATAGACTTGATATACAAAACCGAGACATCTCTGTGACACAGGAGGCATCGACAGAGGCTCCATAGGGACTGGAAGCTTAACCAGTCAGTGGAGATAAAATCACATAAATGAGTACAGCTCCTAAAGTCGAACTATTAACCCAATCAACAAATGTGATATACAGTGCTTTATTCAAAGGCGACACAACTTGACTGCTGCCAAAGATAACATCTTTTCTTGTTCGGCTTTTTGGTTTTTATTTTTATTTTTTTTTTACTTTTTCAAATATTTGAAAATCTTGAAAAATAATAAAATCTCTTTAAAGTTATAAACTAGGAGGAGACGAGTGTCAAATAGGAAAACAAACTAGTTCCAAGCAGTAGAACATACCTATGTTCAATGCAAGGACACATGTGTAGGATAGCAACACTCTGGGGAAAGTCCCCTCCGGGTAAAAATAGGGAATCAAGCTGCAAAGGATATATATTATGGCTCTGCATGGCTAGACATGAGACAATATCGGGCAAAATGGCTGATACTCAAAGTTAGGGAAGCCAGCATAAGGCTCAATGAGGCAGGAAAAGCTGATGATAATGCAATTACAACTTGACATAAGGGAGTCCTAGGGAAACAGGCCAGCAAAAGATCAAGAGGAGTGTCAGGCTCTTGTGAAATGTCATGGCGATACTATACAATAGATTCACACACCCTAAAGGACAAATTGTCGGTATGGGAACCAAATGCAAACAAGGAGCTAACTAGGGTACCCATGTAAGGTCAAGCTCTACCATTCACGTCATGTCACTTCTAAAACAACAAGAAGGTTTAATGACAGGATAGAATGGGTTTGTACCTACGATTATAATGAAATGGTCATAAGGTCATGCAAAATGCAAATGGAGGTGGAATCTAACCTATATGCCAGTTTAAACATATACTTGAAATCGGCACGAACGGGTCAAAACAATGGTCAAAACAACACTCAAAACGGTCTCCTACATCATCATAATAGTAAAAAATGGTCCAAAAGGGTCAGAAACGGTCCAAAACTATAGAAAGGGGGTAAAAATTTTCAAAAAATTGAAAATTTTCTATAAATAGTAAAAAATTAAAAAACATTATATAACATTTGAAGTTTTTACCCAATTGAGCTCAAAACTTCAAACGTGAATTTCGGGAGTTTCAGCCGGTGGAATCCGACACCGTTTTTTCCAGGTAACTTCCCATGCCCTACTCTTTCATTTGCATGTAAATTTTTCAAATTTCCATGGTGAAAATCAATTTCTAGGCCATTCTAAATTATGCGCCTCGGCCCACATGAAAATCGATGATTTTCCACGTATAGGGCTCGCTATACACGGAAAAATGTGTCAAAGTCACGTATGTATGCGGTTGTTTAGCAAACACTTGCATATGCAGCCGCATTTAAGTTTTTATAAGACAACTAATGACCAAAACTGAAATTGAATGTGCAAGATGGTCCTAGAATTGAGGGAACGAGAGCACAGGGATGTAGAAGCAGAAGTACGGGGCGATCTAATGGCACAACAAGCTCTTCATGCATGTGGGCTCTACAAGTTTTGGTTTCTTGGTGGCTTAAGGGCCAAACCAAGACTACTGCAGATACTAGTAGACTACTGGGATCCTGACTCAGAGTCTTTCTAGATCGACGGGATGTCCCTCACTATAGAGGTGGAGGACATATACTTCATTACTAGATTGTCCCGACGGGGGGAAGTAGTGAAATTATGGTCTCTCGAGCCCAGAGGTGGCCTCACTATAGATGAGTATATAGATGTATACTGTTATCTGGACATGGAGAAGGTTAGGAGTTAGATCCCAACTAACTCCATACAGGTTCTAGGCCTAAAGGAAATACTACTGACACTCGACAGGATAGCAGGGCTAGCCTCACTCCACCAGGTCTTGTGGCCCTTGATGTTCTATGCAGTGGAGTGCATGAGACCCATAGTTTATGATTGAAGTACTACGCTATTGAGAAACGTGAAGCAACATCTCAGTGACTGCAAGATGGGCAGGGTACGAAACTTCAATTTCAGCAATATACTGAGCACGTCCTTCTTTAAGCATGTTCCGGGATTGAGCCCTAGAGTTGAAGTTCCTCTTCACAGGGTTCGAGATCTATCCCAATGATGTTGGGAAGATGCAATGCACAGATGAGTTAGAGGTAGGGTGTCCAACCCCTATCCAGCTGATTTCTTTCCATGGTGGCGGCGGAAGATAGTTGCCATCGATGATTATCCCTATGTGGGGATAGATTGTTGGGGAGATCTCGACATGCCTCTACCACCATGATCAGCATACGGTGACATTGGTAACAAATCCCAACCCTCTTTTTAATTTTTGTGAATTATTTTTTTTGTTGTTGTGTTTTTTTATATATGAAACCAAAAGACATATTTTTGCATGACAACACATAGTGACATCCTGTCATATGTATTCATATGTAGGACCACGATGGCCTGATGGTTTCCCTCGTCATAGATAAATGGGAAGAGGAGATGAAATTATGGGTGTGGATGGGGAGCAGATGCTCCAAAGCATTCATATCAACTTCATGCGGCTGACACATAGGGTACCCATGGCACAGGTTGAGCACCTACCCAAGGCCATGCAGCGTCAGGTGGTGGGTGTACCATGAGCATGGGTGTGGTTATTTTTACAGCTAGCTAGAGCCGTGGTGACATTCCATGATCAAACCCCCCCCCCTCCTCCCCAAGATTAGATACCTGGGAGTGATACATTTTGTCCTACTGTGTATTTATATTTTGGTGGCTCGGAAGCCACACTTATGTATTATCACATTTTGGATGTTTAATGAAAAATTATTATCATGATCGATTTATTCATTTACATGTGTAAAAATGTATGTTTGTGATGAGATTATTGTCTATGAATCAAATGACAATCTAACACATAGTTAGCATATGAGTCAGCAACTTGATTATAAATTCTTGGAACATGTATATATGTTATGTTGTCAAATTGTCATTCTAACAATATCACACGTAAGAATCTTCGTAATAATGTTGGATCCCTAACATGATACAAGCCATTAAGCTATGACACTACTAACTGCGAATCAATATGTACCTCAAGGGAAAGAACACCATGTGAAATGGCAGCCCATAGAAGCTCTATAACGGCACTATATTCAGCAACATTGTTTCAAGAGGGCCGTAAACATACGCCTCCTGAAGACAATATCTGACCTGTAGGAGTATAAATCACCCAAGAAGCAGAGGCTGAGTGTTTAGTGTGTCAGCAGGCACCATCCATTAATCCTATATAGATGGAAGACTCCATTGACATATTCCATAACAAACGAAAGCTAATCAACAAACCACCATAAGAAAAACCTAACTATGCAAAAAATTGTACAATAATATACAATAGTCATCCCTAGCTGAGAATCATGCATAGTACTTTTTAAGATAGAGTCCATTTCTAAGCTTCGCCAATATTGTCCCCTCATAATCTACTAACTCATATGCGCCCTTCTCTAACACACATTTAAAAACATAAGGAGCATGCCACATGGGGTTAAACTTTCCTTCCCCAAAGGTTCCTTATCTTGATCCCACGAAAGGACAAAATCTCCTTCACTAAAATTCCTTGGATGGACAGATTTATCATACTGGACCTTAACGCGATGCTTATTCACTTCTAGAGCCACCAAGGCATATCGACGCTGCTCATCAAGCTACTCTAAGTGGAACAAACGTTCCTCCAATGGGGAAGTGTCTAGTAAGAGCTCTATGGCTAGCTTAAAAGAATGGATTTCACACTCAACCGGCAATACAAACTCCCCTCCATGTACAAGCTGATATGGAGAAAAATTGGTGGCAGTCTTAACCACGGTCCTATAAGCCCACAAATAAGGATACAACATGATATTCCAATTGGTCTTGCTTTGTGCGATGGTTCATTGGAGAATGGACTTGAGTGATTTGTTCACTACTTCAACCTATCCATTTGCTTGAGGGTAATAAGAAGAGGAATGCTCCTGCTCATACCCTAACTTCGAGGCCAACTCTTCCATCATCCAATTCTGAAAGTGCCTACCATGGTCAATGACAAGATATTTTGGAATACCAAACCAAGTAATGATCTGCTTGAATACAAAATGCATGGTTGTCTCACCGTCGAATTTAACCATGGGCATAGCCTCATCCCATTTCATGAAATAGTCAACAGCCACTATAATATGATGATTACCCCCAACAGAAGCTTGGTTGCAATCCATGAAATCAATCCCTGACTTAGTGAAGGGACTAGCGGTGCTAATTGGATGTAATGGGGTAGGATGTGAGCACACATTGCATGCAAACACCTGGAAAGGGTGGCACCTCTTGACCGCATTGACATAATCTTTAAAGATCGATGGCCAGAAATAACCCACTCTCAAGATTTTTTAGGCTGTAGAAAGCCCCGATAAATGACCACCACACTCCCATCCATGCCAATCATTCAACACAAGCTCAGCCTCCTCATGAGTTAAACAATGACATAAAATGGAATCTAGCCCACGGCAGTATAATGTGTTATCCACTATGAGGTAATTCTTGGATACATGACATAACCATCTTTGCTCATCCTATGAAAGGTGAGTAGGGACCTTCAATGTTTGTAAATATATGATAATATAGCCATACCATGGATCTAACGTTTATATCAAGAAAATTAGCTCATCGACAAATGTATATTCAAAAAATTCCTCCTCCTCCTTGCTTGGGAAATCAGATATAAGCTTCCCAAAAATCAATGAGTTTTTTTATTTTGCCGAAACAAAATCGAGATCAAATTCTTGCAAGATGACAATCCACTTATTATGATTTCCCCCTATCATCCTTCTAGTGAGGATCAACTAAAATGGATTGACATGGGCTACCACCAAGGTCTGGTGAAGGAGAATATAGTGTCTCAATCTTCGAACCACATGAACAGTAGCTAAGGAAAGTTTCTCCACATGGGAATAATGGATCTACGCATCTATAAGGTTTTGACTCAAATAATATATGACATGCTCCTGGAGCTCCTCATCCTCCTGAACCAAAACCATACCAATCGTCTCCATGGACGCAACCACATAAAGTGAAAAGTCACGGCTATAGTTGGGTGGACTAATCACCGAGGACGATGCTAAGGCTCGCTTAAGCACATCAAAGGAATCCTGGGCTCGCTCATCCCAGGAAAAGGTAGTGTCCTTCTTCAAAAGACGCATAAAGCCTCTAGTCAAATTGGCAAAGTTAACTATGAATCTCCGCAAGAAATTTGCCATGCCTTCCAAACATTGAAGATGTCTAATGTTTCTCAGGGGAGACAATTGAAGTATTGCCTCAACCTTTAAAGGGTCAACTCTTATACCCTCCTTGGACACAATGAACCCTAATAAGTGACCAGACTTCACACAAAAGATGCATTTATGAGGATTTAACTTGACCAAGTAATGGTGACATATTTCGAACACTAATCTCAAATGGTAGGAATGATGCATCCTGTGATGAGAATGAGAAACAAGGTCATCCAAAGAGACTTCAATAATTGATTTGACATCATGGAAGATCAAGGTCATAGCCCGCTGAAAAGTGGCTCTGGTGTTTTTAAGGCTGAAAGGCATATTCTAATATGCAAAGGTACTCGAAGGACAAATAAAGGTAGTCTTATGTTGGTCCTCCAGTTTGATCTGTATCTGATTGTTTCTGGAAAAGCCATCCATAAAGGAAAATACCTCGCTTCCCGCACACTCATGCAAAATTTGATCAATAAATGGTGTAGGAAAATCATCCTTAGGACATGCATGATTCAAGTCACAGAAATTAGTGCATATACAGATCCTTCCCTATTTGTTATCAATCAGAATGGGGTTTGAAACCCACCCCATCAAGGGAACGGGATAGATAAAACTGACATTTAACAGTTGTTCTATCTCATCCTTAATCGTGGGTGATTTTCTAGGATTCACCACATGTAAGCGTTGTGGAACATGCTTAGTATTAGGATAAATTTTAATCTCATGTTCAATAATGTGAGGGTCGATGCCGGGCATTTCTTTGTATGACTAAGCAAATATGTCACGAAACTCTTTGAGTAGCTTGGTATACTCTTGAATATCAGTATGGGAACATTCTGCCCCAATATAGACATTCTCAATTTTTCTAGGATCATGAGAGACATTGATAGGAATGGTAGGAGATATATTTTCCATGTTTCCATCAGCCATGCGGGTGCTTTTGTAGGATTCACCGCATGTAAGCGTTGTGGAACAGGTTTAGTATTAGGATAAATTTTAATCTCATGTTCAATAATGTGAGGGTCGATGCCTAGAATTTCTTTGTATGACTAAGCAAATATGTCACGAAACTCTTTGAACAGCTTGGTATACTCTTGAATATCAGTATGGGAACATTCTGCCCCAATATAGACATTCTCAATTTTTCTAGGATCACGAGAGACATTGATAGGAATGGTAGGAGATATATTTTCCATGTTTCCATCAGCCATTAGACGAGGAGAGATTAATGGAACCACGGGACTACCAATTCTCTCACTAAGAATCTTGCTAAAGTCTTCACACTCTAAACGGTCAAGCTCGGGAAGAAAGTAAGATCTATGATGCAACTCTTCCCAAGGTGGCTCAACCCCAGACATAACCTCAATAATAGCTTCATTTGATGGAAAAACACTATCAAGGCAGTCATGCATGTGAGAAGACTCAACTACCCATGCCGGCAACACATATGGGTCCTCCTCCTCCGTCCGTGAAGAGGAAGGACTAGGCTCTGCAACACATTCAATATTAGCTTGATATGCTATCATTGTTGCAGGAAATTACACGTCCATTCCGATAGGCTCACATGAAGGACTCGGTGTAGGAATAATCCAAGGATCTTCCATATGAGTGGTGTGAAAAGACACCGAACGCACTGACGATGAAGCGTCACCGAAACTAGACCTGATCATAAGAATAGGTGCAGGACAACTAAAGGATCCCATAAGGGATGGATACATGCCAACACCCACACTCCCATTTGTCGGCTAAGAGTGCTCAATAATTGGGATAGAAGCTCCTGAAGATGCAGTAACACACAGATTCTTGAATGACATTTGATCAATCGTAACTATCTTCCCATTAAACGAAAAGCATACAACTTAAAATAGAGAAGAAGATATAGCTTGCATACTGTACATCCAATTCCTACCCAGTAACATATTGTAGTCAAGGGGAAACCAACCAAAAATGCCATCATCATGTGGTCTAGGTTTGACCTTAGGGTTGAAACTAGAACATTAGGAATGATCTCATATAACAAACCAAATTGATCATAAATCAAATCCAATTCCTACGCCCTAAAAATGGCTTGTTCCTTGTTTTTAACTCCGGATGTAGAAACATCCTTCGCTATATAAGGTAGTAACGATTTAAGGAACCACTCGAGGAGAAACTCTGATTGTATGAAGGCTTTAATCAATCTCTTTTTGTCTACGCCACTCTTGGATATGGTCTAAGATATGCATGGCTTTGTCTTGCCGAAATGTCGACAAGAGTTTGGTACCAACGTCATAATGCACTGGTAGCTGGAAGTGGTTGAGAAAAGTCATATCTAGGTCATCGAACAAAGTGAATGCTCCCCTAGGTAACTCTATGTACCATTTCCCTGCAGGCCCGGTCAGGGTGCATTGAAACAACCTTAAGCAGATCGAATCCTCGTGTAAGGAATCATAAGAGTACCAAAGGTGAAATGTAGTAACATGTTCACTAGGATCTTCTCCTGGTTTGCCCTCAAATTTGGGGATGTCCGAGGGAAGCTTCATAGGGACTGGTGGCCAAGCCAGATCATAAGATACTGGATCGTTCGTTAGTCTCGACAAGTCAGGAAAATTTAACGTTACGAGGAAAGGGAGTTTAGGTTGAGCAGGTCGATGAGACACTCCCTAATAATTTTGGTTCACATAGGACTGGTTACTATAACCACCATGGCCATGGCCATAGTATCCTCCTCCCATTTGACCTGTGTAGTGTGGAATGGAAGCACCATAATGTGGTGTACCTTAAGTATTTGGGGCTACAAATCCATAACTCGCGAAGTAAGCGGGTTGTTGATACCCATACTTATAAGGTGAATAACTCTATGCATACTGCAGTTCATAATATGGTCTATAAGAGGTCCCATGAGATGTCCCATGAGACACTCCATAAGTAGGAATATGACTTCTCGAGACAACATGACGTACTTGACTCTGAGACATGACTACATGAGTAGCAGCAGTATGCACATGACTCGTAGTGACATTCCGGCCTGAAGGACCACGTGAATGATAGGGAGGAATATCATTTGAAGAACTAGGAATAGAGGGTGAAGGGACATGTGAAACTATGTAAGTGGTATTCCCTACTGTCACTTGTCTTTGTTCTGGTATCCCAATAGGACTACTAGCACTAGGTCTAGGATGAACATGTGATGTGACCTCCACCGCCAGGATGGAGAGTGCAATGTGACTCGTGTTCCCAAACCTTTCCATGTGGAAATGACTAGGAATGCCCCCAGGCATAGTGTTAGGTTCAAAATCTGACTCGGCATGCTATGCCAAATCATGTGTAGGAATACCAGATGTATCATAACTAGTGCTCACAGTTTCATGATTAGTCTCATCGCTTGAAAACCAATACCAATGACCTGAGAATGAGGGATCATACCCAATGTGTGTAGGTATATTAGGTGAAGGATCATATGTAGGAGTAGGATCTTCTTCCCAAACCTCATGAGGTGGAGAAGGAAACTCAGGAATTTCATCTCCATGATCTCCCATCATGTGTGAATCAATGTGACAAGTAGTCCACCTGGACTGTCTGTTTCTCTCTCCCAAAGGAGGATGAGATGTACAAGGTGGAAGTCCTACTAAATGATGAGAATGGCGAAGTGCTGCACTCGAATCCACAATGACTCAAAAAAATGAAAAATACTCTTCTAATTATGCAAACCCTAAGCAAGGTAGCATGCATAGAGAATAAACCTATATAATCTAAAGCCAATCACAAGCAAACAAGGGTAGGATATGTGAGCTCACGAATGAAACAGGTATGTCTCACCTAAGAGAGGCTTAAGACTCCCATACACAACAAGCGGAGGTCTGTAACCAATTATTGTGGCCCTCAGCTTCAACGCATATAGCGACTGTGTTGTCCGACCCCAACCTGGCTGGGACACCTATAGAATAACCCTTGCAAAGTGCCCCCTCGATAACCTAGGTAAGGAAACTAAGGTCTCCTCAATATAATCAATTCTCAGGCGAACACTCGTAGGAGGGATTGACCATATGGGCAGGGTAGCAAAGGGAGAAACTCTCGAAAGACCCCCAGATACGAATACAATACTGGAAATATCTCTGGTGCTACTCAGTTATGACTAGGGGTCATCCCAATCAATAACCACTCACACTACCTCGTGCTTAACTCCCTTGTAAGAGGAGGATCCTGAGAAACACTAATTATACCAAGGAATTTCACACTCTCACCTGGACAGACACATACATGTTGTTGTTTAGTGGTCTTTGAGAATTTACTCACAATGAACTATTCCAAGACCCTAAAACCTAATATTGTCGGTGTACCCTATCAAATAAAATAGTGTAATCCATTTTAATTAAGCGTTGATTTTATTTGGCTTTATTACTCATAAAAAGTAGATGGTCGTGCAACCAATGGTGTTATGACGCAACATGAAGCAAAATGCACACCTAAAAATTAATGCAAATGGATTGTGTTGAATGAAAAATAGGGAATGCTACTACGTGAAATGAAAAATTTTCTTCAAATGACAAATGCAATAATTCTTATATGAAATCCTAACTAATACTTCTCTAAGAAAATCTAGTGAAAGTACCATGCAAAATGCAAAGTCCAATGATGCAAACAAGCAAATATTTTTGGATTTTTTGAATAAAAATGAGATAATGAAACAAAACAATGACTCTAACACCCCCAGACTCTACAAGAACAATCAAATAGCACTTACGCAAATCACTAAGGTAAAATAGATCTATTGCACTAATCCCAAAACAAAAAATCAAAAATGCAATGACAAGAACATCTTTTAAAAAACATTTACCCTAAAAGGAGTCTCTAGTCAGAAACAGAGGTGTATACAGACTCTAGAAGCATCAAAGTAGACATATCAATCATCAAAACTCACCCAACAACACTCAATCTTCCTCTAAAAGGAAAAAAAAAGGGCATACGCGACTGTATGCGGAAAACCCACATATGTACATGGATATCGCAATCAAAACCATGTGTACACGTGACTGTGAAGCAAAAAATCACGTACAGGAAGAAAAAGAGATAAACATGTAGGAAAATAGATAAGTTGAGACAAACTTCACACCTATCAGACACTACCAGGAAAACATGCCCCCAGACCTGACTCAGAAATAGAGAAATCAGAGCAATTCAGGAAAATTGAATGCAGATGAAAACCCCCAAAGGGAAACTACTAGGAACTCCCTAGCGGAGTCGCCAATTCTATTACGGAGATAAATTCCTATGGCTTGGTGTACCACAACAGATAGCTTGACTCTAGAAATCAATCCTTTCCTATATGCAAGAGAAACCAAATATCTAACACTAAAGGATCTCGGTTAGTACCTTATTCCGGACAGTTGATGTAGATCCCCGTTGAGCTTTCCAACTCCAGCTTGAATTGATAAATTGCTTCCTCAACATTCAATAAACAAGACAAGCATGCTATATATAATTTTGTTAGACCCACTCTAGAATATATAATCAATAACATTTAAGCATTTGAAATCGTCCATGGATCAAATATTCATTCAAATACACATTATTGGACAGGAAAAGATATTTCTATTAATATAAAACAAAGATTACCATAGAAATAACCTCTATCGGCATGTCTGCGAATCGAAAAAATTGAGTCCCCCACCTGGGCCTCCACCACTTCAATCCTCCATCTCTCGATAACAAGCTCACAAGAAAAAGGAAATCTTGGGAATATCACAAAAGTGCTCCAAGGGACAAAGGGATGCAGACTCAAGTATAAGCTCCACCAAAAATGGAATATAGTTTTCTTGCTCTTCAATTCCTCATGCCTTCAATGTATCCAAAGAGTTCTATTGAGGCCTAGAAATTTGCAGGAAACAACAGTAAGGGATTCTCCCCAGTCGATGTTCCCAACTAGCCCATGGCTGTTTGGTGTGAGGAATCCGTCTGGTTTGCAGTCCGGCTACCGTAGGTCAAGTACAAAACAAAGGGATTTACCGGTTGCGGCCCGGTCCACCGAGTTTTTGTATTTTGACTTAAGCTATGAAATGCAAGTGCCTAATTAACCATGTAGGGTAATAAGATGCAAGGAGCAATCACAATGTGATGCACTGGTTCTTACCTCTCGTCTTAGACTCACTAGCATCTAAATCACATACAATAAAGAATTAAAACTAACTATCTAAACTATCCCTAGGGAGCAAGATTATCATTCATTGGTGAGTAATATATTTTCTACATGCATAATGAAAAGTTACAGATAGCTGACACTTCTTTAAAGACACATGAACAATTGCAGATTTTTGAACAACTAGTTAGCCAATTGTTTTATGAACAACATTTATTACTCACAGTGGAAAACATCACAAAATATACTGAAAAGCATTCAACAAGAACATAGGTTCAGGAAGTTAAACACTCTCACAGTTAATGAAACACAGCTGAAAATGAAATAGTTCCCCTTCAACATTGTTCATTTAATCACATTGATACATTCCACATTTCGCTTTCTCCAACAGGCAAAAGTTGCAATTTCTGATTGTAAAACGAAATAGTTCCTCTTACAAGCAAATGG
Source organism: Pseudotsuga menziesii (assembly GCA_001517045.1). Taxonomy (NCBI): domain Eukaryota; kingdom Viridiplantae; phylum Streptophyta; class Pinopsida; order Pinales; family Pinaceae; genus Pseudotsuga; species Pseudotsuga menziesii. The sequence continues at coordinate 39,340 of LPNX010880570.1, read as the reverse complement.
TTTACAAATTCTTCCAGGGAAAAAGTCCTGGTCTAAGTTCTACTTTCCAATATTTAAACTACAACTGCAGACTGCTTGGGCTTCCCCCCAAATGTCTGACCTTTCAGTTCCTCAATGCTTTGTATTCCTCTATCTTTTTTGCACGTGCTCGTGATTGGCCGAGTAACTGTCGGACCTTTCAGAGTTGCTCCTCTGTTCACCATTCATTTTGTCTTTTTTCCTCGTTTGTCTTTCTTGCGATCCTGCTAGTTTCGGCTCTGCCTTTACCAAACTATTCGTCTTCCTCCTCGCCATGGTAGTTTGATCGATCTCCCGAACCCACCTGCAATCAATCGACAAGCATCATTCATTGGAATGGAATTTTAAACGTTAACCTAAATCACCTGACAACAGCTAATCCACAAGAAAACGGCCAGGTGCATCCCTCGATTGAGAACAAGTCTTGATTAATCCTTGGGTGGGAAAGTTCCAAATCGCCAGTCGAAAGTCTTTGACATCAGATGCGAAAAGGCTTTCCTAGCCATAACGGCAGAAGGGACAAGTTAAAGTTACGCGAAACATGGATGGGAGAAGCTTCAATCGGAAGTCAGACGTCTTTACACCTTGGAAGTTAAAGGACTTTGAGAGCCGCAATGGCGGAAGGGATAAGAGCTAGAGACATCCGAAACATGGACGGGAAAAACTCAATCGAAATTCGAAAAACATTACATCGGAAGTCAAATGACTTTCCTAGCCGCAACGGCGGAAGAGAAAATGCTACGGGTAGGCGATGAAAAGGTTAACACGCATCGGCAGTCGGAGCTCTTCATGCTTCGGATGGCAAACCACATTGGGAGCCGCAACGGTGGACAGGAAAAGGCTATCAGCCACCGATTTAACAAAGTGAGACACCGGATCAATAAAACATTAAGTTCTCAAAAACTTTAAGAATTAGCAGAGGTTAAACCTGCTCTATTTCCGCAACAGCGGCCTTAAAGAACGAAAGATTTCATTTATCCTCGGCTAGCAAACAAACTCACATCTGCGATCCATCATGAAATTCAAATACTGTAATTTTAGCACAGGCTGACAATCAATCTTCAAAGTCACGAAAATGAAGCATACCCAAAAATGCTCAACGGTCCAACGATCAAAACAATTCTAAAATCATGAGGAGGGGCCCAAAAATTAAGAAATTTGGGGAGGATGGTTGCAGCTGCAACAACTAGCGATTACCTGGTGAACCTAGATCTCTGGGTGATTGTTCTTTGAGTAACAGACTGTTTAACAATGAATGCATCTATTGAATTCTTCCAGCTATCTGGATTTCTCAAATGACAGAAGTGTGTACCTTTAATCATTGATGGTAGTCCAATTTGGGAGAATGGAAACCAAGATTTTCAATTCCAGATAACTCTGTTGAGGCCAGAGGATGAGTTTCATTATTACTTTTGTTTTCAGGTAGCTGATAGCTTGGACACCATAGTATTGTAGCATATGGTAAATATAAATATCCGTTTGTTCCTCATTCCCATGCCCCTTTAGCAATTTTGTGCTTCTGGACTTTCGTCCCTTTTATATGTGGGTCCTCTTGCATGCCTTTCTTATTGAATTTTAATTTAGGATCCTCTATCCCATAGTGTCCTTTTTTGTGAGTGGTGTACTTCAAGTTTCAGCTCATGGACGAAGAGGATCTTCCAACAATTTAGTACTTATGATTCAGCACCTGCATTTGATGTATGATGCTTTCATAGGAGTTTGTTTTTACTCTTATTTGCCTTTTGGCATTCGTTTCTTGAAATGGGATCATTTATATTTAATATACTATTCACCTTGCTCCTTGCCATGGGTCCTCTGCTATTGCCCCTTAGAACATTTTAAGTGTGAAGTGGATGGAGCCTCAACATAGTACTTCAAACTCTTTGAATCCGGTTTATTTCACAGGGGTTAAGCAGAACTTCAATGCACACAAAGCTTATTCGAGAAAACTGCTAAACTAGAAGAAGTTCTTTTAGCAACACACAGTCTGAGAATCAAAACAATTCTATCATTACCAAACATTTTTTTGTTCTCCATGCGACCGCAGGTTCATTCCCTTTATTAGAATCAAGAAAAACAAACTAAAGTAAACTCAAAAACATGACTCAAAAGACAGTCAAACAGATTATTTATATACAATACAGAAAAATCCAAAGAAACTCAGGAAAAATAAGGCTTGAGAACCAAACCATTCACTGGTAGAATCTCTTCCCACCCTTGTAAATCCTGCAACTTGTAAGTAGAAGGGCCAAGCTTTGCTTCAATCTGAAAAGGGCCTACCCACAACTGCTGAAATTTAGTGTGCTTCCCTTTCTCATCATGGGGGTGATCCCATTTGAGGACTAATTCTCCTACTTCAAAGTCTTTTTTTCCATCTTTATGTTTGTCGAATCATCTCTTAACTGACTCTTGCTGTTTCTTAAAGCGTTCTCTGGCTTTATTTCTAGCCTCTTCTGCTTTCAGGAGATTATATATTCTTATTTGCAAAACTTCATCATCCGACCCTCTAGATTCTTGGGCTAGTATGGAAGATGGCAGTATATATTGGGAGGAAGGATGGCTTCTTTACCATAGACAATGGTATATGGAGAAACTCCAATCGAAAACTTGGGGGTGATTCTATCGGCCCAAAGGGCATTTGGTAATGCTGAGTGCCAACTCCTCTGGTTTTCTACCATAGTCTTCTTTAAAATTCTAATTATATTTTTGTTAGAGGATTCAGCCAGGCCATTTCCTTGTGGATAGTAATTAGCAGAATAATGCAATTTTATCCCTTTATCATGAGCAAAAGTAGTCAATTTAATTGATGAAAAGTACTTAGCATTATCAAAGACTAACAAAACTGGAACTCCAAACCTGGTCATGATATGATCTTGTATGAAGCTGATGACCTCGTCTTTATTTATCTTGCGCAATGGGATAACTTTGACCCAGCGAGTGAAAAAATCAGTCACGGTCCTAATGTACTTGTGTTGCAGAGAGGAATTCGGTTTTATTTCTCCAATAATATCCAGTCCCCATTGCTCGAATGGCTCCGTGGTCATCATAGGATTTAGAAATACTGCTTCTTTGGGCTGTCTCCCACTACACCTTTGGCAAATATCATGCTTCCTGACATGTGCATGTGCATCTTTAAAGAGCGTAGGCCAATAGTAACCTACCCTGAGGATTTTGTGGGCTGTGGTATCCCCTAAATAATGTCCCCTAGCAGGACCATTATGTAATTCTGACATTAATTTCTTCGCATCTTCCTTCTCTAAGCATCTGAGAAGAACTACATCATAATTCTTTCTGAATAATACTCCTTCAACAAGTTGATAGGAGGCTGACTTAAGACGCAGTGCTCTCCTTTGCTTGGAATTCCAATGTTCTGGGAACAGCCATGCCTACAACTAATGCACAAGGTCTCTATACCAAGACTCGGAAGCTGTAAACAAAGGACATACCTCCGTTACATGTAATTCGGCTTCATCTTCTCAGGCGTGTTCTTCATTTTTTTTATTTTCAGTCATCTGTTTGCACAACCCTTGTCCTTTAACTATAGATGCTGGCTTGACTTCAAGGTCGTACTCTTGAAGAGTTGTTACCAAGTTGCCTCTTCTTTCTCCTAACTCCTTCTGTATAAGAAGAGACCTTACAGCTGGGTAGGGGACGATCACCTTGGTTCTATTTTTTAAAATATAAGGTCTGAATTGCTTCACTGCTTTGAATACCGCATAAGTTTGTTTATCAACAGCTGGGTAATTCAATTCAAATCCCTGTAGACCAGTACTCATAAAGGACATTGGGAATTCATCCCCCCCATCTTCCTTTTGGGTGAGCACAGCTGCTAGTGAATCATCAGGTGCAAAGGTATACAAGATAAAATCTTTGTCGAAATTTGGGCTTTTCAGGGAGGGTGCGTGTGCAATAGTAGTTTTGATTTTGCTGAATGCACTCTTTTCAATTTCAGTCCACTTGAATAGTGCATTTTTCTTTACCATCTGCTGCAATGGATTGACAATCTAAGCAAAATTAGGCACAAATCTTCGCACGAAATTTATCGTTCCCATAAAATATTGCATCCCCTTTTTATTATGGGGCAAGGGAATTTGTTCAATAGCCTTAATTCTTTCTGGATCTATAGATATTCCTTTCTTCAAAACTATGTGACCCAGCAACTTTCCCTTCGTGACAGCGAACATACACTTCTTAGGATTGAGTGAGATGCCATATTTTCGATAGCGTTCAAAAATTTGCCTTAAGTGAAACGCGTGCTCTTCTCTTCTCTTTGAGAATATTGTAATAACGTCAAGGTATACTATAGCACTTCGACCAATCAATCCGTGGAAAGCTATGTCCATAGCTCTTTGAAATGTTGCTCCAACATTTATAAGCCCAAAGGGCATTCTCCTGTAGGTGAAGGTTCCCCATTTGGTCCTGAACGTTGTCTTTAATCTGTCTTCTTCGGCTACTAATACTTGATTGTAGCCAGAGAAACCGTCTAATAATGAAAACAGTTCAGAACCTAAAACCATTTGTAGCAGTTGCTCCATGGGTGGAACAGGATAATTATCCTTGTCTGATGCACGGTTTAGGTTCCTGAAATCCACGCAGAGTCTGATTTCTCCAGAATTTTTCCTTACTGGTACCAGATTTGATACCCACTCAGAGTGTCTGACTTTGAAAATGATTCTAGCATCCAATAATTTCTTCACTTCACTCTGAATCAGCAGTTCCAACTTTGGATGCATTTTTATTAACGGTTGCTGATACGGCTTGACGCCTGCTTTAATGGGGATGACGTGTTTGATGATGCTAGTGTCGTATGTTTTCAAATCTTTGTACGTCCATGTGAAAACATCTTTATATTGTATAGACAAACTGATGAACTTGTCTCTTTCTGTTGGTGAACAACATTTGCCAAGATTCACAAATTTAGGATTCGTTTCAGTCCCTAAATTAATCAGCTCAAACTGCAGAGATGAGATGTGGGTATTCACGTTGGCTGTTCTTCTGAACTTTTCATTTAAATCGAACATTTTTTCTAACGTTCTGACTCCTTTAGGAATGAAATTATCGTACTTCATCTCATCCTAATGCTCTTCATCATCTATGATCACTCCTTTAAACACCTCGTCATTTGTTAAACATTCTATAATCTGCTGGTCATCATCGAACACTCGTAGGTTCGTAATCATATCAGGTACAGAGGGCCTGAAAAGTAATTCAACAGAGCATCGATTATTCGTGGGTACCAATCTAGCGGCTGATGTGGCCAACAAGTCAGCTGCTGCGTTTTTAAGCCTTGGAATTGAACTAATATTGAATGCATTAAAACATTTAAACAAATCCCATACCTCATTCTGGTAAGCATTTAAGTGAGGAGAAACACAATGTATTTGATTCCATATTTGTTTCACAATAATTTTGGAATCTCCAAAAACTCTTAGATTACTTACCTTTAATTCAATCTCTTTCTTTAGTCCCTGCACCAGCGCTTCGTACTCAGCTATATTATTAGTACACTCAAACTCTAATCTACATGAAAGAAAATGTTTATTCTTCTGGGGGTCGATTAGGACACAGCCAACCCCTGACCCTTCTAATGTCTTGGATCCATCAAAAAACAAAGTCCAAAAATTACTAACTACTGAATGTGAATCTATTCCTACTGCTAAGTTTACTATATTATAGTCAATCTCATCAGACTGCGAGAATCGAAGGAGATCAGGCTGGGTGTCAGATGTGTTACTGGCTTCTTCCGCTTGGTAATTCCCTGGTTCCAACTCAATAAAATAGTTTCCCAATATAGAATCCACTGGTACATTCTTCTCCTCTAGTTGACTAACATTGTACTTCATGTGAGGTTCTCTTAGAATCTTAATCTGGTTCGGACTCCCTTTGTATGTAAACCACAGATGCAACCAATTTGAGGTGAAATATCCATTTAATTTGGCCGACCAATCTCTGCTCAGGACAAGACTGTAAGCATCTGGTATATCAGCCACCACGATGTTAATAACTTGGCATACTTTGTCATTAGATGCCAGACAGACTAGGACATCTTCCATCTCACCAATTACCTTTACATCTGTCCTATCCAACTGAACAACCCTCCATGTGGAAGGCTTAGGCTGCCCATTGATCTTTTTACAGACTGATATGGGCATAACGTTAACCGATGCCCCTAAGTCTACCAAGCAATTATGTACATTATGATTGAAAATTTCAAAAGTGAGGAGGAAAGGTGGATGTTTGCTTTTAGACTTACCTCCAACGCTGGTTTCTCCAATTTCTTCTCCTTCCTGAGGTTGATTGTTAGCGGACAGCTTCTCATCTGATGCTTGAAGTGATTTCAATAGTCTCTCTTTTTTCTATGGCACTTTACACATTTTGAATAGTGGAATATTCGCTTTTACCTTCTTTAAATCCTCCACTATGTCATAATCCATTGGTTGCTCAATGAGGTGAGGTTTATCAACATTGATCTTTCCTTCATTTGTCCTAGCCAACATATCATTCTGCTTCGGATCTTGGCTGGTAATAGTGAATTCTGGAATTTTATCAGCTAAGGATTTATTTTGAAATTTCTTCACATTTCTTTGCAGCCTTTTGATCTTTGGTAGGATGAGACTGTTTTCTTTGATTAGCCCTTGGCTTCTTGTTGCTACGTTGGTTTCCATGACGTCCTTGTAGCTCTAATTCTCTTCCTCTTCAGCATCAAATAATGAAACAGAATCCCACAAAGCCATGGTTTCCTCTTCTTGTTCCTTTGCTAACGTAGTCTTCTCTTTTCTCTCCTCATCTCCATCTTTTGTTAATATAGAATCCAGTAGCTGATTCATGACCAACGTCATCGAATTTATCCATTAAGGACAATTCTTTTTAGAGTGTGGCTGTTGGTGGAAAGTGCAAAAATTGTCCATGCCCACCTCTGTTAAATTCATAGATGCAGTATTGTGAGGAGGAGGTTGAGACTGATGGTTATCCTCTCTTTTCTTATAATATGGCTTATAAAACTTTTGTGTTTCCTTTTCTTTCTCCATATCCATGATTTTGTTGGAAAGCTTCTGCATCATTTTGGCCATATTTTCCAAGTCTGGTGACTTTTCTTCCTTAGGCTTAGTAAACAATAAGGCTTTTCTTCCTGCACCTTTCTCTCCTAACTGCTCTGGGTAATCTTCAATACTCTCTCTTTCAGATTCCACTACTTCTGCCTCTTCATAGGTTTCCGTCAAAGTAGGTTTGGCCCTACCTTTGGAAAACATGGCCAAATCAGGGCCTAAAGCTGAAGTATAATATTCAATCAGAACTTTTTCTGAAGGTCTATTCATTTCTGAAAAATTCTTGAGATAGGCTGCAAACCTTTGTGTGAAACTGTGCGCCTTTTCCTTTCTTTCTTTCTTCAAAGTGCATAGCCCTTTCATGAGGGTTTCATGAGTTTTCTGAGTTGCATACTTACTTTTGAAAATTCTTTCAAAGGTATCCCAATCAGGGATATAATAAGCAGGAAACCCAAAGTACCATGATGCCGCAGCTCCTTTAAGGGTATGCGGGAATAGTCTACAGACTACATATTCATATTCCCTGGCCCTTAATACTTCAATTTCCAAGTAAAAAATTTGTAGGTGATCATCTACTAGTATTTTCTCATTGGGGTCAAACTTGGGAAACATCTTGTCAAAGGCTTGAGGTAGGTCGTGTAATGGAGGTGTCAGGTTTAACGGTGATCTGGCTCTCCATGCAGGTGGGGGATTTGGTGGGTTAGGTGGTTGGTTTGCGTTTATGCCAGCCATGAGTCTGGATGGAGAGTGAGGAGGTGAACCAACTGGAGTATGAGTAGGAGAACTGTGAGGGGTTTCTGGGCCTTCTTGATTCAAAGGTAGCACAACTTCCTGTAAGTCTGTTTCTACAAGTTCTTCCCAGTCTCCAACCAACACTGAGTCTTCTACTACAGGATGATCTTTCTTTTTATACTCTCTTATGGGCAGTTCAGGGATGATTGGAAATCCTTCGATCTTCTTTACGTATGCCCTGGTGTGTCTTCTTATATCATTAACAATTTTGTTTCCAACAGAATATAGATGTTCTCTTTCTTCTGGAATTGGATTATGAAACCCACTGCTCTCAGAACTGTTACCGGTGGAATAATATCGGGAAAACGGGTTTCTTCGGCCAGCAATACACTGGCAGCCCTCCTTCTAGCGCCAAAACTATTGAGGCCTAGAAATTCGCAGGCAACAATAGTAAGGGATTCTCACCAGTAGACATTCCCAACTAGCCCGTGACTATTTGGTGTGGGGAATCCGTCCGGTTTGCGGTCCGGCTACCGTAGGTCAAGTACAAAACAAAGGGCTTTACCGGTTGCGGCCCGGTCCACCGAGTTTTTGTATTTTGACTTAAGCTATGAAATGCAAGTGCCTAATTAACCATGTAGGATAATAAGATGCAAGGAGCAGTCACAATGTGATGCGCAGGTTCTTACCTCTCATCTTAGACTCACTAGCATCTAAATCACATACAACAAAGAATTAAAACTAACTATCTAAACTATCCCTAGGGAGAAAGATTATCATTCATTGGTGAGTAATATATTTTGTACATGCATAATGAAAATTTACAGATAGCTGACACTTCTTTCAAGACACATAACCAATTGCAGATTTTTGAACAACCAGTTAGCCAATTGTTTTATGAACAACATTTATTACTAACAGTGGAAAACATCACAAAATATACTGAAAAGAATTCAACAAGAACATAGGTTCAGGAAGTTAAACACTCTCACAGTTAATGAAATGCAGCTAAAAATGAAATAGTTCCCCTTCAACATTGTTCATTTAATCACATTGATACATTCCACATTTCTCTTTCTCCAACAGGAAAACGTTGCAGTTTCTGATTGTAAAACAAAATAGATCCTCTTACAAGCAAATGGTTTACAATTTCTTCCAAGGAAAAAGTCCTGGTCTAAGTTCTACTTTCCAATATTTAAACTACAACTGCGAACCGCTTGGGCTACCCCCCAAACGTTTGACCTTTCAGTTCCTCAATGCTTCATATTCCTCTATATTTTCTACACGTGCTCGTGATTGGCCGAGTAACTGCCAGACCTTTCAGAATTGCTCCTCTGTTCACCATTCATTTTGTCTTTTTTCCTCGTTTTCCTTTCTTGCGATCCTGCTAGTTTCAGCCCTGCCTTTACCAAACTATCCGTCTTCCTCCTCACCGCGGTAGTTTGACCGATCTCCCAAACCCACGTGCAATCAATCAACAAGCATCATTCATTGGAATGGCATTTTAAATGTTAACCTAAATCACCTGACAACAGCTAATCCACAAGAAAATGGCCAGGTGCATCACTCGATCTGGAAAAAGTCTTGATTAAGCCTTGGGTGGGAAAGTTCCAAATCGGCAGTCAGAAGGATTTAACATCGGATGCGAAAAGGATTTCCTAGCCGTAACGGTGGAAGGGATAGGTTAAATTTATGTGAAACGTGGGCGGGAGAAGCTTTAATCAGAAGTTGGACGTCTTTACACTTTGGAAGTTAAAGGACTTTGAGAGTTGCAACGGCGAAAGGGATAAGAGCTAGAGACATCCAAAACATGGGAGGGAAAAGCTCAATCGGAAGTCAGAAAACATTACATCAGAAGTCAAATGACTTTCCCAGCTGCAACGGCGGAAGAGAAAATGCTACGGGTAGGCAATGAAAAGGTTAACACGCATCGGAAGTCGGAGCTCTTCATGCTTCGGATCGAAAACCGCCTTGGGAGGTGCAATGGCAGACAGGAAAAGGCTATCAACCACCAATTTAACACAGTGATATGCCGGATCAATAAAACATTAAGTGCTCAAAAACTTTAAGAATCAGCAGAGGTTAAACCCGCTCTATTTCCGCAATAGCAGCCTTAAAGAATGAAAGATTTGTTTTATCCTCGGCTAGCAAACAAACTCACATCTGGGATCCATCATGAAATTCAAATACCTCAATTTTAGCACAGGATGACAATCAATCTTCAAAGTCACGAAAATAAAGCATGCCCAAAAATGCTCAAAGGTCCAACGATCAAAACAATTCTAAAATCATGAGGAGGGGCCCAAAAATTAAGAAATTTGGGGAGGATGGTTGCAGCTGCAACAGGTTCCTTATATAACTCTTAAATGGGGTAATGAAAGGTTGAATCCAAATGATATCAAGGCATATGGAAGGCCAGGAGACAAGTGAGTCGGATCCACATCAAGGAAAACTCCAAAAGAATTTGGCCTTTTGCACACATCCCGATGTATGCAGGTTTAAGGCTCAAATCCGCGTATATACGTGAGAAGGGATTAAAATTCATGTATGGAAATTTTTACATGTTTTTAGGGATGATATTGGAAACATCAAAGGTACAAAAATGGTCCATGGGGCCTAAGGAGTCTACAGAGGGATAGGGAAGGCCATAAAAGTGTGATTCACCATGTGTGGTAAAATCAGCTGTTACACTTTGTTTCCATAGTGCATTCTTGAAAGACTGCCTTAACCTTTGGAAATGAAGGGAAATATTTATTGTCTTGTTCCAAATCACATATACCACTTACCTCAACCTTTTCAAGCAGGAATTCTTTCAACAAGTTCTTCTTTCTACACTTAGGGAAGAATACCCCAAGTACCATATCTTTAGATTCTTGTTTCTGCTTTTTTCTCATGGAATCCAAATGTGAATAAATGGAACTCATCATATCAGTTTAAAATTTTTCCAGAAGATTACTTATCTCTTCCTGAGTATCCCCTCCACTAGCTGACTTTTGTGCTCATGTAAAGATGTCTCGTTCCCTTGTACTGGTTTTGGAAGACCCTCTAGAGTGTCATCAGCATAGGCCCAAAATATGATCAAAAGGTTATTTGGAGATGTCTTCCTTCCCTAATACATTAAGCATATCAAGGAAGTCTTCTCTTATCCCATGCAACAAAAAAAAATTTAGGATGACCCATCCAATATTGGTATGGACCGATATCTGCACATTATATAGGAGCCTTTCTACAAATTCCTCCAAACTTTGATCATATTTCTACACCATCTTAAATAGTTCCTCTCTCTTATCCTTCGTTCTGCAATATTCTTGGTACTTCACAATAAATACTTGTTTCATTTGATCCCATGTTGTAATGATTTCACCACCCAAAACAATAAACCATTGTAAGGAATGACCTTTCACGGTGGCAGGAAATAATTTTAATTTTTTCTCACTAGATATATAGTCATAGCTTTGACAGAGAATATTGAATTCTAAAAGGAATTCATCTGGATCCTCAGTAGACTTACCATGGAAGTTCAGTAGTACTCAAGGTGAAATATTTTTCATAGGGGCCTATCCATTTGTCTGTCGAATAGGGAACTGAAGAGTAGCAACTGTCCCCTCATGCTGAATGTTTCCATTAACGTTATAATTTTCGCATACTAATTCTTCATGATCGTCATGATGATGCTCGTTATTCATGATTTCCTCTTCCTATTGATTTTCTTGCTTCTTATGATATTCAAACTTCTGTAGAAACTGTAACCACTCTTCTTTAGTAACCTCCTACCCGTTGATTCAATAGACCTCCTTTGGTCCACCTTCCCCCACATAACTTCCCCTATCCTCTGGATTCTACTATGTTGGACCACTAGATGGGGTCACAAATCCTACCTGTCTCTCCACAATTGATACTGATGAATCCAGCCTAGTAGGAATAGGGTTTCTCCATACAGAACATGATCTTTGATATAGGTATCCAGTAGAAGAATCAGCCCCATAAATTAGTTCATCAATGAATGTCTCTCTTTATTTTCATGGGTTATAGCCACAACCTCTTCCACCTACAAAGTTAGTTCTTCTGAGGTTTCCCTGTTGAGTTCTTCTTGTATTCATGCAATATTATTAATCATACCTGAATATCGGGGTAGGAAACCATTCGGTCTATTTAAGGATGTACAACTCTTCACTACATCGTATTGTCCCTGCAACCCCAAAAATCAGAATTGATAAAGAAATTGAACCACTAAACTACTATATATTTCTATCAATTACCTTACCCAACAACGACACCAAAATTTTGGTCACTCTATATAGTTATTAGTTTTAGAAACAAGCAGAGTGCTCAATATAAATTGTCAACCCAGGGAATTCTAATATTTCCAAAGGTAATTACACAAAATATATGCATAAAGACTTCAGTAGATGATTAATAAAACACAAACCATTCAATCCTACTAGTCACTCAGTCAAATCAACTCACTGTAAAAACCAATCTTAATAATCTATCTAAGAATTCAAAGGATTTAAGATTCTTACAATATCAATCCTACCACTACTAATATGAGAATGAATTAATGTAGAATAACTTTTGCAAGAAGTTAAATGCTAAATTACCAAATAAGACAATCACAAACCATCAACAAACAACTAATTCATAAAAATAATGATCTATCTAATTCAGTAAGTTGTAAGGAAGATAAATGACAACACTAAGCAGGAGCTGAGAATGACTGTAACAACTACACTTAATTAGCACACTTTGCATAAATAAATGAATTATTCTACATAGTCGATTGTTCACACCACACTGTTATATCAAACCAAAATAAAGTATAACAATGCAATTATCTAAGAAATACCATCGAAACCATCGACTAATGCATCTAACTGAAATTCCACAAAACCAAAATAAGTAAAAACTACAACATCTACTAATACCAACAACTCTGTAAGAATGCAAGCCCTTGCCTTTGAACATAGATGTTGTGAAAGGCTTAACGAAATATACAACACAAATATATTGAGAATTGAAACTCCTTTATTAAAATGATTAGAGTAGAACTACAATATCCTTGTCTTATATCCTTTTACAATATTGCCAACCCCTAGATCCAATTGTCTGTTCCTACTTATACAGGGATGAAGTAGTTCAGATCCACTAATATCGAACACCCATGAAGATATACGATCTTCAAGCTGCATAAAAACAATTATTTTTTATAATTATATTGCATGGAATTAGTTCATAATCATGAATGAACTTTTAATATGAACAAATCAAAAGATGACTATGTTCCAACTGATGAAGAAATATGCTCAAGTAGTTTAAGCTAGTTGTGTGGAAGAACATTCTAGCATAACTCATCAACAACTTTGACCGAATCATGAAAAGGAAACTGACGCCAAGAATTACTTATCTCTCGAGTCTCATGAGAAATTACACTTAAAACACATGGATATTCTGAACTCTTATTATAGAACCAATATCGAGTCAACACAAATCAAAGGTAAAGCTCATAATCATAGGAAAAATCAAGAGTTAATGAAACAGAACAATAATGATTTATACCTTATAAATCCATGCTTGTTCTTTGGAAAAGGTAAGGACTCGGTCATAAATAAAAAGAAAAATCGGGGAAAAAGGGCTAAATATGATTAGGAAAAAGGGGCATTTATGGCACCCAACACCAAATATAGACAATGATTGGAAAACCAACCAATGACGAAAAACAAAGACATAGTAACAACTTGCACGAGTGATACATCATAAGTGTTAGAATAATCAACCCATAGTAACCTACCTTAGAGATTAATTAAATCATTTTTGTCTTATTACCTAGTCTCCTAGATTCCACTCTATGCTAGTTGCCTTATACATGTCATAGAAGTCAACACTTGCTAAAACTGAGTCATGGAGCACTTTGGAAACCTACTGCAAACCATATTTAGCATGTCTTCTTTATTCCAGATCCTCCAAAGCAAATATCTAATTTTTCTTAAAAGTTTCCTGTTTTATTGAGAATTAAGGAAACAGGAAAAGCTAGACTAGGTGTAGTTGACTTGTTTTTTTCCCACATCATCCTCCTTCCTTTTATCCTAATAAAAGAATGTATGAGTTGTCTTTCATTCCCTCATTATCTTGCCTACTTTACTTAGCCAATTCATGAGCATCTTGGTGGATTTGGAAACTATTTTACACGCCTATGGGGGATTTGACTAGATTTAGTAAGCCTACTTTTTCACCATTTCGAACGGCATCCTTATGCATTTGAATCTCTCATGTAATTATATATTACAGCAGCCTATTACTTCACAAGGTTGGCTATTGTACACTTACTCAATACAGATTAGTGTTATGATCCAATTTCAATCTCCTTTGATGTTAATTTTGCATGTTTGATTAGCAATTTTGTGAGTGTAATTGTTCTATCTATTGGGTTCAATTTCCACAATAGGAAACCATGAAATTGTCTAGTTTACCAACTTGAGAATTTGGGAGTTGTAGGGTCTTATAAGCATCAAATGGATGGGATAAGGGTGTCATAACCTACATATCAACTTTCAAAACATATTCTAAATCAAAGAAAGAATAATATGAATGGAATTTTAAAGAGTTGCATGAAGTCAAGCCAGACACTAGCGGCAAAAACTAGGATTGAGAGGAGATGGCTCTAGGGAACTGATAGGTGTATTTTCCAAAGGAGGATGGGTAATTTATGGTTATGATATATAAAAATGAGTATAAAAATCAAAGACATTGGGAAAGTATTTAATTATTGAAACCAAAGCATGAAAATCATTACCTTTGAATTGCAAAGTGTGGGAGTGCTCTTAGGGATCAAAAGAATTGTCCCTTCCTTCTTTTCTTGCAAAATTTGGAACATCAATGTTGTTCTTTTTTAGCAATTGAGTCATTTTGTACATCGTCTTTCTAAAAACAATATCTTTCATTGTGAGAAAGTTTGATTCAATAGGCACACCTTGATCTTCTTTTCTTTTTTCCCTTCTTCTTGGAATTTGAGCCTTCATCAATAGAGTACGAACCTTCATCTTAAAATTTTGACTTTGGCTTCTTCTCCTTCAATTTTAGATTTCCTTCAAATTTTAAATTCTTGTTTTCAAGAGTTGTAATGCACGATCCTTTGAGGTTTTGAGAGTCCCCATTTGAATCAGCTTAACCTTCTCTTGAGTGAAAGAATCTATGAATGCATCCATGGATGTCATCCTCCAATTTCAAATTGCAAGCTTAGTAGCATGAAATGTTGAAACAAAAATTGAGTATTTCGGACCCAGCTTTGATAGGATGGAGAGGATTAATTGCTCTTATTTCTTCTCAATCCCACAATTATTGAGAAATATCACTAGTGACTTAAACTTGGTGATGAATTCCTCAATAGGTTCGAATTCACTTGGTCTCATTGAGATCAAATCATTCTCTAATTGATGTCCTAAAACAATAATGTTTTTCAAAGAGGGATTCAAGTTTGATTCACACTTCATTAGGGACTGTTAAGCCATCGAGATGGAAAATAAATTCTAGAGAGAGAGAGAGAGAGCAATCCATAAGCTTCATCCTTCCTATTATGACACTTTGCTTTCTCAGCAATTTCATTTGGATCAATTTCTAAGGCCATAGTAACTCTATAGCTGTGCAACAATATCTCAATCTTGGATTTCCAGTCATTGTAATTGAAGTAATTTAAGGTTACTATCTTAGTGAGATCCATGCTTTATTTCTATGCTACTGGTGAGAGAATTGAATGATAGTGCCAAAATAGAAAGAATTTTTTTGTAAGACAAATCAACCTCAACCTTGACAATGAGCACATTCTCTGGGTGCAACACACCTCGATAGAATTCTCTGGACAGAATCCATAGGGAGCAATGCAATAATTCGAGGAATTATGTGGAACCTAAATTATTTTGGTGCATTAATGGAAGTATCTAAGGGAAATTTGAATATTCTAACTAGGCTCTGATACCATATTATATTATGATAGGAAGATCTTGGGACAAAAATAGTCTTCACTTAGATTGCACAAGAGAAATATAGAGAAGAAGAATAATTGCTATTACACAGTGAGTTGAAGAACAACATGAGAATTCTTCCATACCATATTATTCATCATTATGGGTGAATATATAATACAACATTGAGTAATAATTGAAATACCTAAAGAGGCAATTGAATCTAGTAACCTAAACTGACTCAATAGATAACTCAGTGTGGGAAAATCACCAGTAAAGCTCACTAATGAAACTCCAGATCATTGAAAGAGTTCACAACCAGTTAACTGAACAAGGTAGGTGGGTAAATTCACCCTACCTCCCTTCAATCATGCAAATTGGCACTAAAGAGACTGGGAGTGATCTAACTGATGGGGATCATAGCATAACTAGACATAACTGAATACCTACTGGAGTCAACCATTGGACACTACTGGTGGCACTCTAAGTGGGTTTCTAAATTATAAGTATTGATACATAGAACACCAAAATTCATGAATACATGTGCAGTAAATGGTATATGTCCACTAGATGTGTCCCCCTCACACTGGTAAAGTGATGAAGACCTCCTAAGCTAGGGAAATAAACAAATAGCCTTGTGGTAAAAGGGAGGATTAATAATAATCATGTGACATTTTCATCATATAATCATTATTTATCATTCCAAATGTATAATTAACACCTATTAACATGTAAATAAGTCCCAATTACCAGTTTTGAATTAATTAAACATGATAATTATGAAATTGTTTCCACAAAAACTAGTTAACTAGTTGTTCAATACAAACAACTAGTCTTGTAAAACTTCGACATGCAACCATGCCAATGAACCAAAAATTGAACATGTATCTATTATAAACATATTAAATCATGAACATACAAAAAAATAAATTTATATTTTCATCTCACATCCTTTCACAAAAACAATGATTCTTCCAACCAAATTCCATTTCAACTAGTTAACATTTATTGCAAGGAATTGAATCAAATAAAATGAACCAAAACTAAAGAATTCATAAGTAAAGGATAAAACCTAAAAAATTATCCACATAAAGAAAAAATAAAATGTTAAGAATAGAACATGTTAGCACTTGTGCTCAATTTTGGGGATTTTTACAGATGCATCCTCACTAATTGTTGGAATATATTATATTCCTTGGAAGGTAATAATGTCTTTGTATTATGTCGGAAGTTGTCTAAAATCTTATGTAAAAGAGTAATACATTTAACCCATAGTTATATGGTGTTGTATTTACTTGTGTAGAGTATTTGTCCATGGTATTGTATTAAGAGATGTTATTTTGGAAAATTATTGTATCCCACATGCAATATGTGAGAGTAATTCCTCCTCATCTCTTAGTATAGAATATGGTCAAGTGAGTCTCTACATATCATGTATTCTTGATGTAGCAGTGGTACTATTGTGACACTGTTGTACATCATCTATATTCTTTTGGGTATTTGTGCTTTTCTCTCTTGTAAGATTGGAGAAGACATTCTGGAGATAATAGAAGACTACCTTCTCATGGATGTAACCCATTAGGGTGAACCACATATATCAGTGTTCTCTTGGCCTTTTCTTTTCATGTTCTTATCTTTTATGATATGTTGTCGGTTGCTTATATAGGTTAACTTGTTTACCTTGACTCTACTATTCTAACATGGTATCAGAGCGGGTTGCTATGATCTAGTACCTTCTATAGCTTTCAATCAATAATGATTATCATTTGGGCATTGTCTTTTTGTTGTTGATTTGCTTTCTATTTGGTAGCCATTAGGCTTCTCTTTAAATCTGAGCATATTTCTGCATTTTTGTTTACCCTAAGCCTAACTTGTTGTGTAATATTTTTGCAGAATTTTTTCAAGGGTTTCTTGATATTTTTTCTGTAGATCTACATGATTTTGGGGCTCTCCTCAAGGAGATCTTTCTTTCGATTATAAAAACGATAGTTATAAAAAAAGACTGTAACTTGGTCATTTTTACTGGAATTTTTATTATAACCTGTTTTTCGAATTGGAAACGCTATTCTGGATCCAACTACTCGACCAGAACAAAAAACTGGGTATTTATGGACTTCCTTTCGGTAGTAAAAATGACAGATATATAAAAGGGCCATAACTTGGTCATTTTTACCCTTTTTGTTTTATTCTAAGCTGTTTTTGGAATTGAAACAGCCATTCTGGATCCCCCTCACCTTACTAGAATCGAAACTGGGCATTTCTAGGCTTCCTTTCGGTAATAAAAAAACAACAGTTATAAAAAAGGGTCATAACTTGGTCATTTCTTACCTAAGTTTTTAACATAACCTATTTTTGGAATTGGAACAACCATTCTGGATCGATCTACGTGACTTGAACAGAAGACTGGGTTTTTTTGGGCACATTTTTTTTTCATAAGGTTGTAAGTGAAAGTTTCTCGTCTTTTCTTTACTGTGTTTCGAACTGTGCTTTTACAGATTCAGATCACTAAAGTGTAACTATTTTCAATTTCTTCACTATTTTTCTATCATTTTTTAGTATTAGGGTTTCTTATTTCTTGACAAAATTTCACTCATTATGACTTTCGATGTAGTCTCTATTCCTGAATTACTTGGTTCTAACTATCTTGCCTGGAAGAGAAAGATGATTGATGTTCTCGTGAGTAAGAATCTTTGGAGGCTAGTTAATGGTGAACACAAGACACCTACTGCTGACGATGATTTCGCTATATGGGACGCTAAAAGTGATCAAGCAATGGGGCTCATTGGTCAAACTGTTGTAGATAGTCTTCAGGTAAGTATTGAGGCAGAAGACAACTCGGTTCAAGTATTGCAAATTCTTTCCTCTTTAATTGATTAATCTGATGATGTTTTTGCATATTATCTTGAAAAGAAGATCTTTGACCTTGAACCTACTGAAATTGAAAGAATTGAGTTATATCTTGCTGAATTGAAAACTTTAAATGAGAAACTAAATAGTTGTGGAAAAGATTACAAGAAAACTAGCACTGCTCTTATTATTCTTGTATAACGTAAGATGCCATCTTGTTTTGATATGTTAATCCAAACTAGGAATAGAACTCTAGAATTGTCTCAAAGTGCTACGAAGCAAACTTTTGATGATTTTTGTAAACGATTGATCAATGAGCAAGAAATTTTAATTGTTTCAGGACAACTCACACCTAATAAAGCTCTGACTACACTTAATAAGCATCATAAGAAAAGTTTTAATAATGCTAAAGGTTCTAATAGTTCTAATACTAATTATGTACATGCTTCTCATGCTTATAATGGAAATAGTATATAGAATAAAGTATATGATCCTTGTAAACATTGTGGTAAAACTAACCATCCTGAAAAGAATTGTTTTAAAGCAAAACGTTTAATGGCTAAAGCTAAAAAGAAAACTTCTCATGACTCTCAAGTAGCTTTATGTGCATCTGCCATTTTGCCTGATAATTCTTCTTCTAACGTGGAATTGATAATGGATTCTGGTGCATCTAAACATATGACTGGTGATGATTCTTTATTTACTTCTTATGACAATCGTAAACACATAACTCATAAACTTTCTATAGGTGATGGTAAACAACTTTCCGTAATTGGTTTCGGTAATGTTAATGTTCATAATGGTCAATTGGAAGATGTTTTTCATGTTGAACACATGCACATTAACTTACTTTCTATTTATCATGCTTGTCAAAAAGGGTTTAAATTTGAAGCATGGCCTAACAAATATGTTTTTCAAGATATCAATCACAATTTCAAAGTAGTTTCTTCTGGTCCAGTTGATCATACTGCTGGTCTATATAAATTTGTTGGTTTTAACTCAACTAAAAGACAACATTTTTATTCCTATGTTGCCCACGCCAATGAACAATGTAAACTATGGCATGAAATATTATTTCATTTGAATTATGGTAAAATACAATTGTTAACTAAAATGGTACATGGCTTGCCTCATATTTCTTCTACTAACGGTGTTTGTGAAGGTTGTGTTCTTGGTAAACATCATAGAGAAATGTTTGAGAAAGGTAAATCTTGGCATGCTAAAAAACCTTCGCAATTAATTCATAGTGACATTTGTGGTCCTCTTGAAGTTCCCTCTTTATCTCGTACAGTCTATTTTCTTACTTTTATTGATGACTTTAGTAGAAATTCATGGCTTTATTTCTTGAAAAATAAAAGTGAAGTTTTTTCAATATTTCAAATTTTTAAATCTTTGGTTGAAAATGAGTCTAGTAAGAAGATTAAGACTTTAAGATCAGATAAAGTGGGGGGGGGGGGTTAAGAATGAATTTGAATCTTTTTTAACTAAACATGGTATTCAAAACCAAAAGGCTATACCTTACACACCTCAACAAAATGGTGTTGTTGAATGGAAAAAATAGAACTTTAGTTGAAATGGCTAGATGTATGATTTATTCTAAAGGATTACATAAAAAAATTTGGGTTGAAGTTGTAAATTGTGCAAACTTTATTTTAAGTCGCGTTCCTACAAAAGTCGTTAAACATGTTACTGTCGAGGAAAAATGGAATGGTCGGAAACCTGATATTAGTAACTTTAAGGTGTTTGGTTGTGAATGTTGGGATCATATTCCTGATGATAAACGAAAAAAGTTAGATCCAAAGTCTCACAAATGTATATTCATTGGTTACTCTAAGGATTCTAAGGATTACAGGTTATTTGATACCTTTACTCAAATTGTTATCATCTGACGAGATGTTCTCTTTGTTGAAGTATCTTCACCACCTAAGTCCGTCAAAACTCATGTTACACTAAATATCTCATTATATCCTGTTACTCCTTACTCGGTTTCGTCTTCCAGTTCTGTGCCTATTGTTGATCCTAGTTTATCCTCTTCTTCAAGTATTCCACATGAATGTACTGAACCTAAAGAAACTTATGTTTCCTCTAACCTTCATGTTTGGGCCTAGAAAACTCTTGAATCTGCAGGTAGTGAGGTTGGTAACCCTTCTGACCCTCATAAAACTAGATCTAACTTTGTCCTTATGACCAAAGTTTTGGCCACAGATGATCCTACCTCTTATGCTCAAGCTCAAGGTAAACATCAATGGGAACAAGCTATGACTGTTGAGTGTGAGTCTCTTATGAAGAACAAGACTTGGTATCTTGTTCCTCTTCCTGTTGGTAAGAATTTAGTGGTTGTAAATGGGTTTATAAAACTAAGTTTACTGCAGAAGGACAGATTGAAAAATATAAAACTAGGTTAGTTGCAAAAGGTTTTAATCAACTTGAAGATATAGATTATAATGAAAATTTTGCTCCTATTGCTAAAATGAATACAATAAGAACCATTTTATCTATTGCTTCATCTTATAAATGGGAAATACACCAAATGGATTTTAAAAGTTCTTTTTTAAATAGTGATATAAATGAAGAAATTTATATGCAATAGCCTCCTGGTTTTATTAATGTTGAATCATCAAATTTAGTATGTAAATTACACAAGTCTTTATATGGTCTCAAACAAGAATCTAGGGCTTGGTATGTCTTAACTAGATCTTGTTCTTAGTTTATTTCTTCTTTTTGTCCTAATTTTCAACCGTTGGTTTAAAATCATTTTATATTTAATGTTGATTTTAAGAATTTTTGACAATCAATAATTTTGGTTGGATTTAATGCTTTTAATGGTTGAATCATTTCATTATTTTAGTTTTAAGGTTTGTCTTTTGGGATTATTAGTTAATATGTACATCTTTAAGATTTCAAAAACTTATAATAAAATTTCATTCCAAGTTTTGATTTATAATCTAACTCTCATTTTTTAGTCCTTTGTCAAACATTTTCATGAGGAGATTCCTGTAGCAGCTCTGTTTTTCCTATTTTTGTCATTGTCATTGGGAGAAGATTATGAATATATGGAAATGAATTCAGGTAAACCAAAAGAGTTTTTTGTCCAAAACAGGCTCATTCACAAAAACCTCTCTCAGTTTTGAAACATATATTATCATTTTAGAAATTCGAATTCATCTTTGTGGCCTATTTTCAGGGTTTGAATTATTTAATAATTTCTTGTTTTAGTCACAAATTTGTAGAACGTATTCCAATCAATTGAAGAGTAATTTTGAAAACCCAAGAGAGGTTTTTGTTCATAACATACTCATTTAAAACAACCTCTCTCAATTTTTACACAGGTTTTCCGGATCGAGAAATATGAAGGCGTCTTTGAGATCTAAATTTCCAGAAATTCGCCAAATTTCTCCAAATCCGATTTGCTATTTTTGGGTTAATTATCTTTAAATATTTTGAGTTATCATGTAACTAATTGATGTAACTATTTCAAATTTCGACCTAGAAGGTAGTTATGGAACTAATTTACTTTTTTAATGATAAAATGAAGACAAAAATACAGTTTTGAGGGAGGGATTTTTCACTCAAGGAGAGGCTTTTGGAGCTTTGATTTCTCAAGCTAGCACTTATAACTCTAATGTAAGTGGATGAATGTTATTGATTATATATAAACTGATAATCCCTTTTACCTGTCATGCTTTTTTCATTTATGATCTATTTGATTGCTCAGTCTACAATTTCATTTCTTTTTTAAAGTTTTATTCATGTAAATGCTTGTAGCCTGTGGGTGGAACTAGTATTTCATGTGTAATGTTTATGGATTATTGGGATGTGTTTGATACCCAGTTTATCAAATTTGCATGATTCAATTCTGTATTAGCTTGTGGATGTTTATTTCCTCCTTGCTGATGAAGTTTTTAAAACCTTAAAACCTATTTTATTTAATTTTACTTTTGAGATTGTGTTGGCTTGTTCTTCTGGTAGTCTAAGAACAATTTCTGGCACAAACATCTTTGGCGCCGTTTCCTGGGATGAAGCTAAAGTATATCTTCCCTGGGATATCATTATTCTTCTAATTTTGAGAGGTGAACAAAGTCAAAAAATATTTTAGATTACAAATTTTCACTAGTGAATCCACGATTAAAGATTCCACTGCAAGGAGAATTTTGTTGACAGAAAAATGAAGAAGCCAAATGCAAAGACTGGATATCAGCTCATTACTTTACTCCATGAGGTTTTGTTCTTATTCATCAGTTATTTCCAATCTTTCCCATTGCATGTCAAAAGAATTATTTTTTGTTTTGTTTATTCTGATGATCATAAACCTTCAAGTACATATCCCACTTTGGAAGAAGAAAATATGCATTCTTCTTGTGTTATTGATGTTGATCATATTCCTTCATTTGAAATACATGTTCAGCATGATATACATATACCCATATCTCTTGAAGCTGATTATTCTGGTCACCTTGTAGAGATTAAAGTTGATCTATTACCTTCTGCCATCACTGCTGAAACTTCCGAACAGCTTGTTGAACCTCATTTTCAACTCACACATTTTTAGTCTAGACTCAGACAGAAGATGTTTAGACCTCTTAGGCTGCCATTTCTCTTACATCCTTACCCTTCCTACTTTGTTGAATATCTTCCCCATTTTACTAGAAAAGACCATATTACAGCAGAGAAGCATTTAGAATATTTTCATAATTTCATTGATAATTTTGAAATCATGCATGAGGATGTTGTCATGAGGTTATTTTTGAAATCCTTTGCTAGAGATGTTGGGTTTTGGTTCCGAAATTTAAAAGGTGATTCAATTGGATCGTGGGAAGAGTTATATGATGTCTTTTTGAAGTATTGGGGTAAGAATAAATCTTATGATCAATTTCTTTCTAAATTTTATAGTTTGAAAAGGGAAAATGATGAGCTAATTACTAAATTTAATTGGAGGTTTCAAAGTTTTTATATCAGTATGCCTATGGAGATCAGACCTTCGGAAAAACTTGCTATGGTATATTATGTTATGGCTCAACATTTATATCTTGTCTTTTTCCTTTTAGAAAGAAAATCATCATCTTTAAGACAATTGTTTGAGGATGCAAAAGGAGTGGAGGAGAACATCTGAGCTTGCAAAATTCTTCGAGATCAGGCTCATGTTGAAGATATGCAAGCTTATGAACAGGAAGAAGAACGTAGGTATCATTCAAATTTAAGACAATTTTCTTCATCATTTTCAGATTTTTATATGAACAAGGATATAAATGATGCTTGTGTTGATTCTTCATATCAGTTTGCTGACTTTTTTGATGATAACATACTTTCAGTGGATTATAGTAGAAATTTCCTAGTTCCTGCTATGAGACTATCATGTTATGAAGAAGAAGTTCCTGCTCTTCAACCTCTTACTATTGATATAAGTAATAAGTTTCCATTCTTGACTTATGGTCACTTTCATAATTTTATTTGTTCAAGTTTTGATCAAGGGTTTTATTTAAAGGTCGAGAAGCAGTTTGAAAAGCCCTTGGTTTCCATTCTTGATCAAAAGTTTAAAAAGAACAACAATGGAGAGGAAGAGAATGCTTCACTTTATGATGAATATAATGAAGACATTGAAGTTTTAAATCAGAAATTTCATGATCCCGTGGCTTCTTGGATGGAGTTGTATTTTTCAAAGGTTTCTAATGCTCCATATTTTGGCATACTTCCTATTTCCAGTCATAAGTATCAGCTGCCTACAGACTCTTTATTGCATTTATCACCTATTTTGTGGGTTTTCTCAAACAGTAGCATGCATGAAATTATGATTCTCAGTCAAATGGTTTCTTGGCTTCACTGGAAGTATGATTACACTTGATTGGGTTGTTTCCTCCAATCAAAAGTAGGAGTAAATAGCAGAATAAGCTCGCTATATGAGCATGTAGATTATTTTCAGTATGTTGGTTTGTAGTAGTATTTTTTCATTTCAAAGGTATGTGTTCAGAGTTTGACAAAGGTGCAAATATTTGGTAAATGACTCCATCACCCAATGAATAAGGCACAAGGTCTACAGGTTATTAAATCCTCACAAGGAGAACTTCATCCCATAGTAAGAGCCAGATGTTATAACTAGATCTCTTTCTTAGTTTATCTGTTCTTTTTGTCCTAATATTCAACCATTGGTTTAAAATGATTTTATATTTCATGTTGATTTTAAGAATTTTTAACAATCAATAATTTTGGTTAGATTTAATGCTTTTAATGGTTGAATCATTTCATTATTTTAGTTTTAAGGTTTGTCTTTTGGGCTTATTAGTTAATATGTACATCTTTAAGCTTTCAAAAACTTATAATAAAAGTTCATTTCAAGTTTTTATTTATAATCTAACTCTCATTTTTGAGTCCTTTGTCAAATATTTTCATGAGGAGATTCCTATAGCAACTCTGTTTTTCCTGTTTTTGTCATTGTCATTGGGAGAATATTACGAGGAGATGGAAATGAATTCAAGAAAATAAAAAGAGGTTTTTGTCCAAAATAGAATCATTCACAAAAACCTCTCTCAGTTTTTCAAAAACTGTTATCGTTTGAGAGATTCGAATTCATATTTGTGGCCTATTTTCAGGGTTTGAATTATTTAATAATTTCCTGTTTTAGTCACAAATTTGCAGAACATGTTCCGATCAATTGAAGAGGAATTGTGAAAAACCAAGAGATTTTTTTGTTCATAACATATTCATTTAAAAACACCTCTCTCCATTTTTACAGAGGTGTTCCGGATCGAGAGATATGAAGGCATCTTTGAGACCCAAATTTTCAGAAATTCACCAAATTTCCCCAAATCTGATTTGCTATTTTTGGGTTAATTATCTTTAAATATTTTGAGTTATCATGTAACTAATTGATGTAACTATTTCAAATTTTGACCTAGAAGGTGGTTACGGAACTACTTTACTTTTTTAATGATAAAAGGAAGACAAACATACAGTTTTGAGGGAGAGATTTTTCAGTCAAGGAGAGGCTTTTGGAGATTTGATTTCTCAAGCTAGCACTTATAACTCTTATGTAAGTGGATGACTGTTATTGATTATATATAAACTGATAAGCCCTTTTACCTGTCATGCTTTTTCATTTTTGATCTATTTGATTGCTCAGTCTACAATTTCATTTCTTGTTTAAAGTTTTATTCATGTAAATGCTTGTAGCCTATGGGTGGAATTAGTATTTCATGTGTAATGTTTATGGTTTATTGTGATGTGTTTGATCCTCAGTTTATCCAATTTGCATGATTCAGTTCTGTATTAGCTTGTGGACGTTTATTTCATCCTTGCTGATGAAGTTTTTAAAACCCTAAAACCTATTTTATTTAATTTTAATTTTGAGATTGTGTTGGCTTGTTCTTCTGGTAGTCTAAGAACAATTTCTGGCACAAACAATATGATAAAATTGATGTATAATTTTTGAGGAATGTTTTAAGTGTTATATATCTTATCCAAATCTATATGTTCATAACATTGGTACTAGTATTCTCATTGTTCGTTTATATGTAGATGATCTAATCAGCATAAGCATCCAGCTTACATTAATTCAAAAACTAAAAAGTGATCTTCAAAAGCTGTTTGAAATGACTGACCTTGGTTTATTGCATTATTTATTGGGTCTTCCAATATGGCATATGGAAGATGGTATGTTTCTCTCTCAGTCGAAGTATGCTACAAACCTGTTGGATCATTTCCATATGAGTGATTGTAAATCTGCCCCTATGCCATTTCAGTCTAGTGTAAAGTTAACTATTGAGTGTACCACACCACTTGTTGATGCTACTCTTTATCATCAGCTTGTAGGCAGTTTGATATATTTAACTCACAGCTGACCATATCTCTCTTTTTCCATCAGTTAGGTTTCTCAGTTCATGCAGCAACCTCATGAAATTCATTGGCAGGAAACCAAGAGGATTGAGATATTTACAGGGGACATTACACTATGGTGTTTTTTATTCGAGCAGTACTATAGTTTCACTCTTTGCTTACACAGATTTGATTGGGTAGGTGACAGTTCTTATCGACGGTCCACTGCAGGTTATGCATTTCAACTTGGTTCAGGTCTGATTTATTGGTCAAGAAAGAAGGTGAAGACTCTTTCTTTATCTTCATGTGAAGCATAATATAGAGCAGCCAAAGAAGCAATTTGGTTATGACATGTTCTTACAGAGCTTGGTCTGGCTCCGAAATCATCCACTGTGTTGAAATGTAACAATCAGGGTGTAATCCAGCTTGCTTATAATTTGATATATCACTCTAAGACAAAGCATCTCGACCTTGACACTCATTACATTCATGGAATTGTGGCAGATGGTATTCTTTCTCTTCGGTATTGTCCTACCGAGCAGCAAGCAGCAGATATCTTCACCAAATCCTTCAGCGAGGTGAAATTTGTGCATCTTCATTCCTTGCTTGGAATGCAGGAAGTTGTCATCAAGGGGGAGCAGTAATGAATCCTTCCTTCCTTAGTGTTAGTGTGGGCCCTTCTCCCAACCATTATTAAGGGGGAGTGTTGGAATATATTATATTCCTTGGAAGGTAATAATGCCTTTGTATTATGTCGAAAGTTGTCTACAATCTTATGTAAAAAAGTAATACATTTAACCCATAGTCATATGGTGTTTTTTTTATTTGTGTAGAGTATTTATTCATGGTATTGTATTAAGAGATGTTATTTTCAAGAATTATATTATCCCATATGCAATATGTGAGAGTAATTCCTCCTCATATCTTAGTATATAATAGGGTCAAGTGAGTCTCTACATATCATGTATTCTTGATGTAGCAGTGATACTATTTTGACACTGTTGTACATCATCTATATTCTTTGGGGTATTTGTGATTTTCTCTCTTATAATATTGGAGAAGACATTTTGGAGATAATAGAAGACTGCATTCCCATGGATGTAACCCATTAGGGTGAACCACGTATATCGGTGTTCTCTTGTCCTTGTCTTTTCCTGTTCTCATATTTTATGATATGTTGCTGGATTTTTAGATAGGTTAACTATTTTAGATTGACTCTACTATTCTAACATGTTAGCACAAATTATCCACAAAAATAAAAACAATGATTCTTCCAACTAAATTCAATTTCAACTAGCTAACATTTATTGCAAGGAATTGAATCAGATCAAATGAATGAAAACTAAAGAATTCATAAGTAAAGGATAAAACATGAAAATTATCAAAATAAATAAAAAATAAAATGTTAAGAATAGAGCATGTTAGCACTTGTGCTCAATTTTGGGGATTTTTATAGATGCATCCTCACTAATTCCCCTGCAAAAGAGTAAGCAGGTTATGAACGAGCTATTCTTGGTCGAAAATGAAGAAAACATTGAAGCTCCTAAGGTTTCGTATTGAAAACAAGACTTATATGAAAAATACGCTTCAAGCATAAGCCTCGGTGAGAATAGACAGTCGTGATCCATGCCACAAAATATCAGACACTCCAGAAGAATCCCGCAACAAAAAGGCGGAAGTGGAAAGTTGGAATGGAAAGCGGAGAAAGCAAAATTTCAGTCGTAAAGGTTGGTGAACCCGCTTTCCATTTTCTTCCATTTTGTGGAAAGAAAAAGGCAGGACTAAAAAGGAGGAAAGAATAAAAGACAAAAATTTGGTTGTGAAAAGTGGGAAGTCTGCATTTCATGATCTGTAGGATCGATGGTCCAATAAGCTTCTTTATATTTAATCTCAGATCAACAGCCAAGGATGAATCCAAAGGAATTCAACACTGTAGAAAGATAAGGGGTCGAAAGGATAAGGAAAGAGCAAAAAGATCAAATTTGTACTTTGAGAAATCTAGAAGTCTACTTTCTATGATTCGCAGCCCGTAACTTCGATCTCTGATAACCGATTCGGAAAGCTTCTGCATAGGATCGACGGTGTGGGAAATGGAAACATGTGCAAGGAATAAGTTAGGTTAGAAGACTGCAAAATTAGGTAGAAGTTGCACCATTGGAAAGTCAAGATCAATCATATTTGAATATCTATAGTGGGTATTCATTTAACAGCCACAATATCTATGAAAGAACAAACTTTCCGGAGTTGCACCATCGGATGGTTAAGATGTGGATAAGGTTGAAATCTACGGCTAGAATATATTTCACTGGTTGAATATGTGAGGATGAATGAAATTGTTGCAGGTCATTTGAAAATGTTTTTAACAGTCATTTTCATCAAGCAATCTTGATTCCCATATGTCAAGTTTTCCATTTTTGATCCACCACGCGCATCCCAGCGTTCTTTCCTTGTTTGTGATCATGGTGAATATTCCAAATAAAAAATTGTTAGTTTTTAGTGTGTGTTGGTTTGATTCCCATCATGTAAACTAGTTTTGGCACTCTACTTCGAGATTCATATCAAGGGAAAATTAAACTCTAAATATAGCCTCAATAGAGGAACAAAATGTTGGACATTCATTTTGGAAGCCTTTGTGCTTGGTTTTGTATTTCTGAAGTCTTTCTTGGAAGAATTAATGCAAAGTATTTCATGATTGTTTGAGATTCATCATGGTGTTCAATGTTCAGTCTGTGTTCCATTGTATAATTCATTTCCATGTACGTGTAGTTTCTTCTAATGTGTTTCTAGTTGTATGCAAGGAATTCATTCTCTGTTAAGCACTCCCTACGTCAGATAATGCATTTGTGATGTGTTTATGGTAAATGTCTTGGAATTAATCCTCTATTTGATGCGTAATTTCATTTATCATCCTTTACTTTTTCTTCTGCTAAAGGTATTTTAGAAGATTCATCCATAGATAGGTGCCTCCTATTTCATTGGGCTTCTTCTCATATCCCCTTTGGATCTCTCAAAAGATATTTTACAAAACATTAACACTTACGTTTCGTCAAATTACGAATGTTATGACTAGTCATTATGTTGTAAGCCCTTGAATGTTTCAGGATTTGACTCCATTTCCTAATTGTGCTATCTGTTTGTTTGTCTTACACTCTTTAAAACCAAAACAACCCGTTCCCTTCAGAAATCTAGCCTTCTGAATGCTTGCTTAAATCTATATGTGTATGTGAATATTCCTATGACAAACATACAGTCTAAATATTGGTTTGAAATGGTTACCCTGGTGATTTCTTACCACAACCATAGGAAAATTATTCGGTGCATCGTTGATGAGGAATGATCACTATTATCTCCTTGGGGAAAAGACATTGTTCTAGTTCTATGACCTGGTTGAGTAACCGGTCATATACACATACTGTTTGTATATTCTCTGGATACTCCACTCAAAACATATGGAAGGTGACTCCATTAGGAATACTGGCAGCCAGAAGGACCAATATGAGGGGAAATCCTGATGCTAAATATTTTCAATAAATATTCAATCCAGAGAGTCTGATTTGGAAATACAATAAGTTGCAAAGGTTAGAAATAACTCTTTCTTTACCTGTTGAAGGTGTTGTTTCTATTAATGATATATCTGAGCATAGTAATGAAAAAATTGGGCTAATTTTCCCTAGGACTAAGTCTGAGTCCGTCCTCTCTGAAGTAGTTTCATATCCCTCTACATTCAAATTCTCCCGTGCTTCCTGGTCACTTGAGATCTCAGGGTCTCTAGGTAGGCATCTCCAACCCTTTTCTAACAAAGAATGCCCCCTGTTATCCTTCAAAGTATCCCTATCAGACCCCGCTACCACAAAGCAGTCTACTATTGTATCTCTCTTTCCCACTACTTCAAAGTTAAACCAACCTTCATCATCAAATATCACAACCCCTCTATTAGAATAGTAATCCACCACTTAGTACCTTATTCTAAGTCCTTAGTCAGTTTTATTTTCATTTGTGCATTAATACACTATGGTTTGGACTTAGGTAGCTTAATTGGGAAAGATAACTAGTTAAATTGGAGCTTTCATGTCTACATGAGCACTCCATCTCATTTAAAATCCACATGTGCAACCTCATTCATTTTTTCTACGCTCCCATTCATTGAATGTGGTATTTTTAGTTGACTAGGAGCGCTAGGAGTGGATTTAGCCCAATTTCAGATTGTTTTGAACAATTAATGCCCACCTAGAGGCTCCCACTCACCTTAGTTTGCACACCTATGCATGTCAAGGAGTCATGATTGCTCCAAGTCACTTCATCCATGCCCACACATCCATTTGTGTCCATCTTGGATAAGTTGGAGCGAGTTTGGCCCACCTAGAAGGGATTGAGGTCAATTTGGCCAATTTCACATGTACAATCATTTTGGGCTTCGTAAGCCTCATGAACCACTTTAGGTGTAAGCTATACCTATTCTTAACATATTCTTATGTGAGAAATTCAAATAATATCTAGTTTCGTTTCACAATGGTTATGTAAAATTGTTCTCCTTTCACTATTTTTTTCTCTTTTTGCATGCAATTTGATTTGTGAGTTTATCTAACGATCTTAAATATTGTTTTAGAGCAAATTCTCATATGGTATAATAGACGAGTGTATTTTAGTGAGTTTCATATCAATCGTGAGTGTTTGAGCTGCATTATTTAGACAATTTCTAGATAAAATTGAGTGTTTTTTGCAGGACTTTAAGCAATTTTCTCACCATTAGCACATGCAGAAATGGAAGAAACCCACATCTTTCTTATCCCCTTAAATTTCTTCAATTGGAAGGTAGAAATGGTTATTCAATTGAGATCCAAGGTGTTAACACTATGTTTTAAAAGTTGAATCGAGGGCTTGACAGAGGTTCGGTAAGGGTCCCAGCCCCTTGAATCTCGTGTGACCATCCTTCAGTGATGAAAGCAGCAAGTGTATCGTGACATTATGCATGATCCATATTCAAGGACTGCGATTGATCAGAGGTATATCAACGGTTCTGAATCGCTTTGCATGGACAAACATGCGTGGTCCAAGCTCCTTTCCCGGATCGTGAAATTCGTTAATGACCGAAAGCTTTCGACGATTGAGATGTGGCTTGGGGAAGATCTATGGTTTACAGCAATTTTGCAATCCATACTTGTGTGGGTAAAACTACAATCTCAAATCTTGAAAAGGTGTAGAGGTCAAAAGGATCAACGACTGTGATAAAAGCGAGAAAAGATTAGAGGCTATGGTTCATTTCGCAGGGCGAACCGGCACGGGTGAATAGTTGAGTTCTCTATTGTGAAAAAGGGTGGGGCCTATTCCAATCAATAGCTACATGAGGAACGTCCTCGATCAACGGCTCATAACGTATCACAATCCAAATCGCCCGCAGTGCACCAAAGAGAAAGATCGGTGGTGAGATAAGTGGAACATGGACGGTGGATACAAAATATTCCTTTGATTGAACGACTGAAGAAGACTCCTAAAGTGCAAATCTCCCATCCTGTGTGGAAATGACAGCGGAGGGGGCATTCATACGTGTAATATGCCTCATCATGGATTAGCTGATTCCTCCAACGCCATTCCTAGGGGTTCCATTTGGCTGCTTAGTCATGGGTAAAGAGAGGGACAGGTGCACACTTTCCTGCATGGCTTGCAGGAATATCTTCCTCATAGGAGGAAGAAGATAGTACAAGGATGATAAGCTTCTTAAGTCGCTTATCATCACCTAGTGTTTGGCCACCCTCTCTCCGGCCTCCTCCTATAACAATGTTACCAGATGGAGGATGAGGTCGAGAGAATGGTAGAGATAAGGATTTGGGCCTTCTTTTCAGCCTTTGATCAGCAGCCTCCAACTGGACAAGGAGACCGAAAATGGGTCCATGGTATCCTGTGTAGACAATTGTTCATCAGCATCGCGTGAGAGTCATTTTCACAAAGCAAGATTGTGGGAGGCTCTGTGCTATCATCCCATGTTATCATGCGCTCCGTCTCCATAATTTTTGTTTATATTTGTAAAACATGGCGATAGCCCACTCTTTGCACTGTTAACGCTGGATGGCAACTTGCAACACTTTTTTATTCTATAGTCTCAGCATCAGGATTGTATAAAAATGCTCTCGATAGAGGGAGAAAGGAGTTAGAGAATTGGATTAGGAAACAATCCCGGGTTGAGGCTCCCATTTGTAAAATCTTGATACCTATGTATGAATAAAATTGTAGTGGAGGACTGTCATTCATAGCAGAGATTCATGTGTTGTTGTTTTTCCCAATAAGTGCTTTCTTTACGTGTAAATTGTGTTTCCTTGTTTTCACTTCATTTTATTTATTGCTTTCATGCCTACAACATAGGGTATAGTGGTTTGGAATTTGTAGTTGCTATGCTCTGACTATTGTTCTAGGAATTAACAATGGTTCTTCTAAACTCTCATGGAAATCATCTCACCGATCCTTCATGAGATTGACTGTTCTTTCTTGTCCTCCAAAACACCTGCTAAAATATCCTGATTGGGAAATTGACATCTATATTTCCTCCATTTTCTACCTTTCATCATTCTTTCCATCTGTAATTGTTTTTTGTGTAGGTTTTGAATCCATTTTCCCATGGTCCTTTAACCCCGATAACCCCACCATGCACCTACCTCGACCCACTTTGCCTCATTTAGGATCCTAGCCCCCTGATCATACCGATTGAAGATCCTATGCGGAGTAGACTCTGGTGACACACAAGACTGACAACCTGAGGAGCTGCTCCAGTGACAAATGAGAGATCCCTCTTTGACCACACAGGGCTAGAGGCACGATCGAAAGCGGTTTTGTTTTTACCCGGAGGAGGGCCCTTCCGCAACCTTTGGCTCATTTTCGGTGTTAACAAACTGCCACCGTTTCTAGGGATGAAATTGAAGATCATCCCTAGGAAGAATGACAAATATTCTTACATGTGAAGAAGGTTGTATCATTTTCCCTGGCGACTCCACTCAAATATTAAGGAAGGTGACTCCAGTGAGGAGACCAGTGATCGAAAGAAAGAGATGGGGAGATGTCTCAAATATTCCATGGATTTTAATGAAGGGTTTAGATCTGACTGTTGATGGTGAACAATGGTCAGACATCAATAAGTTCATGTCTCTTTTCACCTGGTGACTCCATCTGTGAAGGATCCATTCTTCATAGTGTTCTATGGCAGCTCCACTATCAAACGGGGTTGCAAAGTTTGAGGAGCTGATTCAATTTCTTTTCCATCAAGATGACTTCTTGGGCTGCAAGGTATGCTCCTATGAATCTTGCTGCCATTCCTGGTTATCTCAATAAAATACCTCTGGTAGATTGGCAGACATATCTTCTAAGATTCAATGATGAAAATGGTGATGATGCTTCCATTCATCTATTTATATTTCATAAGAATATACTTAAGCTGGGAGTGGGATAGCATGAAGATTCTTCAATGAGACTGTCCATGTTTAGTTTGGAAGGGTATGCAAGGTCTTGGTCTGAGGGATTTCCAGCAGAGATTTTATCCTCCCTTAAATACTTTCACACAATATTTCATGAACATTTCAAAAGGCATTATCCTTCTTTGTTGTTACTTCAAGATTTTTGCACACACGATAAAGAGTTCATTGAAAATGTGAAAGATGTGTGTGGTGATGATCAATATTTGGATGAAGAGGTTTCAAAGATCTTACATGAATATTCAGCTCAAAAAGAAAGACAATCCAATTTCCATGATATTCAAGAAAACTCCCAGCAGTCAGTATTGTCTTCCTCGGCTGAAGTTGACATAGACCAAAGCTCTGTTTCAACCTATTATATCTCTCTTCCTGAAACTAATGATGATTTGCAGCATTCTTTCCATTCTATGTGTGACTAGGAGAGGCATTGGGACTATCAATCGAATCCTTCCTCATGTTACTCAACTTCTGAATTTTTGTTACAAGAAGAGGCCTCCCCTTCACAAACAAAAAATTTCTTTTTGCAGCAGCAATCTCTTGAAAGTTACAAGGCTTGTGTGATTGATTACACAGAAGATGATAATTCTAGAAAATCTCAGTCTTTTCGTCCCTACACATGTTCATTTTCTGAAAATACAAGTAAAGAGAAATCATATTTTGAAATAGTGGTTGAAGGAGGACTCCCACATGTTGATCAGATTCATATTACACCCAAAGATTTACATATAAATCTCTCTTTGCTTGAAGGAGATGATCAGCCTAGTAATTTGGAAGGAGATGGGTATACTGATTTGTTTTCTGAAGAATGAAATCAGCCTGTCACAATTTATGTTAGTGAGGAAAATCTTATTGCAATCCAAGATCAGAAGTATGAAGACATAGCGAAAACTAGACATGTTGAAGAAATGAATAATGTTTCTGCTGAAACATATAAAGAACATGAAGTTTTAAAATCATAAGTTTTAGAGGAAGTTGTGGATGTTTCGCCTGGAAATTGTCACATGTTTTCCTTGCATGGTTCTTTTGAATATCGGTTTGACAGCATGCAAGGGAATTTATAGTTGGGGCGGCTTTCTCATGGTCAACCAATGACATAATTTTTTGAGGGTTGTTATTTTTTTATGACCCCATGCCCAAATACATGGAGGGTCCGGGTGAAGTCAATGATTGGTAATATCTCTACCTTAAATATCAGTTTGTTTATGTCAGAATATAATCTATTAGGGTTATATATTGTAAATAAATAAAACTATAGGAAGCCGAAAAGGCTGGGCGGAAGGTGAAACACAACCGCCATATGCACTGTATAAATATTTTCATTGGCATTGGAATAATATCGAACCGGGAGTTATACCTAACAAGTGGTATCAAAGCATTGCCATAACTCCTGACTGTTGCCAGTCTGCTCATTTATCTGCCCTTTCCTCAATTTGCAAATTGCACGCATTCGTGCATGTGCTGGCTGC
Source organism: Pseudotsuga menziesii (assembly GCA_001517045.1). Lineage (NCBI taxonomy): Eukaryota > Viridiplantae > Streptophyta > Pinopsida > Pinales > Pinaceae > Pseudotsuga > Pseudotsuga menziesii. The sequence continues at coordinate 4,013 of LPNX010880570.1, read as the reverse complement.
TCTAACGCTCCGCTCAGCCCCATCCATCCTCTGCGTGATGTGATAATCCGCTCCCTTTGCTGCACTATTGAATTTTTTTGTGAAGGAATACAGAAAACCTAATTTTCTGTGCGTACTCTCATTCTGGTTGTCTCTCGGCCATAGTCCCGAGTGCTGAGTCTCAGCAAGAATATCTGGCCTATGTTGTCTCTGCCTGCATGCCATTTAACTTTCTGAGGCACCAATTTTGTCTTGCAGTTCTATCTCACGTGCTTGTCATAGTCCCTGAACTTTCATTCTTTAAACGCTTTCAATTCTCTCAATTCAAGTCATATTGCAGTGCTACAGCCTCATCTCTTATCCGCCATGGCTGACTCGACTCCAACCTTCAGCCTTCAGCCCCCCATCTGACTTTTAACTTTGGATATGGTATGACCGTGATCAGATTACATGATCAAATGATCTATATGTCACTTACTGTTTATTAGGGTTTCCTTTCTCACCCCCTTGAAGAGAGATTGTGGGAGTGATCTCATGACAGAGAGATTGCGTTGATGATGAATACTGCGTGAAGAATGAATACTACATGACACTAAACCCCTGTGTGATGAAGACTGAATACTGCGTGATGATTGTTGCATAGAGATCACGTCTCATGGAGCTGTACGTTGAAGACTGAATGGTGACACCGTTAAAGATAATGAGTGAAGAGCTGCCTACGTGGAAGCTGAAAAGAAGGATGAAGTGATATATAATTATTTCTGCATGGACTGTGTATTAAAGACTCCCTCAGAGCGTGGACTGTGTATTAAAGACTGCCTAAAGACTGATCCAGAGCGTGAAGATCCTGCGTTGGAACCTATGTTCTGCTGCGTGGAGTTGTTGCGACTGCTAAAGATAGCGTGAAGACTGCATTCTCTCGTTATGCTAGTGTGCAAAGACTGCATTCTCTCGCTGAATGATATTGTGATATTGCTGACTGATATATATACTGCGTTAGAGAATAATGGTGTATACATGCTGCTGTCAGTGAAAACTGATCATATATTTTTCTGTGTGAGTTTTGGAGTTGAATACCGACTGCTGTGAGGATTGCTACATCGTTATGAATGTTGAATATTGCTGGTATGTTGAGATGTGTTACCACCTAAGTTGTACTTAGTGGTTTTCTATCAAGTGATCCTGGTGAACCGGACAGGGATAACTTGTTCGGACTTCAGAGAGCCTTCAGTCTTGCTTCCAGGAAGCTTTATTGTATCATATCACATGTTCATACCCCATGGGGGAATTGTAATAAATGTTCTAGCATGATAGTGTATGTAAAAGACTCGGTCTCTTAGACTTCATTTGTCAATCCGATCAGCCCAGGGTGTTTTTTCCCTTGGTTATTATTGATTGTTGAAAAAACGACTGATAATTTCTGAGTTTTTCACTCCATACCTCCAAAGTTGGGGTGGTCAGCTTGGCATTTGGGCCTAATGAGGTTATTAGAGTCTATGTGTCAATGTGTAAGCATGCTAGACATCATTTTTGAGTCATATGAACATGTCTAAGTCCCCCTAGGTGTTTTTCAATTTTTCAATTTTTCAATTTTTTCAGTGTTTTTTATTAAAATTTAATTTTTCCAAAACTTAGGCTATTTTTTAATAGTTTAATTGAAAAAATTGAGTTTGTAATAAAAGTGGGCCAAATAATCAGTTTCAGTCATGTAGGTGCTCGTTTTAAAGCTAAGAGCACCATGCAAACCCATGGACCCACTGTTTCCTAGTTTTGAGTGATCTTCCATCACTCAGGTCAGAAAGCCCCAAAAATCAATTATTGATTATTTTAATTAATAAATTGATGAATAATGGAGCAAATCCAAAATAAAATAAATCAATGGATTCTCAACCGATTTGACTGAAATCAATCAGATCTGGAGCAGATTGACTGCATCTGACAAATCCTTGACTGAAGGAGGGGATCAAATCAGATCCAGAGCTGATCTACAGTGGTATTTAAGGGGAATTTCGCCCTCCCTCTCTCCTCAACACGTTTTTGGCTCAACTGGATGATTTTTGGTGGATTCTTCAGTGTTTGGGCCGATGTGTCAGTCAGATCAGGCCCCCGGTTGACAAGTAGGCTCAGTTCAGCCTCAGTTTTGCATTGATGAATTATTCATCAGCTGATTTCACTTGATTCCATGAGGATTTGTGCCCCCCCTGGGCTAGATGGCCTGCTAATTGTATAAATCAAGGCACAGCAGCCTCTTCCAAGCTAGTTAGAGCTGGACTGAAGGGCTTGCCATTGTAAATTGTGTACTGATCTTATTTTGTTGAATAAAGAAAAGCTTTGGAGGCTCAATTGTGGAGTATCTTTCATGTGTGGATTGTCATTGTCTTGCTGCAATCGAGGTGAAGCTGCTATTTTTCCATTTTTTTGCACTTAATTATTGTCTGCCTGAATGGTTTCTTAAATCATAAGGATAGATCATTGTAAGTAAGATTACTTACTTTCTATTTGCTGCATATGTTTGAATGAGTTAATACCTGTGTGTTAAATAAGGTTATTTGCATACTGTATCATCCCTTTCTCATATGTATCTTCAGATCTGATAGTTTTGTATGCAAGAATTGTGTTATAGCTTACAGGTTTGCCATAGCTAGAAGATCGATGGTTCAGGTTTGATTCCATTGATTTCCAGCATAGATTGCTAATATCGTTCCCCTCGGTGCTTCTCTACCAAGGTCCCTCTGCAGATCTGCTTCAACAACAAGCACCTTTCTTCCCCTTTCTCTCCTTTAAAATTATTAAACTTCCTTCAAACTGGTTACTTTAAGGTCTCTTTTTAAATCTGATCTATCTCATAAATAAAAGCATACATAGATCTAATTATCAATATCCCTTCAATTTTCTAGATCTTAGTTTCGCTATGCACATAAAGTTCAAGTTTAAGAGATCTAGCTAAAATTGCCTTAGTTTCGCAAGTATTTTAGTGAAGAATCAATAGCTTGCTGTTAAGGTAGTTTCATTTGCTGTTCAATAATTTCAATATTCTGCAATATAAGTGCTGTTAATTGGCTGCACAAAAATCAGGCCAAGATCCCAAGGAAAGCTTTCTTTCCTTGGTTCCCTTTCGTCGATTTAGCTAGTTTAATTTCGTTAATTTTTTGAGATAAAGTAGGCTGACCCAAAGGCACTCTTAAAGTGCTTTGGGGCATTTTTTATTCTAATTCATTCACTTTCATTTAGCAGGTCTGACAGAGGATAAAAGAAGCTGCTGTCCAAAGTGGCTTTTGGAGCGCTCAAATCCCCCCAGGGGGCTCTCTTTTGTCACATAATTTGTAATTATTTTGCATAAACTGTAATATCTTGGTTTCTGCCTGTATAAGGACCAAGAAAGCTCTGTTTTATCAGTGCTTTGATATTTTAATCTCTGTAATAAAATCATCATTTGAATAGGCTCTTTCGAGCCCATTCCCCATCCCCCCTAGGGGGATTCGCGTCAGTGCCTTTTTTGTCTTTTCTGCTTATTTCCTTTTACTAGAATTTATCTGATTGATAGGGTAGTATATTTGATCTTCTTTTTTTAATTCCATATTCCATATCTCATTTGCAAAAGTAATCATAATACTTACCCCACGATTTCCCGAGTGACCCGCAAGGGGAAAGAGATTCGTGGTAGGATTAATCAGAAAACCGCTTTTGTGTAGTTGTGTTATTTTCTCATCTTTTGTTTATCAGCATCTTAAAATTAACCCCTCCTTGGTTCCCCGATTGAGATCCACTTGGATCGAAAGAGGTTCTTGGAGGCTTTTCTTTTTAAGCAAGAACACTCCTTTAAAACTTATTAAAATTTACAAGACTCCAGTGTGTATGCTCTGCACTTGGCTGCGGTTCGTCCCATCAGTCAAGCTATATCAAAAGCATTTGGGTGACTAGCATAATTAGAATTCACCTTCCCCAATTAACAAACCATCAGGTGAAAATCCAACACCTCGATCAAACCTTTACGGTGGCAAAATACCCAAAGGAAGCGGGAACCTGCTGAAAAG